>OU452235.1:8052350-8471509 GCA_911728455.2 Marthasterias glacialis
AACCAATTACCCGCGCCTTCATACAAACGATACAGGAGGCGTTGGTCGATAAAGCGCCGGTGGTGTTAAGTCTGTTATAAAGACGTTAGATGGCTGGTGCTGTGCTCCCCCACATTTAGCTTCAGGGGTTACAAGGGCGCCCTCTTTGATATGAGTTTCTCAACATAATTGCGAACCCCCCGCCCACAGCTTCCTGCCTTCCCTCCTTCTACCCGACTTCGTGTATCAAGATCATGTTTTTAAGGTGCCCAGGTGAAATAAAAGCACACAACATTATTTTCTGTGTGCTTTTAATTCTTGTTTGACCTCTCCCCTGACAATAACTCTTCCCATCCCACCCCTTCCCCTCTCTCCATTTCTGTCCTGACATTGTTGCACCCATCCTTTATTCTTTTCAAGTATCCGCTACTTTTGTAATCAGTGTGAGGGTGGTTAAAGCGTCATCGAGGACAACAAAACATTTCCCTCCATCGAAACAGTCTTTCCACATGTTCCTCTCTCCGTCTGTGATTACACCATCAGCAGCGCCCATTGTCCTGTTTGTCAGCACATGGGACTGATAAATGCGCCGTCGAGGACTACAAGTCAGCTCATGTGCTACTCCATCCCGTACCCCCAACACACTCGTTTCACTCCCCTCTAACATTCTGTTGAAGTGATCACATATTCGGCGTCAATGCATTGCCTCCCCGCATCATACTTCACCCCTCGGAATTCTTTACTTCTCCCAACTTTGTTTATCACTGCAACATCAGGCTGGTGGTGTGCCGTCGAGGGTAAAGGTTACCACATGACTAGCAAACCCAACCCCCCACCCCAGCACACTCTTTTCACTTCTCTTTCTCTCTCTCTCCCTTATTCTTCCGTTGAATTCATCAAATCCTTGCCGGAAATGCGATTTGCACAATCCTTCAAGTCATCGGGATTCTTTGACCCCCACCTCCGACTCGTTTATCAACACGGGACTGGTAAGTGCGTCGTCATGGACAAAGTTATCACATGTAAAAACCGGTCCCCTCACCCCCTCCCCCGCTAACCTTCAGATCACGCCATTTACGGAAATCCATTGTATTGTTAAACACCGCCTTCACTCATCTTACGCTCCATCCTCAGTTTCTCAACAGGCGGCTGATTAAGGTTGACCCTCGTCCACCTCCTTCGACACACTCTCTCCACATCCCACATCATTCTCCCAATCTCGTTTATCATCACATCATTTAAGGAAATCCATTGTGTTGTTGCACCCCTCCTTTGCTCGTTGCTATCATCTCCCTTTCCTTTCTTCATCAACATTTGTTCTTGTGACTTGGAGTTACATCATGTTTTCCTTTCCCCATGACATCAACCTCTTTCCCTCAACGTTACCGTCTGGCACCGCGTCTTTCCAAGACGGCTTATAATGGGCGCCTCCATGCCGGAGTTTCATTGCATTGGCAGTAGATCCAATTGGGTGCTAAGGATATCTTGTCTTTGCAAACCTTAGACTCACAAAGAGGCTTTTGGAAATGACAGATAGCTGACAGAATGTTTTCATTCGAAACCCATACGAATGATGACACTGTCCAACATCGTGTGTGATAGTGATATTGTATAAGACCTTTACTCAACCAGAGATTCAAACGAGAGATTGTACAAAATCATAGAAATCTTATGTCACGGTTGCTTGGTCGTTGTTGTCGTTGTTGTCGTCGTTGTTGTCGTCGTCGTCGTCGTCGTCGTTGTTGTTGTTGTTGTTGTTGTTGTTATTGTTGTTGTTGTTGTTGTTGTTGTTGTTGTTGTTGTTGTTGTTGTTGCTGCTGCTGCTATACTGCTGCTTTGTTGTTGTTGGTTTGGGTTGAAAAACAACGTGTTAGTTGAAAAATAGCTGGTTTTGGCACTGTGCATGTATAATTAAACCAATAAACTGAATATTCATTCAAAGCCTGACATTCGACACCCTCTAAGAAGTTGGTTATGAGGGTGGTTCGAATCACACGTGACCTAGGATAATGTTTTTTTTAATGTTTTCTTTTCCCTTTTTTCCAAGGTGCAAGAATAAGCCAATTTATATTTTCAATTATTACAATTTGTGTGCTGTAACCAAAACCCGCAGGAGACAAAGAGTAGTTCAACGAACTATGACCGAAAAGGGTTAATTTTATCGAACATCCACAGAAGATTTGACCATTATTGTGAATCAGAAAGTGATTATTAGATTATCGAACTTCCAGATAATACGATCGATCAGGCTAAGTTCGCCAGTCTCTACGCTTTACGCTTGGCCCAAATACAAATCTAGTCAGAATGCATATTATTTTGGTATCTCTCAATGTTGTTGGGCATAAGCCAAAAGTTAAATGTTTTAAGAAATTTCTTTTGTTACGCTGGTGCTATTGTTTGGGACAAAATACATTCTCGTGTCGAGAATTCCTCCTCTTTTGTTAGTTTTGAAAACATATACAATAATTATTCTTCAAATAATTGCTTTTTCTTTTTTCTTCTCGTGTTCCCATCTCTCCAATTATGGTCGGATCGTTTTTGTATCCTTTAAATTTACATATATATATATATTTATTTATTTATTTATTTTGTATCTGTTTCGTTGCTTGATGTTTTTAACTTTTTTAAAATTTTATAACAGCACCATAATGTAAAAAAGCCTCTGAGCTGATACATGTAGGCCTATCCTGTATAAATATGTTTTAATAAATAAATACCTTTTATTTGCAGCTTCAACGTCCCTGAAACTAAACGATGACATTTCATTTTATAATCATTCTAAAGAGGGGGAAACCTTTTTCTCTCCTTTGTAGAAATCTTAATCAAAATCTACCGTCAAGACGTGGCCCCCTCTCCAACGTGACAGCATCTATGATGGGGTCTGCAGATAAGCATGCTCGTCTTTCCCAACTGTAGCTGTCACTGGTTCTCCATTTCCAACCGAAGTTTTTTCATCACTAAATGCCGGAGGAGGGGTAATTTCTTATCACTAGTTCATCGGGCCCTTCAGGGGGGGGGGGACACACTACTGTGATTGTGTAAAAACTACACCAGATGACTTATTGGTGTTTTTTTTTTTTTTGTTTTTTTATATTTCAGGATTAGTTTTTCCAAATTGGGAGTATAGTTAATATTTAACCATCACGCGTACGTGTTTGAATATTGAATACGGTAAAGTACGGAAGCTTGAAGTAACCATCCACTTTTCCATATTATCTCCGAGCTAATGATTGCACAGAAACGTAAAACGTAGATGATCAAGATTTCATGCCGATCTGGGCCCAACGTCATAAAGCACAGACGAATCTTGCTGAACAGAAACAGGTTACCAGCCAAAAGTCCCTTAAGTTTACATTTTTACGACTGGTGTCCTGTTCATTTTTCGCTTAGCAAGAAATTTGCTTTGCGGTTTGTCCTACAATAGTGTTATGAAAATGGTCCCTGGTTACGATCCGTATACTCCAGGGTCCAATTTCATAGTGATGTTGTTTGAAGAAACAGAAAACATCGATTAACAACTTTCTGCTAAGCAAAGATAAGCAGGATACCAGTCAAAAATGGCACGCGTGACATGGTACGTTGGCTCGTATTCTGGTAGGCATAGTTTTTGTTGTGCTTAGCTACTCAAAGGAAAACACCGCATACTGCTGAATTTAACAGCATCATAGTCCAGCCATATCAATTAATTTTCAGTCTGACCCCTCCTCCACCTTCTGCCCCCCCCCCCCCCGCTTTATATAAAACCTTTCATCATTCGGACCTCCTTCATAGCCATCTTGGTTTTGTTCCTTGTAAACCAATATGGTAATTTCTGAGATCCAAGTCGATTATTGTATAAGGCCAGCACAGATATTTAAACGTGTGAATATTCATATACTTTTGTGAGGTAATGCGAATATGCAAAGAAACTGTTGAATAAATTAAAGGGTATGCACAATGCTGCTTAGATTGAAAACACGATTATTCATAGATTTTCACATGGTGTAAAGATGGTCATGGTGGGAAAATTTCCCCTGAAATAGGTTTGTATGAAAAGCTGAATAAATTAATCAGTTTTGATCTCGCGAGTCCACAACCCGATGTTTGATAATATTTATGTGGATTTTCTCATCTTCTTGTAACGTTGATGACTGATTGAGCTTGAAGTATCACAGGTTTGTTATTTCATGGACATTATGTTGGGTGACATAAATCACATACTATTCTGGTCTTTGACAATTTCCAATGTTGTCCACTTGCTTTAACCCAAATACTATAGAGCGCCGAAGGCACAAGATGGGGAACTCAGGCTGAAATTTAAAATCCCACTGGACGCCATTTTCAGTAAATGACCATTGCTGTCAATGGGAAACAAAACACCCACTTGCTGAAATGGTGCCCGTGCGTATTTCACTTTCCAACAATATAAAGAGCTCCAGTTCCACATCTCGCGCCTTCTGCAGTCTATTATAATCTTTGCTTTAAACCCCCGAAGAATTTTAGCCAAGAATTTATGCAAGCAGGTGTTGCCTTTTGTCTGAGTGTGCAGTGAAGTGTGACTGAATGGGGAAGGCAACTGTGGAAGCTCTTGTACCCAAAGACACACCGGAGTCATTCGCTGTCTGTGGAATCGACGAGTGCTCTCACTTCGCTCTGCAAATCGTATGTTTCTATACTGCGTCATTAGGCTCCTAGAAATGACCCTTTGCGATTGGAGATATAAAACGAGCAGAGAAGACAATGAAGCAATCAGGCTACAATGTTTGACTTGGGCAGGTGAACAACGGCAAAGCGATGCACCCAAACTGCAAACCCGTAAGTTAATTTTGTTTTATCATGGTGGGTAAATAGAGAAGGAGACCCATCGAGTGGTAGATCCAAGGTTTCAGGTCTCATGCCGCTGTCGTTATGTCACTGGCACTTTAAAAATTATAACAATGGTCAGAAGGGAGTAAAAAATGTCTGAAATAGCCAGAAAGAAAACAAAGAAACGAACTTAACTCTGGAATGCCCTGTGCATTTGCTTGCACAATATGTGCAGACAATGATTTTACAAATCAAAAAAGGTTTGAAAATTTCAGATGCAAACAATGTCGTTAAAGAAAAAAAAATGGTCCTTGGTTATCCACACATTATGAAAACAAAAGACACTTCTACATTTTGACTTGATTTCTTATACACATGAGATGTCAGGGGGGTTTTGAAATTTTTACCGCCAAATATCAAACATAATTTCATCAGATAGACCTCGTCACGCCAGTAAACAGGACATAAGTCTCTGTCCACAAAGGGTTTTAAAGCGGCAGTGATCAGCTGGTACAATTGGATTTGTATGACATGCCCAAATGCAAATGAGCTTATTGGTCGTGGTATCTCGATGTGTCTTCTACCTCCATGATTTGATTATATACCTAAATCTTAGTGCTTTCCCATTTAATAAGATGTTTCGAGAAACAAAGGGAATTGTGGGTGATTTTATTTTGAAAGCAAGTCCCAGAGACTTCGTATATATTCTTGTTTCAAAACAAATTGTTAAAGGTAAACTGTATGATTTGGTCAGGCTGATAGTGCAGTGTTCTTACTTTGTGTGGTTCAAAAATACACATTAAACAAGAAAAACTGGGAAAATTTGGGCTCAATCAGTCGTCTGAATCAGGAGAAATTAGTGAAACCGTGCGCACTTATCGGCATTTAAACACGATGTCCTTAATTTCAATTGTTACAACCGAAATTAAAATCGGGTCTTCACATTTTTTTCTCGACTTTGACAGTATTTTAGACGGAAATATTTTTATGAAAGATTGGCACTTATATGAACTTCATAATCGGTAAGCTTTCAAACTGACACTAATGAAGAATATTTGATGAATACCAATCCTGTATTCCACGTTTGATGTTTGAAATCAGACTAATCGGCTCTATTTTGGGACCGAACCCAAAACTACTTTCTGATAACAATGTGCAAGTCTCGAGTACAAAATTAAATTGTTTTGGAGATTTATAATTCATTTTAGATGCCCTCGGGGATATAGACATATATGTATATATACATTTCCTTGTCTCTCTAATAAATGAAATTCATAAATGACAGGTTTATTATACTTTTGTCCTTCCCCGGAGGAATATGCTAAAATAATTTATGGTCTTAAAATAAATAAATAATAAACAAACAAAATTTCGGTGGTGTTAGAATCTATATGTAAGTACATTTAGTTCAGTTTTAAAAAGTGCATGGCTATGGTACTCTTTGATTTAAAGAGTGAAAACCACTCGTTTTGTCCGCTAAACCACTCTTGCAAAGAGCCATATGGCGGACAACTCGTTTTAGAGTGAAAAACAGGTATTTTCAAAATGAAGCGGAGTGAAGTTCTCTCCAATTTCACTAAAAAAGGGCGATGCACAGTGAGTTTCACTCCCCATAAAAAAAAAAAAAAACTGACACCACTCGGGTGAGACAGTGAAACTTTTACTCTTTTCTATTTTGAGAGTAGCCTACTTTCCCGCCAAGCCTTGATGTGGTGCATCGATTTAAACTCAGAAAGCGATATGTCTGTTCGGTGATCAAGTCCGTATACGCACCCTCCGTGATTCAATCAATTAGGATGACAAGAACGTCTCCGTCGGCATCAATCCGGCGTGTCTGTATAATTGCATCGCGGGGTCACGGGGTCAAACTTATATCCAATCACAAATTGCCCGGAGCCCCGCCTAGCCCTCAGTGGTTTACGCCATGAGCTGACCCTAATCAACCTCGTGTCCAGCCAATCGAAGAGCCGTATCCTTTACGTGTTTGTTCAGAGTACCAGGTGCGGGGTCGATACCGTCAGTACCAGCTGAAAGGAATTACCCAGCGACAAATGAGACAATTTCTGCACTAGCATAATCAATTTGCTTACGGCTTACTTTATTGGACAATTTCTTTCTGTGATAAGTTGTAGGGTATACGAATTTGATGAACCTGAGTTCTGAACCACTTAGGATAATCCAGATCAAGCTCTTGAAAAGAATATAAATCCGGAGGTCAAAACCCTGGAGCTCGCTAAAGTATCAAATCGTTTCCTTTGTTTACTGTTAACAACTTGTTGGATTTCCACGTTGTCCGAAAAGACCGCTGTTAAAATGTTATTTCACTTTTCGTTTAGGGCATTCGAAAAATTAGCAAAATCGATTCATTATAGATTTTGGATTTTCTTTCTCCAGAATCAGGTTGCTCTGCCCAAATTAAACAACAAGCTGCTGCCGGTAACTCAAAGGCTAACATTGTCACATGCCAACAAAAAAAGAGAGATCGTGGGGTTTCTACCTTTGATTCTACAATTTATCTAAAATTAGCCAATTAACACTTGCAATGAGTCGCAGAACCTACGCTAGTTACAGCCTAAAGTATATCCAACGGCTCAGTGGTGAAATAGTCCATATATATTGCATTTTTACACAGTGTAAATTGGTCCTAAAATAAGGGGAAAACAGAAGAGTTGGGGGGTGGGGGGGGGGGGGGGGAGGAATTAACAACAAACTAAACAATGAATAATACTTTTTACATTCTGTTGTTATTGTGAAAACCCATGTAGTTTACTGAGTATACAAATCCTTGATAACGCATTTTATTGAGTAATTTGGGTTTAGTACTCAGTGTAAATTCAAACATTATTTTTTTTGTGATTTCCCCCCTTTTATTTTTCCGGCAAAATACATTGAAACCCTTGTGTGGAAAATCCAAATCTTGAACAGAGATTGTTTCCTTTCTATTGTGGCAAAATAGATTGTCCAACGGCAGAGGGAGATCCAAAGATTGCATATATGCAAATTGCCATGAAGAATCTTCTAGACAAAATATCAACAGATCTTGGGTGCGAATCCGTCTCTCTGGAGCGCCCTCTTTGGCGTGGTATCTTAATTTGAGCTTAAAGCTGCAATAAATATAATTCGTAGACAGTCGTTCATGATTAAAAACTAAAAATGGCGGTATAAATAGTTCTAGTTAAATTGTTTTAACGAGTTTGTAACTTTTTTTGAGGTATGACATTACCGAATTTGGTATTTTGCTTTTTACAGTTTTTTTTTTTTTGACTTCTTTAACTTGAAAACCCACCAGGATTCTGATAAAATGTCGACTATGTCACATATAGGGTCGACACACTATTAAACAATTGAGTATTTCAAACAACAGAAGATCATATTCCGGTTTCAGTCGTGTGTCGACTCCACATGCGTTGTGTCGATTGAACTGTATATTAGTAGAGGGATATTCTGCGCAGGTGTCAACTCGTCCTCCATTTTGTTTTCTTTAGTAGTTGCGCTCCTTCCCAGGTCGTTTGGTCGTTTATTTCTCCTCGTTCATTTCGGCCTCTCGTCTCCTGCGGCGACAGAAGTTGGATGTGCTAAGGTTGAGGAAATCCATGAAGGGGTCACTGCAGATTTTTGCCCTCTTGTTTACTGTGTCGAAGGATTTGAACATTTGAACGATGTCGTTCATGTCCTGTAAAGGGAGGGGCAGAGAAAGAGGGGTTTGGTAAAGACAAAAGAAAAAGAGATTACTTACTAAGATATTTGTCTTATTTGATTCAATTCTAAGGATAAACAGGATTAAGTATTAATTTCCACATGAGGAACAAGTAGGAATAATAATAATAATAATACATTTATTCATATAGCGCTTTTACGCATCACAGATGGTAACACAGCGCTTGACAGCAAAAAAAGTCAACAAAAGAAAACTGAAAACAAGTTAGTCATTGTTGGAAAAGATGAGTTTTTAGAGCCTTCTTCAAAACATCCAATGAAGGAGAGAGGTGAATGCACTGTGGAAGCTCATTCGAGTTGGGTTGCATGTGCCTGGAATGCATTGTCACCAGCTGTTCTGGGGACATGGAGTAGGGTAATGGTCGGAACGAAAGCCAGCTCTAGCAGTGTGATGAGGTACAATGATAAAGGCTATATAGGTAGGAGCTTTGTTTTGGAGACGCTTGTATGTAACGGTCAGCATTTTGAAATGTATACGTTGCTTGATTGGGAACCAATGCAATTGCTTCAGCAGAGGGATTACATGATCACGTTTACGGGCCTTAAAAGTTAGCTTAGCTGCACGATTTTGAACCACAAAAACTGGAGTTACAACTGTCCTTTGTGAATTCAAAGCTGGTGGGGAGAACTTGACATTGTATAAACTTGGGACTGTTATAAAATGCCGTGCCCAAAAAAGGTCGTTCATGATTGAGTCATTGTGTGGAAGTGACCATAGCTGCACTCAATATGAGATTTTAGAACGCTAGATAGCAGCAGACCTACCAGGTAAATTTCCATTGTTTGCGTCGTGCTGAGCATGCCCACACGCCCGAGAACGATGGATAAACCTGGTAAGTCCGCTGCCACCTAGTGTCCTCAAAAGTCTCCCATTAGTGTGTGCCCATCCAGCTGCTATCTCAAGTTTTACTCCAAGACAAAATGGAAAAAAGAGAAGGGTCTCGCAGACTGTTTGCTCAAACTACCACAACGTCACATCCTTGCACTCTCCAGTTTAGCTACGCTTAAATTACAAAATAGCTGCCTTTGTTTTCGGCTGAAAAACACGCGAAACGTTTTTTTTCACAATTTGCTATCTTTCCAGCTTTAAAAACCCACAACGTGACGTCACGTGCTTGATTTGGCCTGTACAACGACACTCAAGCAATCATTCAGACTAATAATAAACAAGAAAGACCGCAAGAGGGCTTGCATACTTCAACTCGGTAGAATGTTCTCACTTGGGAATCTAACACATTTCGACCATCAGTTGACAAACACTTAACGATAGGCTGAAATCGACAGCACGGATCGCTCTAAGAAGTCACACACTTCAAACCTCCTTCAATCGCCGACACCTGGACATTGGGTATGTATATTTACTCATACATCAAGTCAGGACCTATGTTGAGAAGCTTCTGAGACGAACGGGGCAATGAATTCAACAACGGAACACTTACGCTATGAGGCTTTTTTTTTCAAGAAGAAACGTTTTGTTCTTTATTTTTTAAACACGTTTTTTTCGTCATAAAAACATGGGATGGGAGTCCCTCAGGGGGAGGACGTACAGCAAAAAACACGGGCACACATGTTGTGGTAGAATTGTGCACGCACAACAGTGATTTCAAAGACAGGGGTTCGGGGTTGGGGAACGTGCCCACGTTTATTTCCCAAGCGCCAATATTCCCCAGTGTCAGCTCGATGTGAGGTAATACATGCGAGTTAAAAATGCAGTTAATGCAGTCAAACGATTTCCCCGCTATTTCTCTGGGTATAAACCTGAGGGTATAGAACGGCCCCGCAATTTTAACCAATCAAAAAAATTCGCCCCGGAATGGGGGTACGGTGTCCTCAACGCAACGTGACAATTTTAGAATGAAACGTCAGCAAGAGCCACAATTACCCCCGCAATACCGCAGGGCACTGTGGGTAGTTGTATACAATTTTTGGAGCATTTTCCTCTTGCGTTTTTTCCAACAACGATTTGAAGGATTTAGGAGACTTGGAAGACGAGAAAATGGGGTTAGGAGGCCTTATTGACACCGTGGGGTTAAAATTGTTTGAACGCAGTTTCAAGCGACCCCACGGAGTATTGGCGGCAATTAGCGGTGTAACTTCCATGGGAAATTCCTTCACAGGGAATTCCATTTGTCGGGGTTTCCTACGGGAAATTTCTTTTGGGAAGACAAACCGCTTTACACGCCGAGCTGAGCAAATGTTATTTACACTGTACTTTGCGAATAGCAGCTAGGAAGTGATGAACAGTTAGTTTTCTCGAACTTTCACAATATCCTCGAGAACCCCCGCTTATGAGAGTTTTGTCAACAAAATAAAAATGAAGTTTCAGAACAATGTTGGTGGTTTATGGAATGGGGGGGAAATGACTTTGGCACCTGAATATTGGAATGAGTAACATCACTCCAGTTGCTTCTTTCTCAATAATTCAAGTTTTCTTCTGGGTGTGTCATTTTTGCTTGAGATTTTTATTGGAAAGCTCTTTCCTAAAATCTAGTGCTGCTGAGATGTGATAAGATGAGGAATTCATACCAGGTTGTGTACCTTAAAGGTTTGAGATATGTAAGGAAGAGCAATTTTGATTTGAAATCTTCAAGTTTAAATAAACACACCATACAACAACCCATGAGAATCCGAGAAAAACACCACATAGTGGTTCACGATTTGTCGGAATTTTGAACACGTTCATAGCTGATATAGCCGGGACCTGGTGTGGATTTCACAAAGCCTAACTTCAGATAAGACTAGGCCTAATCTTATCTCAAGTTAGGACGAGTAACTAGTCCTAACTTATTGGACTAGTCATAAGTTAGGACAAGTCCTAAGTTAGAACTACTTTTGTGAAGTCCAGCCCTGATTAGTCTAAACTCTGTATTTAATTGTAGCCCGTGTTGAAATCCAGCCCAACCTTGTATCTGAAGCCATGTCCAATTCGCGGCTGCGGCTTGGTAGCCTTTGAACATGCATTGAATCATAGGAGGTCCATAGCAACACAGTTAGCAAGAGCCGTAGCCGTACAGCCGTCAATTCGGCCTATATGTATCCCGGACCTTACTGTAGCCCCAACATTGTAAATAAATAAAACTAGAACCTAAATCAGAGATGGGGCTACAATAAAGGTTTGGGCTACATTTTGGTACAGGGTTTGGGCTACATTTCGGGCTATATTTAGCTCTCGGGTTACTTTTGGAGCCTAAACTACGTACATATTTTAATTTAGGAACATGAAGAAGAAAAAAAAGTGGTTGTGATGGAAACATTTCACACGCATAACGTGTTTCAGACGGAAACATTTTCTGGGACAGTCTGTGACCGCGTATCCGTTTACAGAGAAAGCCGAGATTAAAAATTTGCTGATTCGTTTTTTGTTTGTTTTTTTTTTCAAAAGTAACGATGATTTGAAATGGAAACCTAATCTGGCGGCATTCTTTGTATTGCGTGTTGATCTGTCCAGTCGTTCTTTTTTAATGACAAAATCGCAAACAAATATTCTGGATCATTTCCAGTAATAGTAATACATGTACTATCCGACCAAGAAATATGGTGGTAATGCTAGATAGTGACTTATCCGAAAAGTTCTTGAACTTGTTCGGGTTTGTAATGTTCTCGTTGTTATCTTACACGATTTATTACAGTGGTTTGTTTACAGCGAATCAAGAAAATAATAACCGATACAGTAAAAACATCAAGCAGCGCTGAGCGGCTTGAAAAAATATGGTCGTATCAGCTACATCGTATTCGTAGTTTCCAATAAGTAAAAAGTGTGACATTCGACTACAAACAACCACTTACAACAACGCCCAATATGTTTCCTCGGGGTTTGGCGTTCCCGTGAAATCGTTTTAATTGCGAACTTGCAGCTCAAGTTGCGAAACTGATCTGGGGGGCGGGAACTTTATCTGAAAACAGCTGCAACCAAGCAAAGAAAAACGGGGGGGGGGAAGAAGAAGAAAAAGCAAAAAGAGTTTTATTTTTTTCCCGCCCGGTGAGTTCCTACTGCGGGTTATTTAATATGACCGTTTTATCTCAAGCATGAATGTTTTATAACGTGATAAAAGAAGACTCTGCGACATCCAGTATTCCTTAAGCGAAAGTGCTGTTCCTGGAATGTATTTCTGGGCTAAGATTAACGATTTATAGATCTGAAGACAGGACAGTTTAAGTTAAATCCATAAACAGCTTTTTTCCCCCCTTTATCCACTTACACCTTACGAGATGGCAAAAAAGTGGAAACTGTAAACCTTAATAATTTCATTTTGTGTTGAATCCATCAAAACGTTGTCTGGTCAGGATTAGCTTACCTTCGGGTAGAACAAATAAATTGGTCAGTGCGCTGCTTTTTAAGCCACCATATTGGTCGAGAGGAGTGGCGTAATTGGCTTGGGGTTTGTAAGTGGTACGGGTTCATGTTTTTATTTCTGTTTATTTTATTTTGTTTATGTTTTTGCTTTGATTTTGTGTGTTGTCTTCTTAAAGATGGTTGGGTCTTTGTTATGTATCTGCCAAAGATGGACATCAAATAGAAACACACAAAAGGAGGTACGAATGTATATATGTTTTTTTATAATAACAAAAGTATGTTAGGCTTTTAGGAGCTGACTTGTATTATAGACCGTGTACGATTCAAGCGACTGCGGCTACGGCCGTTGGCTGCAACGACAACGTGGAATAGGACTTTTCAGCAATTTCGACATATCCAGAAACAGTCGTGTTCGAATTGGCGGCTACGGCTACGGCTACGGCTGAATCACCGCGTTATCATGCGTTGAAGTATAGGACCTCCATAGCAACATCCTTAGCAACAGTAGTAGCCGTAGCCGTAGCTGTAGCTGCCAATTCGGATACGTCTTTAGCTTCATGGAGAGCGTGACCTTTACCATCCGCACAAGCCTTGCGCGTTTTCAATTTTGGGAAGCTTGGGTTACCTACACACGTGCTTCAGCTGCTGGAGTGAACAAAATCGCGCACTTTCAAAGAAGCCAACATTTGAATCATGCGCAAGACTTGCTCAGTCCATCCACTTTTGGTGTTCTTTCTTGAAATATCATTCGTAAACAATGAGGATCGATGACAGTCTAAACGGAAACTGAGTAAACCGTGTTCTATTAGTTAGGTAAAATCAATTAACAGTAGTAACGATCCACAGAATGAATGCCAAAAGGTTTTATTTTTTTGCTGGTTTGTATCGATCAATGAATTTGCCGCCAGGCGGGGGCTACTATATCACAATAGTTCGTGATAATGAATTTCAGAATGAACAATAGACGTCTTTGTTTCTATGGAGACAATGAATACCGATTAGATATACTGTCAATGGAAGGAACACCACCATACTATTAACTAAATACATCTCATTATGTTTTATTTATACAACAAGAAGCAATCACTCTAGCATGTAAAAAAAAAAATAGTAATATTAATTAATTTAAACAAATGATAAGGACCTCTGATTTTGAACTAATCCTTTTTTTTTTTTTTTTTTGCCTCACTGAGAATATTGCTTTATAAATTTACTTGATAAGCAGAAACAGCGCGTGGAACCAGTCCAGACTGCATCTATCTACCGGGCAGTCTCGGTAGTCTAGTTTGGTAAGACATCTGCTCTGGAATGGCGGCGGTTCTGCGTTCGAATCCCGCCGGAGGAAAATGCCTTTTCACAGGACTCGGGAAAGTACTGAGTATGCAGTGCTCGACAGACATTAGTGTATGGGTGAAAAATTACAAATTACAGTCAAGACTAGTATACATTATGTGTAACTTTGACAGGTGTCCTGTTTTTGCTTAACAAATTTTAAATTACGGAAGACAAATTTTGTACGCAAGACAGCACTTTATGGGCACTGATGGTTGCTAACGCAGTAGGGTCATTATGTTATTAAATAAATGTTATTTGTTTTAATATTTTACTTAGCCACACAACCTTTTTTAATTACCCTTTTCTGTCACCAGATTCAATGTGATTACTTTGGCTTTGCCTGTGGCTGTTTGTGGATGACGACGTTGAAGTATGTGTAGCCATAAGCCGCAGCCACGCTCATCGTTCTGGCTCTCGTGATTTCCTAACCCCTTTTAGATCTACACGAACCAATGCTTTTATATGTGTTGGAACAACAAGCTACAAAGGGAGCGCAAACCCAGGAAAACAGGTCAGTGTTTTCACATTGAATTGTATACACAATGTGCATATACAACATTTAGTGCAGCTCACTTTTCATGAAGATTTTTTTTCTTCTTTTTTCTTAATTGTTGCAAAGAATATTAGAAATATACTTCCAGTATACTGGATGTAGACATGGGGTTAAGATGTATCAACTTAAAATTATAATGGCACCGGCAAAGGCGCAGTTCTCTTTAAAAAAAATGTAATGTTACGGTGGGTTGCTTTCCGTACACATAATTGGCTTCTATCATGAAATCGAGTCTAGGGTGAAACGACGAACCCCTTGCGCGCTACTTCATTGTTACGACTGTGCTGGTATACAAGATACCAGGGCAACGTTGGAAAGGCATAATCATTTTTATATTTTTATGAAAGATAATGATAGGCCTATACAAAATCCTGCTGATGGGCTTAATTTATTGCGCGAACCAACCCAAAAGCGACAGTGTCAGTATACCGCACCGTGAAAAAGCAACAAAGTCACCCCCAGGCTAATCGCTAAATCCACCCATGGATTACCGGGCATGCACGCTCTCTTTGCTCCAATATTCCCCACCAGTGTAACACTAACCAACAATGACTTCTCCGTGATTTCCAGGGGGTTTTCGGGGTGTCACGTTCACAAGGCGATACAGTGTCAACATTGTAATTGATATAGCGTTTTGAAATATGTATGTATATATATCCCTTTTTTCGTGCGCGTACAGTATGAATATTTAACGCCGTTTGTGTCCGTAACACAATCTTCGGAGCGAACTAGACCACATGATACCGTTGCATGATCATGTTTGACAGTCGGGGGGCTATAAACTCAATTTCTCCCCCACGGGTGTTTGTATTTTTCGGGATTTGTGAGGAAATTGTTGCTATTATTCAGGTTCGAATTTCGTGCCAGTAACGTGTGAAAAAAAATATGGTCCACTCGTTTCATACGCCTTCCAATGTGTCTGGAGGTGACATGATGATCTGAGTTGTTCTGGCAGACCTGGTGTTTAGTCCCCCCCCCCCTTACACACCACTATACACCCACACCCACACACTTTGCCTTTTGGTCTGGTATCTGACTACTCTCCCCCCTTGGATATACCATTACGGGCTTGGATTCTACCCAGGAAAACAAACTTTTTTGAAACTTCGCGTCACACGGTAACACATGCGTAAGACAGAAAACATATTTTAAAGGGGCCCACTCTGCATCCGCCACATTAGCAGTTTCTCCGACGGTTGTAACTTTTTTTTTAAATACCTGAAACCAGCCAAAAGTGTTTCAACATGTAAATGGACATGCAGGTTTATTTTGAAAAAAATGAGGCGATTCATTTGATGTTTTTTTAAAGTTTTTTTAATCACCCTCAAAAATGGACGGACAAATCTACCTGCATTTTCCGTCCATTTTTGAATGAAATTTGAGAGTAATTAAAAAAATTAACAATCCTATTCCACTCAACTTTGTCATCGTAAGCCCACCTGTCCCTTCACATGTTGAACCAATTATGGTGGTTTCAGGTACTTAACTAAAAGAAAGTTACAACCATTGGAAATACCTCTTGCTGTGACGGTAAGAGTTGTTGTTTCCTCTGTCTTAACGCAGGAACACGGTCATGTTGTGGCAAAGATTCTGTGAGGACTATACCAAATAATTTGTTGTTACTGTAGGATGTCGATAAGCACTTTATGCGGTTAGACCCCTACGTGAACAAGTACGGAGCTTTTAAAGTGACATTGGGGAAAAACGAATTGAAAAAAAATTGTGTTCAAGCAAAAACAACTGCAATTGAACGAAATAAACTTCGTTCGAATGCATATTGTTTTCGTTCGAACTCAGATTCGTTTTCGTTAGCACGCACATAATTTACGTTCGAATGAAGATTATTTTCGTTCGAACGGAGATTGTTTTCGTTCGAACGAAGATTTTGCTTTCGATGTCCCTCTAAAAGCTCCGTAGTAAGTCATGCTTGCGGTGGAAGTATTTTGCAGCATTGGTTATTGCGTTTTGAATTTCCAATAGTTTGCAAATGCAATTACTTAAACAAATTGTTCTTGTTATTTTTTTCCTTTTCCTTTCGGCCATGGTCCGTCTCTCTGATATAAAGTAACAATTACAAAATCAAAACATCATTTTAGAGGATCGAAAGGTAACGTGAGCTATTGTCCAGTTTCGGGTGGTCATTTGTTTATTGTAAACTGGAGATTTCATTCACCACTAAGAAACATAATATTATGAATGAGTTTTTTTTTTACGTTTTGGTGTCGTGCATTCGATTCTTTGTGAAGTGACCACCGTGACCTGGTGTTTTAAAATTGCCGTAGGCTAAAAAGAAGATGAAAAAAAGGGGGGGGGGAGACTTTCATATCGGCGCTTAATAACGGAAACGTTGATCCGTTGCCAAATCAAATTGGCTTTTCAAACCCCGACGGCTGTTTTATTGGACCTCGCATGGTCGGACATTGGTTCCAGCAAGATTGTTACAATGTTTAATGGCGCGTTGTCGTGCGTTGAATTCGTAGTGCGTGGTCACAGCTCGTATATAGTTTCTGAAATGTCCGTAGGCTGAACAAGTTTCAGTGACTATTCCATGACGGCAACTTTGTGTAATAGTGCACGCAAGGACTCGTGTAGATGAGATTGTAGTACAGACATTGAATTGCTTTGACATTGTCTCGAATTCTAAGGAAACATACACAGTCTTGCATTAGAAAAACAGAAAAATAATCTGGCAAAAGAGCCGCGCTTGAAAAAAAATGACACAAAATAAAATTGAAATAGGTAGGCCTACAAAGACGTAATCGCAAAACACTAAATCCATGGGCCCATATTGTGTTTTAATTACGTCGAGACTTTCAAGGGGAGACTTAACTATCCCTCAATTGACTGACTCCACCACCCCCACCCCATTTTTATTCAATCAAACAGTGAAAATCTCAGAAGATCTCCATGGAAAATTCCAGACACTGGCTTGGTGGATATACAAAGCTCATTTTGCCATGAGGGATGCGCAGTTTTTCTTTTAGCCAATGTTGGGTGTAAGGAACGGGTCAGACTGTAAGGAACGGGTCAGACAGATTACATTTGCCTACGCTAAATGGGTCAAATTTCACCGTCCCTTTAAAAAGCAGAAAATATTGCTTCACAAATTTCTGTTTAGCAAAACAGCAGCAAACCAGTCACGGATTGTACACGTGTCACGGTGTTTTGACAGGTAAACCATAATCTGGTAAGCAGAATGTTGTTGTGCTTATCTACTTTTTGTGTTTAAGCTGCTCTTTGAAGTTAGGGTGTAGGAGTTCATCATCAATACATACCCCAACCCCACCTTCCCTGCAAATCTAACTCTTTTTCTCTGTAAATAGAAAAATCTTGGTATTTTTGAGTGGATATCGTACAGGGAAAATAAAATATATTTCGTGTACGTAATTTTTATTAATTTATTTATTATTTTAATTGCATTCAGAAGTGTTTCGACATGTGAATGGACATGTAGGTCTTTACTGAAAATAATTTGAGTTGATTCAGTTGATGTTTTTTTAGCTTTTATCTTAAAATCACCCTCAACATTTCACGGGAAAATCTACCTGAAATTTCCGTCCATTTTTTGAATGAAATTTGAGAGTAATTAAAAAATTAATAATCCTATTCAACTCCTATTATTTCTAGTATAAGCCTGTATGCCCCTTCACATGTTGAACATTTTTGGTTGGTTTCAGGTACATGTACTTAAAAAAGTTAAGACCACTGGAAAAATTGTAAACGTGACGGTAGATAAGTAGCCCCCCCCCCCCCCGTGTTTCCTGTCTCACACAACCATTGCTTGGGGAGCAAAACATTAAAATAGCAGTGTCAATCAAGTTCTTCTTTTTTCCCCGGTTTTTCCTCCTCCGGGTGATCTTTTGCCAATTTGACATGACTATAGGTGTCTGTTCACTCTATAAGTGTACTTTTCGCTGCTGTGCTGGGGCATCAAGTCTTTAATCTTCTCCGCAAAACATTGTGTCTGGTTTGATGTGTTTTGTCACTTCTTTTTCTTTCTTCCTCATCCGAACGGAGACCGGGAAGAAACCCCTCCATGCTGCCTCGACCTTATGAGATTGTGTGAACCGTCCCCGCAGAGAGCGCAGATGGTCCTCTCAAGGACTTCATAGATGGCAACACTTCATTACATATGTACAAAAATAATAATCAAATAACAGAATGAGTGGTACTCCATTCCATGAAATTAAACGATATTGTTGCGATTGGTGATATTGAATCAGACAGTGATTCAGCGAGAGATTTCGTGAAAACGTAAAACGCAGAGCAAACGAAAGTCTCCAAATCCCGCTGGGAGAGTATCCTGGGGCGTTGGCAAAACAGGACAAATTTGAGAAGATGGATTTGAAACTCTTAGGGGACACCTTAAATGAAATGTTCCCCTTCGCTAAAAACGTTTTTGCAAGCGGGGAAATAGTCCAAAACACAAAGAAATTGTGTGGTTGAAGTGTGTCTGGGGATGGATACCAGGTGACTGTTTCATGTATGATTTCTAACTCAACTGCGCTGTTCAGTCCGGAGTGGTTTCAAGCGCACCGTGTTCAGTAAACAGTCATGGGTTTAACACCGATATCGATTTGGTTGTTTGGTTAAGGATTGATTCTTCCTACGGGAAAACTTTGGGATGAAGTGCATGTTAGCGAGAATTCCAGGGGTAAGCCACGGGGACGAATCCTCCTCCCCCTTCCCCGGCGGACTGCCTGCTTCGTCACGTCGATTTTACCACCGTCCGGAGTACAACGATGACTTGCATTCCCCAAACAAATCCATGGTTATTTGATTATTTTTGATTCACTTCATCGGTAAAGGAGTCAGTAGTCGTTCAGGCAATGACTTGATTAGATGATGACATTATCAGTTTGCAACATGCAACAAGCATCTCCATTTAAAAAACAAACAACAACAACAACAACAACAACAACAACAGCAGCAGCAACATTCTGCATCCCAAGTATTTTTTTAAATGAAGTCTGTGCTTCCATTCCTTGCGCTATACCGGTCCAAATAAGCACACGCAATAAACTTAGTACCAACAACTTAGCTCTGTGTGAGCAGGTTAAGTTACTTGCCAAAATGCATGGTTATAATTTGTTATAAGTTATTACTGGATTGCGAAGTCGTAAATTGGTCCATCCCCCCCCCCCCGCCGTTTTGGGGGGTTCTACGGGGCTGATTTCAGTAGGGTCAAGAAAAGCTGCCCCAATTAAACTTCATATTAAACAACAAAGTAGGACAATTGATTTAGACCCAATCGGGCATTTAACTAATCAAGTAACAAATCATATTACAAAATACTTCGCACTCGTTTTTCATCCTTTGGAGGGCCATAGGCCAGCTTCCACTAACACTTAGGTGGTTAGAGACCGCATGTATAATACCGAGATGGAGTTCGGTTGAGCATGATGGATGGGGAGCATCTACATCTCTACGGGGGATTTTCAGTTAAGATCGCACTTTATCCGGACAACAAATTTGTCATTTCTTTCCCCCCCTTCAACCGCCCCTCGGCGAATCTCTGACGAGAAAAGTGATATGAAATTGCCCGCGGGAGAATCGGAACATCTACTCTGCCTGATTGTTACCGCTTTACTCCAACTCAACTTTGCGAGTTATTTAATCTAATTTGCTTAAACATATATTGCCATCCATAGAAAAGGCCAAGGTTTTCGATCTACGTGCAAACCGTATCCAGTTCCAATCTGCCGCAAGAAAACATTTACCGCAAAAAATATCCAGCCACAAAAAAACAAAAACAAAAAAAACACGTTTTCGTTTAATATCTCAAGCAAAAAATATTTTGTTATTTGTTTACAATGCACGGTCCTTCCGTATGCAATTAGGCTCATTTCCAGCAGCTTATTAAGACTTCTTCTTGATTTCTCTTTAAGGTTATCGACTATACAGTGAAATTAATTTCATTGGTATGTAAGTTTGTGTTTGCTTTTCTGTCATGAACAAAAGCATTCGCCGGTCTCGTCACGGACTAGAAAGGATTTGGTATTGCCTCGGAATAATTGAGGTATAAAATGCCAATATGTGGATTTTCAATTTTCGGCATGCTGGATTTATAACAAAAGAAGAAAATGAACAATCTTGGCTTGAGCGAGTTTCTCAGCTCACGTCTACTTTAAAGATCTCATTCCTACAGGACCAAAGGTGCATACTTTGGGATCTATACACTCCTGTGGCGTAGCCGGGGGTGGGGGGCGGCAGGGGACAGCTCACCTCCTGTAGAACATTTTGCCCCCCCCCCCGCTTGCCCCCTGTCTCCCTCTGTACACCGTGAAAGTCGCTATAATCAGGCAATTTTAACTGCAATTGTCCCTCTACAAATATCTGTCCCCTCCCTTTCCACCACTGATGCATTCTGATGGTATTTCAGAGGCTTGTTTTGTGCTTTTTGTTTTCAAAGAATAGACTACAAATTTAGCCACCAGCATTTTGTATGTTCTTATTTCTACGAAGCACAGAAAAACAACCCATTATGTGAGACGTGAATTAAGTGTTAACGTGTCACCAAACTTTGAAACCTACTTTATGACCCCCAAAAGTATGCAAGACTTCCCCTCTTTACGGATAATTTCATCACCGGAGAATATGCCGAGACTGGTATAAGGGGCGGGGGCAGGGCTTTCGGGGGAGTGAGACAGAAAAACAACCTTCTATATGCGGAAAACATTATCTGAAGTAACAACGTGTAAACCAACTTTAAAACCAATTTGATGACTTCCAAACTATGCCACTTTCCCCCCTTTCCATCACCGGCGAATTTGTTAAGACTGGGAAGCGTTGAGGAGGGAGGGGGGGGGGGTGTCTGGGGAGAGACCGAGTGTGAACACGCATCATCACTCCTTTACTAAAAATGAAACCATCCGTGTCATTATCAATGCCTTGATTTCAAACTAAAGTCAGAGATTATGTTTCCACGTGTTACGTTTCACTTTGATTTGCGGCTCGTTTATTTTACCGCCGAGGCAGTGTCTCAGTAAGTACAGTATTTCTCATGGGTAGAATAAGCTTAATAATTGAAGTAGAAACACCATTCCGACATGACCTCGTAAATCATGCAAACTCGGTTGCGTGTTTTATGTGCTTTTCTTATAACTTCCCTTAGTGTATTATTTCTTTGTGCAAAATATCATGTGGCTGTTTTACCCTTTGGAGGTATTTGTTTATTTTCTCTTTTTGTGGTCTCTGTTGTGACTTTATAACCCCGTTGAGCCCCGGGGAAAACAGCAGCATCACTGATCGGGGTCCCGCTGAATAAATGAATGAATAAAAACAAAAACAAAAAAACAAGCAAACTTTTCAAGCGAAATTAAGGCACATCCCGACTAAAGACTCGATGATAACAAACTTGGGTTGTAAAGGATAAACATTGGCGAGTGAGAGTGAGTTTTGAGGCATGCATCTTGACCTGACTTGGCCAAAAGAGACTTGTGACATGACGCACTCATTTGATGAAGTTTTGATAAATTCCATTTCAAACTTTCGAGTTACAAAAAGCTTACAAAAATAGCAGTATTAATCAGAGTTAACCCCCTCAAAAAAGGAAAGAATAAAAATTAGAATAAAAATTAATAATAATAATAATAATAATAATAATAATAATAATGATATAATAAAAAAGACGCACTTTCTTGTCTCAAATTCGAAGTGAATTAATGGCAGGATTGTCGGGGCAAAAGCAAGCTCCTTGAACAACTTCAGATGGAACTCAAAACGGTGTTAGGCATGTGTTCTTTTTCCCCCTTCTTTTTACGATGAAAGACTTGTCCCAAGGGAGCAACATTCATGTTTCGTTTGACGATTTATTTCCCAGTTTGTCGCAACATCGTGAAATTATTACGTAGACGGTTCCCATGTCACACACAAGAGCCTCGCGTCACATGTATGTTTTGTTGTCGTCCGTTACGCACCGTTTTGTCTGACATGGACCATTATGTCCGACCCAGTGTGTCCGATGTACGATTATGTCCGACACAATGGGTCAAATATTAATGTCTTCGTCTAACATAATGGTCCATGTAGGACATAATGGCGCGTAACAGTCGTCTAAACCCAGACGATTTCAAAACGAGGGTATTAGGTTTGCATGTCGGGTCTGAAATGACAAGCAGACACAGTCTGTCAACGGTCGTCACCTGTGCGGGGCTCATCCCCCATTTGATTGGCTAAGGTTCTTCGCTTCGTATTTCCATAAACTAAACTATCAACCAATGACATGTCTCGAAGTAACTTATTCTATTTGGTCAATAAGATCTCGTGTGTGATCAGTCGCCAATGTAATCACTTTGGACTGGCTTGGGAATGTATATGTACTATCTTCGATTTTTTTAAAGAGAAATTTAATTGCTGTCCTCTGGTTAAATTTAAACATATATTCAACATACAAAAAAATCATCAGATATTAAAGTTGGTAATATTTTAGTTATGAGAAAAAGGTTTGCCATCTGAGGGATTTCCGTGCACGCTCGTAAGCGTACTGACGTGGATTCTGGCAATCGAAATAAATAATGATGATTTGGAGTCTATACATGTTGTTTCCCCGACGTCGACATTATTATTTTAGACATGGTTATTTCTCTGGTTGATTGGTGTGAGCTTTTGTAATCATTGTGCTTTAAGTTTGAGTTTAACTTATCAATTTCTTCTTCAGTTTATAGCAGTTCAACCTTTAAAGGGCTTGTGTCTTCATGATTACAGTAGGCCTGTGGTTGTGCATGGAAAGATGAACTCTCACCAAGACACTGCCCATGCGCGCTCTTGCGGTCAAATCCCAAAGGGTGCCGTCTTTGTCAAACTGGGATGTGACCACCGGTGCGCACGCGCGAGGTCTCTGGGTTATTCCATTTGCTGCAATAATCATAACAAAATAGCCCCTTTATGACCAATAAAACTGAATAAAGCGTGTACGTGCACGAATTATATATATTTAGATATACTGTCCGGGTTTTATAATCCTGTGTTGGTAATTCATTACGTCACACGAGTGTGCCTCTGCTGCACGCCCACAGGTTTTCGCTACTTCCGGATCCAAAGGTGGCATACGTTACTGCGTTAGTTTACCTCATTCCTTCGTTCAAAGACATTTCTTTATGAAAGAAACCGACGTTTCTGATAAGACACGAGTCTTTGCAAGACACACGGGAAAGGCAAGCCCAGAAATGATGTTTCTCTCGCATCAATCATCAAAAAGTTCACTCCGTTCTGGCAATCGATGGAGCCAGTTTGTGTGAAGTGGGCAAGACCTACAGTGGAATTACGTCACACTTGGCAACAGGATATTGCAAGAAAAAGAAGAAGAAAAAAACATTGTTTCAATGTTTAATCGGACAGTATAATAGGTTTACTTCCTCCCACGTGTGGTTTGAGGTTGTAAAGCTCGGATGCTAGGTGTTTAATGATCGAGAAGCGGGATACCGTTCCTAGACGGAGGGGATGACAACGTTTGTTGGGAAACCTTATAGGTGTTAGTCCTTGTAATTGAACGCCTGGAGGACTAAATCCTATCAAAATCAACCAATCCAGACGAATTCTCTGCCAATTCCCCGTCTATCATGTTGATAATTGTGACGTAATACAATCGAAACCGCATCCACTATGGCCCATTCAATAAGCACCCCCGTGAAATATGCTAATTACATTCACGCATGCGCACAGACACTATTGGTGGGCAAATGCAATGCATTTGTAATGAGGCTTCAGCTGATGTTTGGAGCCGGCACGTGTGAAGTGGGCGTGGTTTATGCTGTAATGACGTCAGACTTACCAACAGGATAAGATCCTCGCATTATAAAATTGTTGGTATTCTGCTCATCCAGTGGTAAATATAAAAACTTGCTTTAAATTGTTATTCAACAATAGACATTAACAATTGTAATCTGCGATTAACAATTTCAACCATAATACCCTAATTTAAAACCAGATTACTTCTAGGCTCTATCATTATTTTTTTCATAACACTTTTTAAGTTATAGTAGAAGTTAATTTTTGCATCGGGGATAAAGAATATTATTTGCGTTTTTTACCCATACACCGATGTGTGTTAAGCACTGTATACAAAGTACTTTCCCGAATCCTGTCGAAAAATCCACAGGCATATACCTCAGGCTTCCCACCCGAGAAATAATAAATGCCTGTGGATTTGTTTTTCACTGGACTCGGGAAAGTACTGAGTATACAGTGCTTACCTCAACATCAGTGTGTGGTGCAAAGAAATAATAAAATAAGTTTGAAATTGATTGCAATCGGAAGTTGCTTTTATCAGATATTCCTTCTTCGGAGTGTTTTCAATCCAAGGGGCTCATTGCCAGCCAGAAAACATGACAAAATGCGCAGGAATTACACGATACACTGTAACAGCCGTCGCTTGACCATTGGTTCGTTTATTTAGAATTCACGTTTGTCAGACCTCGAAATAAATTCTAAAAGGAATCAGTTGGTGAGTATCAAATAATTGGCTGAACAATCATTTCTGATCCGGATAAACTTTTAAGTGCAGGGCAATTTAAGAAAGCAATCGGGGATACTTGAATATATAAGATTCTTTAGGTTTTTATGTACAAATTTTCTTCTGAACATTCTGAAATCACCTTTTGGTAGTTTGACTGTTTTGAGTCATAAGCCCCACAAAGTCAAGAAGAAAACTAGAGATTTAGAGTTTGTGGACAAACTCACGGTGTTCGGCTTAATTACGTAATTGAAAATTTTAAGGTCAATATTGTGTGCACGTTTCTTGTCTATTTGTGCTATGCTGACGGGCGAAATATTTAGTTGTACTTTTTTATCTTTATTCATGAAGGTTTGTCATATGAAACTTCAACTTCCGGTTTGACAGGAATTAAAGGTCAAATGGGGTCACACCTTGTGCATGGTATCTAGAATTGTCAGAGAGCTTTAAATTGATGTAACGATTATTAATGTACCACGTTTCATTAATAAGGTACATATTTTTGTAGTACAAACTTATACTTCCGGTTTCGACCGGAAGTGAAGGTCAAATGAGGTCACACTTTGTAAATATTTGTAGAATCGTCGAGGGGCTTTAAAATTAAGTTATACAATTAATATACAAATTTACGTAATTCAGAATCGATTTTTCATAACAAAACTACTACTTCCGGTTTCGACCGGAAGTGAAGGTCAAATGGGGTCACACCCTGTGTAAGATTTGTTTAGTACTTCAAGACCTTTCATATGGTGTAAAGATCATGTATGTAGCATGTATTATTCTTAAGATATGATTATTTTAGTATCAAACTTCAATTTAATGTAATGACGTCATCGATGACGTCATCATTTCCAAAATTTTGCTTTGTCATATACACACTGTGGTCTAAGTATGTAGTAAGTATCAAGTCCGTACATGCTTTAGTTTTTGAGATAGCAAAATATTTTTTTTTTCGACCTCGTGTATCAATTTCGTTGTGACGTAGCTATGACGTCATATATCACATTTCTAGATTGCTCTTGAGCTAAAGAAAATATTATTCATTGAAAGTTAGTTGATATTTTTAATCACTTAGGCTTTAGAGCCCCAAATAACATGAACTTTAACTTTAACTTCCGGTTTCTACCGGAAGTAAAGGTCAAATGGGGTCACGGTGTGCATACAATTTGTCCCACATCACAAGACCTTTCATATGCATTAAAGATTTTGAATGTAGCGTTTGCCGTTCTTGAGTTATTAAATTTTTGAATTATTTAACGTTTATTTAACGTCATGACGTCATCGATGACGTCATCATTCCAAAAAAGTTTCTGTATCATCCACTCACTAATATCTTTGTACATGGTAAGTTTCAAGTTCATACAAGCTTTACTTTTTGAGAAAATTTGCGGACAAGTTTCGACGACTAAGAAAGCCCAGAAAAAAAAAAAACAGAACAATAACTAGAAATGAGTTTTTGTGGCATCACAAAAACTAGGTGTTCGGAGTGTGATGTATAAAAAATATTTTATGTGTTAAAAGTTAAATGAAATTAAAAGTTAATCCAACTTATATTTAAGAAAATATGAAGAAAAACATACGTTAAATTGAGGTTTATAATACAATATTTAATTTGAACATCCGGTTTGGACAGGAATTTCTAACCACTTTGCAATGAGGAGGTACTTCCGGTTTGACCGGAAGTAGAGTTCAGAGAGGTCATGCAATGTGTGACAAAGAAGGACCTTCCCTAACCTTGGTATTTGGTGAAAGAATCATGTTCCTAGCTCTTACCATGCATAAATGAGGAGCTACTTCCGGTTTGATCTTAAGTAGAGGTCACAGAGGTCACCCAATGTGCAACAGAGAAGGACCCTCCCTAACCTTGGTATGTGGTGAAAGAATCATGTTCCTAGCTCTCACCATTTTTAAATAAAGAGCTACTTCCGGTTTGACCGGAAGTAGATGTCACAAAGGTCACTTAACGTTT
This sequence comes from Marthasterias glacialis, assembly GCA_911728455.2. Classification (NCBI taxonomy): domain Eukaryota; kingdom Metazoa; phylum Echinodermata; class Asteroidea; order Forcipulatida; family Asteriidae; genus Marthasterias; species Marthasterias glacialis. Next base: position 8,079,436 of record OU452235.1, read on the forward strand.
CACAAATGAAGACCTTCCCTAACCTTGATATTTATCGAAATAATCTTGTTCCTAACTCTAACCACTTTTACATGAGGAGCTACTTCCGGTTTGAACGGAAATAGAGGTCATAGAGGTCACCCAATGTGCAACAGAGAATGACCTTTCCTAACCTTGGTATTTGGTGAAAGAATCATGTTCCTAGCTCTTAGCAATTTTATATAAAAAGCTACTTCCGGTTTGACCGGAAGTAGATGTCACAGAGGTCACTTTTTGTGTCATAAAGAAAGACCCTCCCTTACCTTGACATTTGTCGAAAGAATTATGTTCATACCTCAAACGGTTGATTTTTTGTTGATTTTTAAATGTTTAAATAAGCCCTGTATTAAAGACTAACAAAGCGTGGAGTATGCACCTTGAGAAGAGACTAAGAACAACGTGTGGTTAATGTGCATAGCAATGGGGCATCGATGTCACACAGCCAGGCACACACACACACATGTACATGTATAATGGCATTGGATTTTGTACAGCAATGTTGGACACGCTTGAACGCACACGGACAATCGATTTGCGTTAAACGTCCGGTTTGAACCGGAAGTAAAGGTCAAAATGGTGTCACTCCAATGCAAAAGTTTGAGAAGACTCAATTCTCTACAATCTGATGCAAGATTTGTGATCATGTGATAAGTACTTCTTGCAATATGATTTTTTGAAATTTTCAAAAAATTTCAACTTCCGGTTTGAACCGGAAGACAAGGTCAAATTGGAGTCATGTCTGTGGAGCGTTTACGCAGTTTTGAATGACCTTTCCGATGATGTATAGATTGTAAAAATCCATTGTGTACTTCAGGAGTTATGATTTTTTGAAATAATAAACTTTGATTTAATGTAATTCGACACCCGATGACGTCATCATGACGTCACTCAAACGGTTTCCTGTCCTAGTGAAGTTCTAACTGTGTGTGAAGTTTGAAGTTTGTGTGACTTTAAGAAGTGTGCATTTGTTAGCGGACAACGTTCGGTGAGAAGAAGAAGAAGAAGTATTAAAAAAAAAAAAAAAAAACCGAACAAAATCAATAGGTGTTCCGGGCTGAGTGCCCGAACACCTAACAATAGGTTTTCGGCTGCTGGCCGAACACCTAAAAAAAAGGGGGAAAAAAAGTGTGCTGAAACGAAAGAAATCTGGGGTTTTTTTTAACGAACATTGTTGATCCTGATGATGGCCTTTAAAATTGTGAGGCATTTTGGACAATTCCAAAGGACAAAGTTATTGGAATTTTTTAGAATACCGTGGACTTTTACTGAAGGCGATGTTTTGACATTACGTCTAGGATTACAGTTCAATATTGAGCACTAAAAGTAATAATGGGAAGATAAAAATAAACCTTTCGTGACATCAAAGCTTTCCAAATTAGATTTGTTGTTTTGATCGCTGTATGCGTAACGTTTTAAGGATTTCCTTATACTCTGAACAAATCCCTGTTTCATGTGCGAAGAATGATCTCGCTTAGCACAAACAAGTAACCAGCCAAAATGTACCTTGTGACGTGTAGTGTTTTATGGCTGGTTCCCTGCTGAGTTTTGCTTGGCAGAATAAATTTGCTTAGCACCATTTTCTGCTTCTAACAACAGCGTTATGAAATTGAACACACAGGTCACACGTGAGTTTATAAACACGGACCGTTGCACGCGGGTTGGGTTTCCTCATCAAACTCGCTCAATCGAAAATGTCCTCTTATTTTTTCATTCAGTTCTTCTATTTTATTGATTCCCCGTCTGCATATCCTTTTTTTCAATCTCCTGCTGTGTCCAACGTTCGAACCGTATTTTCTCTCCGTTTACGTTTCCAAAAATCAAAATATAATTATCTACGACTGTGGTTTACAAAACGAAGCGAGTCACCCATGCGTTGCAGAGGACCCATGGAGATGGCGTCCTCTAAACATTGAAGCAGCTTTCGGGGAAAAAAAAAAAAAAAAAACCTAATTTCCCAACTGTACTACAGACACCGAATCGGAGATACTACAACCGAAATCTCCTTTCAATTTCTCAACCGACCATAAACATAAATGGAGTCAAATTTGTTTCACCTTTACAACGAAACCACGGCTGGCAGGGCAAAAATAGTCTGGACCCTTTTTGTCAGACTGACAAACCGTATTCATTATTTCTACTTGCAGAGGTGGGTTAAAAGACAAAAATTGTGTCAGGCTAATGTAAACCGGTGAACTGGCTAATTACTACCTCCTTTTATAAATTGTGATTGCGTTCGTTCACAAAGCCTTACATCATTGTTTGTATTATTAGTATTCATGACATGTAAATTATTCTAATTCAAATCACACACTGTTGGGCAGCGTACTTTAAAGGCTCCGTCGATCACACATTTGGGTAAAATACGAGTCAACATCTACAATGTTTCATTCGCCATGTTCAACACTTTTTTATTTATTTTTTTTATTTTTAATAAATTCAGATCCATTTTTACCAAGAAGGGCCACACGAGGTTGTTGTTGTTATATTTTATTCTACAAAATATATATGTAATGATATTAGTATTATATATTACTATTAAAACGACATATGATAACAAAAACTGAAATCGTATTGTTCTTTATCAACTGGGCAATATTTAGTAGTTACAAATTATGGTTGATGACGTAAAAACCGAAAATAATTCTTCAGGGTTTTTTTTTGTATGGGTTTCTCATATATATATAATATATATAAAAATGTCATTGCTGATGTAATTACATACGTTATTTTTTATAGAGTGCAGAGTGGGCGTAAACGCAGGCGACATCAACAAAAAAGCGCGGTAAAATGTCAGCCACGGGGAGCTTATGACCGCACGCGATGAGGACATTACGTACGGTGGGCGATACTGATATGTTATAATAATTGTAGCTATGGGAAATAAAAATCGTCATGCCTAGGTTTTTGTTTATCCATTGACATCAGTTCGTTTGTTACAAACTCATTTTTTTATTCAAATCTCTGTTTAACTCTGTTTTGAGTACATTTTGAGATGTGGCTTGACTGTGCAGTGTACATTGGGTATGCGGAAAATACCTCCATAAATCAAGGTGTATCTGGCCATTGGTGTTTCGGCAATTCAGTTCCATTTCATTTCTTTTTATTTTATTATTATTTTTTTTTTATTCATCTTGGGTTGGGTATTTTGTCGTTCTTCTAACCATGTCACTTTAATCGGAAACTTCTAATTTCACTCTTGAATTCTTTTGTTTCCTGCTAATATTTTTTTTGAAGTTTCTGCATAAAATATTTATTGATTTATGTGTTTGCCGAAATCGATTCGAGGCCTAACATAAGGCGCTGTAAAAATGCTTTCATTACTATACCGTTATTGTTTAATAATATCATAAACATTTTACCCAGTACGTGGACAGTTAAACAAAATACTTTCAGAAACGAACTAACCGAGAAAATGTGAAAATGTAAAAATGTAAAAATTGATTTTCAGAAGTGAAAGTTTCCCTTTTTTAATTCTCATTTAGGTTTCCTGTTACGTCATTACTTTTCATCGACTTGGAGAACAATCCAAAAAGTTAACTGCCAATTTGAAGACCAGAGATCCTAACCCCACAATATGGCTACACGTTAAGATAACAACCAACTAACCGACAGTCATTCAATTACGGCGTAATCGATCATGTACGGAGTCGTTGCTTTACCACCGGTGTGGTCGCGGAATCTGTGATATCGATACTCCACTGAAAGACATCGATGCGGCTTGGATAATATCGTTATCGAATACCCAGGGGAAAGGTCCCAGTTTTGATACTGCTAATTCGGTTTGCACAGTGTCGGGTTTCATGCGACGTTCATCGTGCCGTAAAGTCGAATGTGAGACTCGAAAAGCTAACGGGCAGACGGCAGTTTTTTTTTTGTCTCCATGCGAACATCATTTAGTTACTTCATTCTTCTGCAATTTTCACAAAGACTGATTCGGTAGGCCTTCTTGTTACACTTTGTTTGAGAAATTTGACTGTATACCCCCCCCCCCCCACACACACACACACACCACCACCACCACCACCACCACACACCCACCCACCCACACACACACCGAAGGGTACGACAATGCATGAAAATATCATAAAAACAAAAGAGCGCATTGACTTGTCTTAAAAATCTCACTATATGAGCCTAAAAATGCCGATCAGCCAGTCAAATTATTAGCATAATTTGACCGTAAACCAAATCCCACACAAAACGTATTGGCTCTTTTCGAAGCTACGACTTGGGATATACGGCTTAGGCTCCGTCAGTTATTTAAAAAACGGGCACTTTTGTTGCAGGACTTCAGCAAAAGCCGTGCTTTCGAAAGAACTTCCAACGGCAATGTTGTTTTCTGGAACTCAAGACCAACTAAGCCGCTGAAATATTCACAGGTTGGTTCGGGGGTGTGAGTTTATTGAAATCTATATGATGAGTGTGCTTCAAATCCAATCCTGTATCACCTTGATTGCACAGACCTCACATGTGGTGCAACGAACGAGTATTTGATTTTTTTAGCAAGGTGGACAATCGCTTCAGCAAGGACTTTTATGGATCAGATGTGTCTGCAGTAACGCAAACTTGTCATTGTGTGTTTATGTTGGCCCTCATTCTGCAGACGCTTTTCTTTTATATCGCATTTTATGATTGGTTTTTATACCAGAGTACTTGTCTTCCAGCTATAGTTAGCTTATAGTTAATATATCCGGTAAAATGTTGAAGATATAGCCTATGTCATTAAGGAAGATTTTTAGTATACTCTGTGAAAGGATCTAAAACTGTCTGTGGGCTGATTTTTATCGCATATTCACTTTTCGTCGAGTTGTTAATTTTGTTGTGTATATAAACCTAATTGACAGAAGATTCTAGGGTCACTTAGGGTTAAAATGTTTAAACCTATCTCAGCAAGAATTGGTGACGATACTGTCAGATGTCTCGAAGGGGCCATTTGTATCCCCATTGGGTGAAGGGGGCTTCTATTCGGTCTCAAAGTATATCCCATTCGGGATGTTTAGGTGGTGACGCGGCGAGTTTCATGCCAACACAACATGCCTCATAATGATCAACTCGACGAGACAATTCCAATAATTGACTGGAACTACGTCTATTTGCTCTAAGCACACGCGCATGGGTTATAGATCAGTTTCCTTCCCGTGGAATGGATCAAACGGCTGGTAGAGATCCAACCGGATAAAAAACATCAAAAAGAGTCATGATGGGCTAATAACTTGCTACAAAATGTCCGTGGATGAGTCAATATTTTAATACTATCTTCATCTGATAGTTTTGTTCAAACACCCCTGTCATTTAAGCGAATCCTAGAACGTGTTACGACGCCCATGCGTGCAAACACAGACGCGATTTCCAAGTTTGCTTTTGCAATTCCTCCAAACATTATTGGCACTCGAAAAAGCTGTATTTGTGCGTGTGTGTGCAGTGCTCGACGTTTAGTCTCAATACAAGCCGTTCTTATCTGAAACTGCCACACGAATGATTCAGGTGTTCAAATAATAAGTGAGCTTGTTAATAACACACACCAGCCGACTTCTTGGGCCAAGACTATAATGTGACTACTACAATGTTGGTCCACAGTCTATATACTAGTTCAATTAATACTCGGTGTGTCATTGCTACAGTCGTCTCTAAATCAACATTGATTCTCCTGACCTAGGGGCTATGAAACGTGTGTCACTTTTAAATACGACTTTACTCCGTCTGTTTGTAATTCAACCTCACAGCCCCGGCAAGATTGCGATTGCAGACCTCTTAAAGGAAGGATAGAGTATACATTTATTCCCGTCTTCTAGTTTTCATTAAACACACCATACAACCTGTAAAAAGGTTCACCAAACTTAAGTGATAATGTTTTGGTAAAAAAAGAAAAAGAAACAGCAACACCAACGAAAACTGTTTGTGTTTTATTCGGGATTGTGTGCACGGACGTAATAGTATGTGTTTATTTCGAATGCGGCAATTGGAATAAGCAATCATATGGCGATTTGGGAGGTCTTCAATTGCTATATTATCTGAACTTGGAAAGTAATTCAGAAGGGACTATTTCTCTGAAGGATTGGAACCGTTATAAACTTTAAAGGGGATGAGCTTTCAAACTTAAAAAAAAAAAATGTTTACGATAATAATATTACCAATCTTGCTTTAATAGCGCATGACCAAGATTAATAATTGTCAAAAACCAGTATCCACGCTTTATATGACCCAACATTTACATGAAACAACAAACCTGTGAAAGCTTAAGCTCAAGCCTTGATTCATTGTTTCAAACGTCTGGTTTTGGACTGGCGAGATCAGAACTAATTGTTTTACTCATTTTGCTATACTATTTCCCGGCAAAATATTTTATGGGAAGTTTTCCCACCATGACCATCTTTATACCATGTATGTTAGGTATAAATCTATGAACATTTATATTTTCAATCTTACCACTGTTCTAAACACCCTTTAAGCATCTAGGATCGGTCAGGTGATGGATGGAGATCTGACAGCACTCTTCAGACCCATCTCAGATTCAGTGGTTATATCCGGTGTACAGGGTACCATACCGTTTAATAATGCAGTGGGTTAGACACTGAGATATATTGCTAATAAGTATGCGACTGTCTGACTGTGTAGCTCATTATTCATAAACAGACGTTGTACACAATCTCTTTCAAAATCTGAGTATCCGAAAAACGTAGCGAATAAAAAAAACACGTTTTTTATGAATAACGTGATAAATCACGTAATAAAAATAATATACTGCCGCTCGTGCTGCTGTAGGGGCCGATAAGCCGACAATCGAGATTGTCAATGTTGAGCCTTAATTCTGTCAACATTCCAACCATGTTACATCAACACGGGTTTTAGAACCCACACCACGTTGTATTTCAAACGAGAGAAGACAACGAGTACTTACTAAAAATGGGTATCGAGAACGTGTGGATCTTATAATGAATGACTTGTGACAAGTTTGACTTTTAAAATATCACATGATAGCGAGTTGGGAATACATTGGATTGTCTTTTCAGTGGGGCGCAACGCACAAAGTGTCAAAACACACTTGTCGTGTTACTCATGAAGCTAGTCTCTCATCCAGTCAATGAATTTTCCTTTTATATCTGGAGATGCAAATGCTTCTCTTTTACATGGACTAATTTATTGAAAGCCGTTAAATGCACAAAACCACGATGCTGCGTTTTGTAGGAATAAATATCTGTTAAGGCTGGCCGAAAAATGTCAACGTTGATGGTTCGAGCAAAACAATACATATTACTAGACCTCCTATTTTCTAGTACAGAACGGAACGAAATATGAGTTTTAAATTAGAAACTTTAAAGTGCTGTGTCTGTCAATGTGTTGTTTAGTAACTGAAAGGAAGGACTGTTAAGAAAAAAAGGTCGGCCTTCGATTGGCATTATATGAACTACACGGAACTGTTTAGAATCGACAGCATAACCCTGGTTAATTCGATTCTTCATTATGTGACAAGTGGCTATTGGTCAACTTAGCAGGGGCCGCAATTACCAGTGCTCGATAACACAATCGGCTAATAGAGGAATAAGCTAAAAAAAAAAAAAAACGAAATACTAATATTCACTGTTTACAATTTTGTTCAGTTGCAATTACTCGATGGAGCGATGGTCGGTATTGAACAAACTACGCAATTCGACCGGTTATTCGTTGAATGTAGTCAAATGTCGATCGCCATTACCCGATGTAACATCCATCGCTAAAGAATCAGTCAAGCGAGATAACTTTTGAATGCAAGTCATTATTTCGAACCCAGAAATTGCAGAGACGGGAGAGCAAACTGGGGCGCCTATACCTACAGAGCAACCACAAAACAATACCAGAACGTAGGATTCCGGTTTACATCCATTCGCCCCTATTAAGTTTGATTATTGCGTGCTTGCGACAAACACCGCCACCATTACTTGCTTCCAAAGTGAGTGCAACCCGTTTTGTTTTACCGCCCCCGTCTCCGCTCACGTTTTTTTTTCCCCTTCAGAGATCAGACTGAAAAACAATATCATCGTCATTGTCCCGAAGCGGGGAAAACCCACGAACAATCCGCATGAGTGATTTGGGTCGAGATCGGTGTAAACATATTTACAAATTGAGGTAGATGCCGGTGCGTTTGATGTCACTTGTCGGTTTTCTGAAGAGTGGAACAGTTTAGCTACCTGTACATTGGCAGTATTGTGTAGTCACAAGGGTTAAAATTAACTCTTTCTGATTTGGGGCCACTTACGAGGGAATGTGAAATCGAAGGTTAAAAAAGATTGAAAATGTTTGGTTTCGGTATAAAATAAGAACTAAATTGGAAAGTTATTGCACGAGGCTCGTGCGCATTTTTTGTTTTTCTCTTAACGATGAGTGACACCACGAAGTTACCTGAAATTCACAGCAATCAAAAAGTTCTCTGCAAATCGAGTTTTAAACTTGTGCGGCCATATAAAAAATAGATCAGAAATTTCAAACGTGAACACAAAATGAATGACAAACTTTCTCGATGCTCAGTATTCCCAAGTGCTGGATGTGATTCCCCTTTAGAATTCTGAACTGCAGCAGTTTCGACGGATGCTAACTTTAAGCTGATTTTGTGGGCGTTTTATACACTTTGCCTAGATCACTAATCTTATATAGAGTTATATTTTATACGTGCGTTGGCTTGTAGTGGCAATAATGAGAAGTACAAGAAACGCAGCAAAAGCTATCCGTTTAAATTGAAAGATTAAGAAGTACAGGACGGCAAGAAATCCTTAAAAATCTCAAAGCGGTAAGCCCTTTTATGTAAAAGTGCTTGTGACAGAGGCTGGCGTCAACCATTCAACTCAATGGTATGAATGATCGTGCTGTGTACATTCATTCCCAATCCTCTTCAGTCATGCAACCTGTGAAATTGTCATCAATGTGCTCGCGATGCCGTAAAATCAGTAAATAACGGCTGTTGCTATGTCACATTCTGGCGAGAACTGCGGTCGCGGAGAGATTGTTCCCGCAAAGTGCATTATTTCAGCCGGAAATGTTTTTGGACAACTGGTACTGGTACCACGTCTGTATTAACATTTCAGCCCAGAAGTACTTAATTTGTCTGGACACCAATGACTGAATTGCCTAAATTAAGAACTTGACAATATGACATTCGTGCGAACTGTTTCATGCTCTTGCTTATACAAATCATAAAACTAACACTTACGATTTGTAGCTGCAGGTTGAAATTGTATGACCCAGAAAATAAGTGAACTGTCCACCAACATAAGAACTATAGTTATTAACAGGTGGCGAGCAAAGAAAAGTTATCTGATGCTGGAAACGAACCCACGATCTCTCGAATTATAAGGTGTCGTGGCCGAGCTGTTTAGTGCATCGGACTCAAGTTCTGATGGCTGACTCATCAGGATGTGGGTTCGAATCCCGGTCACGAGCAAGACACTGAACTATTTTTGCTTTAAATAGGGGAAGAGGCAGTTATGTTTGTCTCGCAACGGATTCATTTACCCCTCCCTATCCTTAGCTGTGCTGTGAAGAGACTTGCGTTAATATCTCGCCATGTCTTGTTTCTGCGCATTGGGGCGGGTTTCTATCCCTTCAAAAAAGGAGCCCACTCCTCGAGTGGCCTTTGGGCCTTGTGATGGGCGAATTGCGTTAACAAAATATAAAAAAATAAAAAAAAAAACACGCGAGTGCTCTACCAATTGAGGAGCTAACCAGTATTGTCGATGGGCGGTCCACTGATGTCAATCTATGGATCTGTGTGTCTATAGCTGGTCCCAATTTCATGGCGCTGCTTCCCGTGGAAACCAGCGCTCACGTCTTGGCTAACGGCCCACAGAATTACGCACTTTACGGGGCGCCGTAAGCGCAGAATTCTTTGGTATAAACAACTCCATGACGTTAGGTCATTCACGTCAGAAGCCTACAGACTTTATCTGACGATTAGCCAGGGATCGTTCCCCGTTTGTGACCAAACCTTAAAGGCAGTAGTGAGGCACATGCTTTGTGTGTGGCTGCACACATAATAGAAATACAAGGTCTAAACTAACCTGAAATATTGTATAAATATTTTACATAGGCCCTATAGATATTTAGTTGAGTTTGATTTATTTTCTTGAAAAACTAGAAGATTAGGACTAATGCAGTCTGACCATCATCTCATTCTAATCAACTCTTCCAGCACCCCCTTTTTATCTATAGACAACGATAGTAATGGAATACTGTGGGTATTGTTATGGTGTTAATCTAATGTAGAATTCACATTAAAAAAATTGCTGTTTTTTCCCTTGCATATACTCTCTGACGACCATTGTAAAATACTACATCGTATAAAAGCTGGATTGGAACAGGGAAAAGGTCATGTTTTTTGTTTCTTTTTCTATGAACGTGGTTTCTTGTTATAATAGCACGACGGTGAAGTTGGAATATTGATATCAATGTTAAAATGATAAACACGGAGCTTTTAAAAAACAACAACAATGCATTCACGCGTTGTTACATTCATTGTAGATGACGCAAATTTCAACAATCAACAATCAACAATCAATACCACACATGTACTAGGGGCAGGCTCGTATTTGCACTCTGCCGCCGTACTGGTTGTAAAAAGATTAAGTTTCCTAGGTCTAGAAGTTTTCACCTAAATATACAGACGTTTTTCATCTGAGCAAGCTAAAATGTACGTATATCAAAATCTGCAAAGTAGGGTTTACTTTAACTTTAAAGTTTAACTGTAACATTTCAGATGTATTTATGACGAATCAATGAATCTATTTGGGTATCGTTCACTGCATCACACATTGTTTAAAAGTACAAGGTATTTTAATAATAATCACATTTGAGCAAACTGCGAGTGGCTAAAGCATGGCAGAATGACTGGAAAGACTTTTATGAAAAGACTTGGGAATTTCTTAGCGAAAGCTTGCACCCTTTCCTTTGCCACTTGCAAGTTTCGGACTGGGAATAAAGGTAAAATAAAATGGAATGGAACTTGGGGTTTTCTGTACTCCAGTTCGATATTTTTCGAGTAGGGTTCGTTTGGTGAAAAGAGACCGCGCGTTCATAGCAGGTATAACAAAAGACATTGTTGCAATTTTTGGCGCAAAAATCAGAATAAAATTTTTGTTTCTGGACTTACCTCATCTGTAAGGTCGTGGTATTTGGGTATGGATACTGCTGTTGTTAGGCAGACAACCATCAGAACTGAGAAAATCGTGAGTGTCACTGACTTCATGTTGGTTTGCTGTCGTCCGTAGACTCGACAAAGGGCGCGGGAAAATTAGCAAGTGTGGTTATCTCAGTGGTGGCTGGTCGACTTGATTTTACCGTTGGCTCTTGTTGTGTACGTGTGATGTCGTCCGTTTGGTTTTGGTTTTTCGTACTTGACAAATAATGATGCTCGTAGAAGCCGGGCGGTCTCTTAAATAGCTGATTGTGACGGTGAGGAATCTCTCCGCTCACTGCGCAGACTCAAGAGGCTCGCTTGACTAAAAAAGTGTATGCTCGGTAGACCTACTGCGCATCAAATAATGTTACGTTACTAGCGTATTACTGTCGCGCAATTACCTCGGTTTGGCAGGCAGAGAAACATTCCCTCCGCGTATCCTAACAAGATAGAGCGCCTAAATTAGGGTTTGGACTACGTAATGGCTGTTCGTGTAGGACTGTTTCCTGCGGTCCAAAGCTGCTAAAACACGTGCAGTGGGACTCAGCGTGCCCGTGTTTGGTTTAGTACCGAGCGTGTTAAGCAAATAATTGCGGCTGTAAATCGCGATCAAATCAAATCAGCGATTGACTTTTGGTAGGGGGGCAGACGCTCGAAAACACGGCAACACTCGAGTTGCTCCGTGGTAACCGGACCAGAAAACAACGACCCGCCTGTCGGTGTCGAGTGTTAAGTCGAGGGTACTTATAATTAGTTTTCTAAGGCTACTAACGTAGGGGCATTAGACACAAACGGAGTTCTTTATGGACGGAGAAAAATGCCTCGAGACCAGTCGTGTATGGAGGATCCGGTTGGTCGGTTAATCGGTTAGAAATAAAGCTTTCTTTAATTAAAGTTTCAAGTGATTACAAATATAGATTTACAGACAAGACGATTAAACCCTGCCGAGTGTCTTAACCGATTTTTACTTGAAGTGCGTGCGTCACTTCGTAAACCATGTACGCAATTGATTATATACTCGAAATACATTTTTGTCATTTTGGTTTCAAAAGAGTTTCTTTCTTCAGCCGTTTTTCTATCTGAAATTTTCTAATTGACAATTATACGCGACTTGTAAAAATACACAGCCATTCTACATTTCAATACTCTCTTAATGTATAAAGAGTGGAAAAAAAACGCTCGTTTTTGTTTTTTTGTCCGCCATAGCACTATGGTGGGCAACTCTTTTTAGAGTGAAAGACGGGTTTTTTCAACTTGAATCAGAGTGAATTTCGCTCCAATTTCACTAAAAAAGGGTGATGCACAGTGGAGTTTAACTCTAAAAAAAAAAAAAAAAAAAAACCTGACACCACTCACGCAAGAGAGTGAAATTTTCACTCGTCTACATTAGAGAAAGCGTGCTCAGCATTTTTGCTTTCACAAAAAGAAAACTGTAAAATAAGCACTAAATTTTTAAAGGTCGGTTTTCCTTTTTTCTGGTCTGGGATTGGTAAATGTCGATGTGACAACTGTTTCAACTGAAAGTGTAAAAGGTGTGGGTAGGGGCAAAGGGGCCACGTTTTTAATGAATTACATGTATCTGGATTTTATTCATGGGGGGCACACGGGTAGGGGGCGCTGGAAATTTGTGTTGGGACGCTTGCCCCTAGCGCCCTCACGCTCTGTGGATGCACCTCCCCTTCAGATTAAGTGTCATATTGACACTAACGAAGGGGAAGAGTTCTGCTCAGTAACAATACAGGATTTACATCTGTATATTTAAGCTGATACACTGATATCCTTTAAGGCACACCAATCCAGCATTGTATCATTCAGCATAGTAGGCCTGTACAATTAATTGTTTTTATTTAAAGGGTGCCTGCAATACGGGTAAGATTAAAAATATAACTGTTCACAGATTTGCACATAATTAATACACGGAATAAAGATGACCATGGTGGGGAAACCTCCCTATAGAAATGCTAAAGTTTTTGAAAAATGAGTGAAACGATTAGTTTTCATTTCGCGAGTTCAAAATCTGATGTTCAAAAAATAGTGGAAACATATTATGGGTTTTTCAGTGACCGATTGAGCTGAAACTCCCACATGTTTGTTAATGCATGTATATTTTGGGTCACATAAAGTGTGGATACTGGTCTTTGACAATTACCAACGTGGCCTCCTGTTTTTAAGGGCAGTACATGTTTGTTTTCGCTCTCCAATCCTCTTTCCAAATAATAATAATAATAATAAAAATAACAATATTATAACATATAATAATAAAAAAAACGTACAAGCAACGTTTTAGATAAGACCACGAGAACAGTTTATGTATTGTCAGGAATTTTTGAGCATGTTCACATGCTTATTTCGATTGATGCAATCGGAATAAGATTGGGGGTTTTCAGACGCTATTTTCTACGACCGTGCCGTGAGAGTAGTTCATGCACAAATTGTTTTCCGGGGGACTGGAGCTGATATTACAATCGTTGAAATTAACCAGGGTTTGTATGCCAATGATAACCACTTCTGTATCTAACCTTTAAATGTAGATGGGCATATCGCTTGGTAATATTCACTGTGGTCATGTTAGGAGAGCGTGGTTCTACAGCTACCGTACCCGGTACGCTATATCCAGTTGCACTGTTGCATAAATAGCGATTAATATTAACGAGATTTCTTCGACTACAGTACAAAGAAAGTATGTAAAATCAAATCATAATTAATTTGTATTATGCACTACCAGCTCTTGGCAGACCATTTCCCTACTCCATAATTTCAGTTGGGGTTTTAAATTCACCAAAATACAGCAACCTTAAAATTAAACAAAAAGTGTGCATTATAGTTAATATGGGTGTTGGGTTTCCGAGCTAACTCTCGTCGTCAAAACTGAAAACTCCAAATTAGAGCTCTTCGAATTGCTCCTTAGCTGCCACTCCTCTCACCCACCGACTTATTTGTTTTAGTAATCTCAACATACTGGCAATTGCCTAGCGCATCCACTTCTAACTTACCTGCCAGGCTTTTAGGGGATTTAATTGGTGTTGCTCTGCCAGAAATTTGACCCAATCCAGCCTGGGGATCGACCAACAACTCGGGCAATCACACATGGTAATTGCACCGGTGTTATCCGGAAACCGAAATGTGAAAGTTTTTTAGTAACGTAGCTCATTTGTTTCAGCAGGAGTCCTTTTCATCACTCGTTCAAAGTCTTATTCTTCGTTCCTTCGTTTGCAGAATGAAGATATTGCTTGAATTACTGTTCCCCCTTCTTCTTTCTTATTGACGATGTTTGCATTTTATGTGAGGGCCCCCAAATGATCACCTGCACTGGACGGGTCACTCGGGTTAATTTCAGAAAAACATATGCTATTATAAGTCTCAAAATGGTGCCCGAGACCTAAATGTAGCCCAGATCTTAATGTAGCCCGGATGTGGCCCAGGCCTAAATGTAACACCAACGCCTAATGTAGCCCGGCCCTAAATGTATCCCCGACTCTGTACCTAAATGAAGTCCAGGCCCAAGTGTAGCGGTTACCTTTTACCTGTACCACCGATGCCTAATGAAACCCGATTCTAAATGTAGCCCTGACCCTATACCTGAACGTAGCCCATGTTGGGTCAGGGCAACATTAAGGTACGTGGGTTGGGGCTACATTTATGCCCGGACTATATAGTTAAATCTCTGGCTACATTTAGGGTTTGCACAAACGCTAGAACGCAAGGTTAAAAAAATATGTGATATGTGTAGCCTTTTATAGTGCTTCACTTGAACCAAAAGCAGACAATAGCAGACCGTGGATGGTCAAAATGCTTTTTCAGAGACGGGAAAACACACCAGACGATTTACGAAACAAAAAAAAAGACTAATTGAATGCGAATTTCATCGTCGTTCTTTCCCAGTCATCTTGACTCGATTGTAGCAACCTTACAGCACTTGGGGGTAAGAGAGTGTTAAGTGGCCCGTCGATCATGTTGGAGAAGACGCACACACACAAAAAGACAGGCCACTTACGCCCGGAGAAAATGAAAAAAGAGGAAGAAAATGAGAAGGGCTTGAGAAACTACGTTCACTTACTTCAAGGATGAGCAAGCGTCATCACCATCGTGGTTTTCTCTATCTCTCTCCTTTATGGCGCGAGATGTTTTGCAAAGGAATCCATACTAAGAATGGATGGTGTTTCATATGTAATAGGTAGACAATAATATTGATCTGTACATAGCTTACAGGCATGTACACCATTCGCAAACTGCAATTTGCTGTATTTTCCTAGCTAATCCCCCTCCCCCGAAAGATAATCGTGAACACTCTCAATAAGAGAAACAAATTAGCTTAAATAGAAAAGTGATGTTAATACATAGGAACAGGCAGGAATATATCATAGTATAATTTTGACGGTGACTTTACGTTTGGTTATGGGAAGACTTTAGCATCACCGTACGTGATTTATTTGTAACTGTTATATATTTTCTAAGCCTTTGTTCTGGTTTATTGATTCTGGAACTATCGATGTGATTGAAGTAATTTTACCTCACATGTACAACACCAATTTCTATGTCATCGAGCCGACGTGGATGTCACCGTGGCGTGGATGGATTTTTTATTTACCTATTTTTTATTTATTTATTTTTTATTTATTATTTATTATTTATTATTTATTATTTATTATTTATTATTTATTATTTATTATTTATTATTTATTATTTATTATTTATTATTTATTTTTATTTTTTATTTTTTATTTTTTATTTTTATTTTTTATTTTTTATTTTTTATTTTTTATTTTTTATTTTTTATTTATTTTTTTTTTTTATTTTTTTTTTTTTTTATTTTTTTTTTTTTATTTTTTTTTTTTTTTTTTTTATCTTTTTATATTTGATTTATTGTACTGTAAATGTAAAAACTACACATCAGCTTTTATTGATGTCAAATGACGTTTTCTTGTTTGCCCTTCTCAACATTGACATTATCAAAAAGATATACAGTAACCTTCCGTGGTTGCAGCATCTTTGTACCGGTCGAATCCCGGTACCATCTGTTTCAAGGTCGTTTGAACACGTCAGTTTAGTAGTGATTGGTGTAATTTAAACCCTGAGGAATCCTTGGGTTGTTTGTTATTTGTAGCAACTACGCATTCCAAGTTATTTCTTATATCCTACGCATTTCTAATACGCAGTTCGTTCGCAAACGAACTTGACTTTTAAGAAATCACGTAGACCCGATTGTTCGATTATAACAGTGTTTATAGCGGCGGTGGAGGTTTGACAGAAACCGTAATGGTGGTGGAGTCTTTATAGCCGTTAAAACCGCTCTTTCACAAAGGAAAAAGATTTTTTGTCGGCAATACCTCAAAGTTTTTATAATATTGTTGAAGAAAGAAGAAGAAAAGAAAACAATTTAAGACTGATTGTACTTTAAGCAGATAATCTTTGTATCACATTTTGAACTCGTGTTTTAGGTCACACCATGTCTCCAGTGTGGAATAACATCGAGCATGACAGTTAGACACATTACGAATTTTAATGAGAACTGTGAGTGACAAATCATATCGATATCTCGTTCTCTGAAGACGTCACCCCCCCCCCCCCTCTCCGAGCTCATTTTAAGGAGCATACAATAAAGACATTTTAGTCCGTGCGAGTGACCGCACAACTGCCTCGGCAATTTACAGCTTACCGCAGACCTTGGGATATCAGGGCTGATGACCACCTAATCATAATTGCAGGGAGTTCGCGCCCATCGTTTTTTTGTTTTTTTATTTTTATTTGCGTGACGTTAACGAAGAAACGTCCCTGGTGGCAAATCGTACCCAGGGGGATACATTAACCGCGGGGGTAGGGGTGAGGAAAATACCCACACACCATGAGCTCGACTTCAGCGTGCTGAATTTTATTTCCTCAAAAATCGATTCTCAGCTCGACAATAATTCGTTCACATGGTCGAAGTGTCTCTTGTAAACGAATAACCTGACCCCCTTTCTCACACCAAGCCTCGTATTAACACAAATTTTTCGATTCCAAAATGACCGAAAAGTGCCCTACCGTCATCGAAATCGATTTTGAGGATGTCGATCGGTGAAGATAGCACTAGTATCGAGTAATAAGATTTGCTCACCACGATTATTTTGATTAACGGACAGGCAGCGAAGGGAAAGTTTCCTGTCATCTCTAAGTTCGATACCTTAAACTTCGATCGGTCGGTGTTTGCATTTTAATGGAATCGTTTCGTGGGCAAGGCTGTAATAAGATAAAACAAAAAGTGTGAGGGAAACACACCGAATTCGACAAATCTTGTGGGATTCGAATAATGTTTGTATCGAATATAAGGAAGGATTAGCTAGCGCATGTCAGTAACGAAGCCGTTGACATTTTAAGATAAATTCTTTTTTAAAAACTTTAATTCCTTTCCTGACGTTGAGACGCTCAAAGGTCACATAACTCAAACCGGTAATTAGGGGAGAAGGGAATCGTTCTTACGGCGAACCTGTGAAGTTAATCAAAGGATATCCAAATTTATACGAGTTCTACCGGAGCATGTCCTAACAAATCTTTCATTTCGTATAAATTTTTTTTATCGAGTTTCGCTATTATTAACGTTGTACGTCAAGAATTGTCTGACATGGTTGTTTTGTGTGCAATAAATATGCAAATATGACGACGTGATGTATGTTAAAAACCAACGTGTTTAAGGGCCAAGTGAAAATACAAGATTGTAACAGTATTCAAGTGATATGAGATGAGATGATATTTATTTATTTATTTTTCATATTTTTGTATAAATAATTTTTTAAGTAATAATATTAATAATAATAATAAGACAAAAGGAAAAAACCAGGATCGATATATACCTGGCAAAACTGAGTTGAAAACGTTTGAATCTGAAAGCTCACTGATTATAAAGTTCATACCAGTACCAATCCTCCAAAGAAATATTTCCTTCTGAGAAAAACAAAAACAACAAACAAACGAACAAACAAACAAACAAACAAACAAACAACCCAATCGAATTACAGCAATCGAAATAAGCCCGATATGAATACGCCCAAAATCCCTGACAAAACATTAGCCGTTTGGGGGGTATTTACTATAAATAAAAAATAAAAAAGGAGCCACTAAGTTCATGGAAATTTTCACAAGTTTGTTTGAATCTCGAGGGAGTAAAATGATTTGACTCTTCCCAATAGAAATGGTGCAGTTAACCTTAAAACAAGAAAATGAACACACGAAGTCTACTTCAAAGCACCTTATATAGTGTACTTAGATTATGCTGCGTCTAACTGCATTGCCCCTCCGCGATGTCTAGTTTTATTGTTCTTTTAATTGAGTTGTGTTCCACGTGGAAAAGTCAGTATGCATACTTCCTCAAATTGGGAAACTATCACGGTGCATAACTGCTCATTGTGATGATGGTAAATCTGCATAATACACGGCAGCCCTACCTTCAACCATAATTCAAATAATTATAAAAAATAAATTGAATTGCGACGTAAAATTGGAAGTACTTTTTGTGGCTGCAGTAATAAGGGTGATTACAAACGATATTTAATTTTTTATTATCAGTATTTTTCATTCTTTTTGCATAATCTTCAAAAGGAAGAAGCTTTCTGAAATTGCTTAACCTTTCCTGGAAATTTTTGTAGCTTTCTGTGATGTTTTATTGACCTTTGTTCACTTGTTTACAATTAGTGAAATTGCCAGTGCGTGCGATGATTTTACCCGACTTAATGTTATTAGACTTGGTGTTTCATGCATGAAGATGCGTAATTAAAAATTTTATTTTGTCCTGGTATTGATATAAATTTGCGTAAATTGTGTCGGGGTTTATTAATGTTTTAAACGGTGTCCTTAAAATTATCCTCTGCCGTGTAAAAAACTTATATGGATCACATGAATAAAGGCACAATTTTCACCTGAAGTATCATATACAGGCATGGCACATTTAATTGGATTGGGTGATGGACAGGGGGGCAGGGAGACAGGGGAACAGGGACAGGGGGACCAGGGACAGGGGACCGGGGACAGGGGGACCAGGGACAGGGGACCGGGGACAGGGGGACCAGGGACAGGGGACCGGGGACAGGGGGACCAGGGACAGGGGACCGGGGACAGGGGGACCATGGACAGGGGACCAGGGACAGGGGACCAGGGACAGGGGGACCAGGGACAGGGGACAGGGGGACCATGGACTGGGGACCAGGGACAGGGGACCGGGGACAGGGGGACCAGGGACAGGGGACCGGGGACAGGGGGACCGGGGACAGGGGACCGGGGACAGGGGGACCATGGACTGGGGACCAGGGACAGGGGACCAGGGACAGGGGGACCAGGGACAGGGGACCAGGGACAGGGGACAGGGGGACCAGGGACAGCGGACCAGGGACAGGGGGACAGGTGACCGGGGACACACGGGGACCGGGGACACACGGGGCAGGGTGCAGGAGAGTATATTCGTTCCTATCCTTTGCTTTCCAAATTGACTCTGTCAAAACTTCCTGATCGCTTGTGAAATACACTTTTGCTTGCCCGTGTTTTCCTGCTACAGTGTAAGCACCAGTGGCTCAACCAAAGTTGAGTGCAAAAAGACGCAGCCCCCCCCCCCCCCCCTGGAACATCTTCCACCTTGCTTGCCCCCATCAGCCGCTGC
Source organism: Marthasterias glacialis (assembly GCA_911728455.2). Taxonomy (NCBI): domain Eukaryota; kingdom Metazoa; phylum Echinodermata; class Asteroidea; order Forcipulatida; family Asteriidae; genus Marthasterias; species Marthasterias glacialis. Next base: position 8,099,220 of record OU452235.1, read on the forward strand.
ACACCGTGAAATTTGGTATAATCTCTTACAGTTTTCGATTGAACTTTACACTTACTCGATTGAAACCATAGGGACAAACTGCAAAAGATTTGTCCCTGGCCTCAATCGAAAAGAGTGATTTTCAATCTCACTGCTCAGAGAGTAACCTCAACTGAAAATTCCCCCGTTAAAACCTGTGCGCCCCACCCCCTTTTCCCTCCCTGCACAAAAAAACATGCTGGCTCCGCCACTGGTAAACACAACAATTGGCTCACCAATAAATGGCGTTAAGAAACAGCCTGTTGTGTGATGTTGTTTCCGCCGTCTTGACTATAAGCACAACGCGGAAGACGCCCGAGTGTTAAAAAAAAATGTGTGACTGTATATTATATATATCTATTTGCACGTGCACAAACGTATGGCATGAACGCGCGAACAGCATTTAAATCGCATTGTGAGATACATTTTTGTGCAACCATAGACAACTTTGCGAATACCACAGACGCTTGCGTTAGGCCGTGGGATGAGGTGAATGTTAGTCTAGTTAGTGACTCTAGACCAGCATGCACCTCATTCCACGTCTAACTCGCGCGTCTTGAGTATATGCAAAGTTGTCCACGAAGCTTGGGGCCTTTACAAAAAAACGTTCAGTTTTTTATTTATTTTTATTTTTTTTATAAATACCACTTAACTATACCTTGAATTCGGTCAATTTACTGGAGGAGCCTTTTTTTATTATGTGCGTTTACCACACACTCAAGTTTTCCTATCGGGGGAAAAAGGAGCTTCGCCAATATGAACCATCTGCAATTCTCCCAAATTTATTCAGCTTCATCAAAGTTTACGCAACGAGGGATTCGTTTCATGGACACTGATGTCATCGGGTGGTCAGACCGGCAGCTGAAGCAAGAAACACCCCCGGCTGGCCTGGGCGAACCACGCCACGATCTGTCGAGCAAGCCCGTGAGTTTCCCAGTTAATTACTTTTGCCTTAATTGCACTGTAAAACAATCAAGGGGCGAGTTAATGAATTTGTTAATAACGATCGGCTATAACTTTTGTGTCTCTCCATTCGCCTGGTTACATTTTCTGTTTATAAAAGATATTAGCCTTCATCAACACAACCCTTTACAGTGGTGCGTCCGGGGTGGGGATAGGTCGGGTTCCACCCCTTGGGCAAATAAAAAGGAAAGGGAAAGGGAAAGGTGCTACCAAAATGAGCCGTTAATGCATTGAAAGGGGTGAGGTCACCTGTTATGACATCACCCTCGAACACTAGCTGTTCTATATTATTCTGTACTTTACTTAAGCCTCTATACAGCCCCCTCCCATCCCCATTCCTCCGAAGGCAGAATTTATTCATTTGTTCTCCCTCCCCTTCCCCAAACTAACCAAAAGAAAGCGAATTTTTTTGTTCTCTACCTTTGATTGTTTGACTTTTAACCAATAATGTTCAGTTGAAATGGTTCGAATAGATTGGTTATTAAAAAAAAAACGGTATTGAGAGAATTAGTAAATATTATTTGTTTGTTAACTTTGTACAATGGGCTTTCGTAGTAACCGGTAATTTCAGCTTCTAAAACAGTAAGCGTCCACATTAGACGTCTTTTGTCTGATTCTTTACCAAATACATCAAACCTTTAAATATAACCTTTAAATATAAACTTGTTACCAGTCCAACTTTGCACTTCCGTCCAAGCTAATGCATTCGGCAGGTAGTATTGCTAAAACCACGACATTACTAAATGGGTTAAGTTCCCACTTGGGCTATAAATAAATACAATCAAGTGATATGTTTCGAACTTGTAAATTGTGCTGTCGAACAGACCGCAAGGACTCTGAGGCTATTCCTGGTCGAAGTTTGAGAGAGGTTTGGACAAAGTTCGACCCGATAGAACGAGACATCAACTCGATTGGTGGGGGGGGGGGGGTGTAGAGAACCTCGGCGTGTTTGAACAATTAAGTAGATACAGTGGTTTGGTCGCACGCCTTGCACGAAACATTGGGTTCAAATGAACCGTGCGGACCAAGCGATGTTAGAGCGAAGTCAAACAAATCACACTAAAGAGAGGAGCTAGTGCAGTTTGGTTCAATACGCACGCCGTTTTTATTAAAGGTTACGCTCCAGGCTCTGTGTCAAAATACTTTCATGCAAATAGATTTATTTTAGCAGAATTACTGTTCACGTATGACACACTATTAGTTTAATGCTCTAGTCATCATCAGGAGACTGATGATTACTAGAGCAGGCTAGTCGAAACGTTGAGACCAAACTCACTCCGCGGTAGTGAAGTTATCCAAGAAGTCCCCCAATCCACTAAGCGAAAAAAAGTAGTAGTAGTCCCGGCCGATTTCCTACCCCCAGGTAGTACTTAAAAAGCAGGACAGTTCTTTTTCAGAACTACGTTGTCTCCCGAATTCCGAAATCTACTCCGCGTTAGTAGAATAATAGCAGGACAAGTTCCCACAAGAACAATCTACTGTATATAGCAAAGTAGATATAATCACATGGTGTTACCGCAAACCAAACATACATTGATACCTCACCATGCAATGCCTCAAATCCTATACACCATTAGTTTCTGGAAGAGGATATTAAACCATACCTTCTCAGTTTTTAACAAACTGTTGTACACACACCCACCCATACAATCATGTAATGACCTCTAATCATGGACCCTCCTTCGTTGAACTCTTTGTCCTGATAAAGGTGGACCCCATTGTTTTTCCTTTCTGATAGAAATTGCTGACCCATTGTCCCTTTTGTTACAAGTCCTCGGTTTTAATGTCACTACATGTACTCACAAACATTCACACAGTCCTTTGTAACATACACTGTGTGGTATTCCTTTGTCATCATGCAATTTAAGAACAAGAAATATTTAAAAACCACTGCCATTTCTATGAGAAGGTGTTTTAAAAGCTGGTTTTTGGAGACCTCATCCCTTTAATATAATACTGGGTTTTGAGCCATTCAATGCTGTGCAGATAATGCTTCCTTTTTTAGTAAAACGAGAATATCTAATTCGTGAAAACACTGTGTGGACGTGTGTAAGTCCTCACAGTGTTTCAAGTTCCTACACAGTTTGGACATCTTTTGTTATCAGGTCCACACTTCGTATGTAGCGCTTCAACAATTCAGCGAATGTATTGAGCTCGGTCCCATTTCAGGCATATTTCAAATTTGGAACTAAGAAAACGGATCTTCAAAGGATGTGCAGAACATTTTTACGATTGTATATACAAATATTCACAGATTTGCATATAACTGACATGATATAAAGATGGTTATAGTGGGAAAACTTCCCCTATATAAGTATTTGCTTGAAATGCTATAGTTTTTGAGAAATGAGTAAAACTACTAGGCTTTGATCTCGCGAGTCCAAAACACCACGTTTGAAAACAGTAAAGCATGAATTTTTTGTTATATTTAATTGTAACTCCAACAACCGATTGGGCTTAACTAACGGGTTTGTTGTTTCATGTATGTGTTGGGCCACTTAAAATGTGAAGCGTTCTTTAACGCTGGGGTGTCGTGGCCGAGCGGATAAGAAGAACACCAAACTCAAGCTCTGGTGTTTCTGATCAGCAGAGTGTGGGTTCGAGTCCCGGTCGTGACACTTGTGTCCCTGAGCAAGACACTTAACTATAATTGCTTCTCTCCACCCAGGGGTAAAATGGGTACTTGTGAGGGCAGAGATGGTTCTCGTGAATGATTTAGCCTAGCAGCGCATGTTGCACAGGCTGTATGCTTCCCAGGGAGCTGAGATGGTTTAAGGAATGAAATAAATGGCCCAGTGACCAGGGGTAATAATGTTGGAAGCGCTTTGAGACGCCCTTCGGGTGTGAAAAGCGCTATAAAAAACCAATTATTATTATTATTATTATTATTATTATTATTACAATTTACCATTGTTGTATATCAGACAGAACTTTGTCTCGGCAACTGTTACTGAAAACAAAGACATCCGATTAGGATTTTTGTTTACATTCATTTCATATTGTGTACCATGACTTTAAGTTGGTACTTTGGTTTCCGGGGTTTCAAGCTAGGGCTGGCTCTATAACGGCAATGCGATATAGATGTAGCCCTTAAAAGTAACTAGGAGTGAAGCGGCTCAATTTCCGCTGCAAATAGTGGTTTAAATATGTGCCACATCGCTATAGTCATTTGGGTGGGCGTAAAGGGGGAGTGATGCAGTGTCACGGTTTGTTGCTCTTCTGAGTGACATTCGTCGTCGAAGCACAGACAAATAGTAATTGAGTGATCTTTAATTGACCGATAATGGCCGCAGACGATCGTCATCAGCGGTAACAGCGGTATCTGGTCACCGTGAAGCGAGTCCCGATAGTGACCGTCGTCAGCGCTGCTGACGACGGCCACTTAAGGTTGTTGTTGACGGTGAATAATAATTTATCGTACTTCTTAAAAATGGTGAAAACAAGTGTTCTATAGCATTTGTTCCTGGTGGTGTCGTACCATAACAAAATAACAAATACTTGTCCAAAACAAGAATATTTTAGCGCATCGCAGGGAGAAGTTCAACTACATAGGCTCTATACGGCTACATGTTTTAGTTCCGTAATGCTATTGATTTTGCAGACAACATTTCCCATGAGCAAAAAGGGACTTAACCTCCACAACAGCTAAAACTTAATTTACCAAAAGAAATCAGTCAGATTCCATTCGCATGCTTTTTGTTATTAATCGATTGAACCCACGTTGTGGGCTCTTGTTTTTCTCCCCGAAGACATTCCTGCTACAAAATCCACATTTGGTTTTTCTTCAGATGTCCAAATCACTCCACATCATTCTTCACGTTGAACACAAAAATCGTCTTACCCTAAAAAAAAAAGGCTACCTCGATTCCCCTCTTTTGAGTGAACTTTAAGAATGAAAACTCAGTATGTACCCTCCGGGCTACCTTATCGTTGGAGGTTTTTTTCCTTTGTGGCAATCTCTTTCACTGCTTTAGCGTGTCTTCGGGGGTGTCTCCGCACGGCGTTTGGGACACTTCTCCCCCTTGGATAAATTTATGTTGATGCCGTAATATGACAAAACCGTGGGGAGAGTACACCCGCGAGAGAGAGGGAAAAGCCATTTGTGGCTCGCTGGTGAGAAGTGCAAATGATCATGCTACAAATTTTTTACGACATCACATATAAATGACATAGTAGGGTGAATATTAGTTCTGCGAGTTGCCGAGTGGCACGGCCGTAAATCTACGATTTCGTGTAAGGAAGGTAATAACGTGTCACTATATCGTTTTGTTTAGCACATATTTAAACGGAATACATATAGAGCACCCTTCCCCGTTCCCTTTTCAAAGTACACAGCCGTGATCGAGTTTTATTACCCGCCGGGCCTAATTTCTTAGCGACCCAAACACGCGGAGGAAAATTTGCTTTATAAGATGTCAAATTGCCCTGTGGTGTTTGTTTATGATTGGTGTATCCGCGAGGGAGGTACTTTAACCACTAATTGTTCCACTTCAGCCAGGAAGACTAAATAATAGTGGCTTTAATGACTGAATGATTTGTGGCAAATCGTGGCCGAGCATTCTCACATTCTGGAGGCTGAGTCATTGGAGAGTGGGTTCGAATCCCGGTCGTGACGCTTGTGTCGTCGAGCAAGACACTTAACTGTTATTACTTCTCATCAACCAGGAGTAAATTGGTACCTGAGAGGGTAGAGATTAGCAAACTGTGCGCCCATTTTTGTTGCCGGTGCTGCATACTCCTAAGGAGTTATAACGGTTTCAGGAATGCTTAGGGCCCGGTGAACAGGGGGTAGTGTAAGACGTCTTCGAGAGGCCTGGCCTGAAAAAAACGCATAATAAATACATATTATTAAAATTAGTCTTCATTTGTGATTTCGTGATACATGTTTTAACGGTATAGACCCATGCAACCTGTGACATCACATGTTTACAAAAGAGCCGTGGAGTCTGGATTTCCTGCAGGCACAAATTGTACACAACTCAATGGAAACGACAAAACTATCATGCATTTTTGGGGAAAATGCATTATGCGATTATCAACTGTTTATATAAACAAATGGGGCACATCTTACTTTTACAATTCTCAATTTGGTAATTTATTTATATGTAATATATTCATATGCACATATTACGCTAGATATGCCAAAATAGCGGCCATGTTGAAAATCAAAATGGCCGCTCTAGGGGCGATAGGAAAAATGGTTTCAAGTGGATTTATGTTATTTTGTTAAAATGTAGACGAAAGATTCTGAAAGTTTCAAAGATTGTGTTCGAAAATGCATGGTTTCCACAAGCTCACAGATTAGTGATGCAGCTTGTAAAATTTATCATGACCACCGTTGTATCTTGCCTACCAGGAAATAACCCAAGAATGTACAAGGTCACTCATTCTGTAAACACGATGACACGGTCTATTCTTCGTTCTACGTTCGGGTGATCACTGATATTGATCGAAAAAAATTGATTTGAAAACTAATTACAATCCTCACTGAGCAACGTGTCGAACATCATCAGAACGTTTCAAATCATAATGAAACAATCATAATGAAACAATCATATATCATAAATAGAGATGTTATACACAACTTAAAATCACATGATGTCCATTGCATTGGCATGTTTGGAAAATATAATATTGGCCTTTAGCATGTTTTCTTTTAAAATCAACTTGATGAGCGCTCATGTTGGCTCAGTTCTCCCATGCCTCTCACCTCTGTGGACCCCGGTTCGATTCCAAGACCAAAGCGTTGCATGTGGGTCTTCGTCATCTTCTCTACACAGGGTATCTTCAGGCCTACGGGTCACATTGCTAGACGCATTTTAGGGTCCTTAGTTTCATAACCAAACATATATAATAATAACAGCAACAGCAGCAGAAACAGCTTCAGCATCAACAACAACAACAACAGCAACCACAACCACAACCACAACAACAACAACCACAACAACAACAACAACAACAACAACCACAACAACAACAACAACAACAACAACAACAGCAGCAACAACAACAACAACAACAACAACAACAACAACAACAACAGCCACAACCAGAACCACAACAACCACAACAACAACCACAACAACCACAACAACAACAACATCAGCAGCAACAACAACAGCAACATCAACAACAACAAAAACAACAACCACAACCACAACAACAACAACCACAACCACAACAACAACAGCAACATCAACCACAACAGCAGCAACAACAGCAACAACAACAACAGCAACAACAAAAGCAACAATATTTATAACCAAGCACAAGGATATCAGATAAAATCGTCTGGGGCCGTCTGGGTTGTAAAATCAATACGCATTACTATAGATAAGGAATTAGACAAAGATGGCTACTCCTAGATAAAAGCATATTCCCAGCAAATAGAAACCATTACCAATCAAGCTGACTATTCGACTTACAGGAACAAAATTTGCCGCGATTTCTTTCTTGTTCGCCGATTTTCTATCGTTAAGTTCATCCCGCATGCTGCCTTTCTTGTATCCAAGCTAGATGTAACCCATCACCATGGTTACCAGCTCGTTTATTCTTTACATACACGGGGAGTTTATGGTACTTGAGATCATGACGTGACGTCATTCTTATTTGTTGAGGGAAAATATCCAAAGCTCCAGAATTGACGTAAATGGTAATAATGTATTCAGTACTTTGCTCATTCGGTGTGCATTTAATTTCCTTCACACTTGACGTGGAATGTTGTCTGGTAAGAGTATTAATGGAATACTTTGAGAACAATAAAGGTATAAATTGTTTTTCTTTTTGGCAAGCTGCGAAGCAAAGTGAGGCTTCGAAATGACGATTTTTGTCTGTCCGTCCATCCGTCCTGCTTAATCGTGTACGTCGGGCTGTATGTCTGTTCGTTCGCCGTCCGCATGTAGTATACATTTTAAGGTTTTAGCATTGAGCTTCACAGTTGATGTTTTGAGACAATTTAAGGAATCTAAAAGCCCCAAGTATGACCATCATACAGTGACAGTTGTGTGTTGTGGTTCCCGACTATGTTTTAAAGGAAAGGTTTTTAAAAAAATTCAAGTTTTTTCTCCTGTCTTTTTTTTATAATGTTAAACATTTCCCCCTGGATTTTGAAGAGCCAAAGCTGGACTAATCTTGAAGTTTTCAAACTGACTTGTAATTTTGAATGATAACATTACAAGAGACATGCAAATTTTGTATACAAGATTGTAACTCGTGATTGTTACACCGGTTCCGTTTGAATGAGCTCAAACAAAGAAAACAAAATGATAATGTTACCACCCTTCCAATGTATTGCTTTTTCTAATTAAAGGCATTGTTTCATCAGTACGGACAGAAATTGACTTCAACTATTGCCTTCAATTTTCATTAGCAACAAGTTCATCTCGAAACCCTGGTTGCAATGACATTACAAAAGACATGCAAATACTGTACACAAGATTGTAACTCGTGATTGTGACACCGGTTCCATTTGAATCAGCTTAAAAAAAGAAAACATTGGACAGCCATTACTCTTTGTTGCAAAGTTGTATTGACTTGAAACGGACATAAAATATTGCAAATGACACGCAGACATATTTAACAAGAATGACACCGGTTTCAGTTGAATGAGCTAAAACAATGACACGCACGTTTTGAAATAATGATAGTTCCAAAAAGTGCAAATCTTATGAGTTAAGATTACATTGACCAAAAAAGAAAGAAGGAAACAATATTAGAGGTAATCATCTTCTGACCTGAATAAAATATTTCCAAAATTAGATGACACTACCTGTGTTACTACATACACAACCCCGTCACATTGGATACATGAATTACAATATCCTAGTTGTACGTATTAATCTTGTCATTTATTGTTGCTCACGTATTTCTTTCTTTTCCCAGTCGGCCCTCTGCCATCCCGAACCCCTCTGCCACATTTCAAAACCAAGTATGCGGTCAAGTCCATGATGCTTGTTAGCGTCCCCACCCCTTTGAACAGCAGTTCATTAAATGGTTGTTTGTTAGATTTTTTCTGTCTAGCAGTCAATGCTCCTCTATTGGGCGATTGACAGTTAGTCTTGTCTGCCCTCGCCGTTCTGGTTTCGTGGTGGATTAGCTTTTTGCTCCAATTTCTTGTGACCTATTGCCCACAGCATTGTGGATGTAGAAGACGTCACACTGTCAAACAGAACGACCGTGGGAAAGAGGCAATTTTCTTCGTTATCTGTGACGATTTTGATGCATAAATGTGATCTTTATTATTCCACATTGTAACAGCTGGACAAGAACAAGCCGTACCACCTTGACATCACACCCCATCAAATTTAACCTTTGCTGCTCATTTTGTAAACGACAGACTTTCTGTTTCTGTGTGCTTTTCTGTGTGTTGTTTTGCCAAAAGTAAGTTACGACTATTACAGATCTCCTTTTCGTAAAAAGAGCCATTCGGTTTCTCGTAATCTTGGGCCATTTTCGGAGCCTCGGCTTCGGCTCCAGGCTTAGGCTCTGTCTGCTGGTTTGAAATCCAGTACTGAAAGCGCACGTTTTCAAAATTACAAACAGAGCTCAAGCTGGAGCCTTAGCCAAATCCGTGGTTCCCGCCCCTTAATGACAATGAAAGAAGCAGTTAAAAAGGGAGCGCATAAAAAAGGCGTGAATTTTTCCACCAAAACGCAATAGGCTTTTAAATTCAATTCAAACAAAAACAGTCATTCAAAGCTTAATTGAATTTTGTTATCCAATGGGAATTAGACTTCATTCAACAGAGTTAAGACGAACATCTACGTCATTCTACGCCAAGCAACTAATCCATTGTTGTTGGCGTGATGGTGGCGGTGGTGGGTTGGGGGTTAAGTGTTGACTTTCTAAAGCTCAAGCAAGCCACTTGTATTGCTGCATCTTCGCCTGAGTTTGACCTTGGGGGATATTTCGTTCGTGAGGTGGATTGCAAGGAGCAGTAATCCTTTTCTGACTCCTACGCGAACGATTCAACCTTGGCCAATTCCTGATTGTTATCTACTACAATGGTTCGGGAATTTAACAAAACAAAAAACAAAACAAGAAAAAAACATAGCCAGTACACTCAAAAGCTGTGTTATTATTGAACCAAGGGATGGGTTATAATCCGTACCAAATTAGTTTCATGTTTTTGTCTGCCCAAGCCAGCATCTTTCCGAAAACAAACCACAAAAGGTTTGAAGAATGTCGTTCACGATCGCCAAAGGGGTGGGTTGGAAACAACGTCGACAACGGAAGAATTGTAGGTTGGCACATTAATTGAGTAAATAACCGGGTACCAGTCAGACGCCAACCGAGCAACATTGACGTCACGACAATGCCTTATGGGTATCTTGAGATCACCGTGCGGCCATTTTGTTTTGCTAACGCTAAGAAATAAAAGAACCGAATGACGAATGTACACAATGAATTTGACAGTTTCAATTCCGATTGTCTGGGGGCCAGACGATTTTTTCTTTACACCCTTTGGGGCCTTTTCCAAAGCCAGGCTTGATCTCCGGCTCCGGCTGGTGCTCCGTCATCAGCTTTAGAACAGTGTGAATTTTGCACGGTGTTTCAGCATCAAACGGAACCTGGATCGGGAGCCGGAGCCTAGTCCGTGGTTTTGAAGAAAAAAAAGGTTTGGTAAAACTGGGCTGCATGGTAAACCCTCCCCCCCCAAAAAAAAAAAAAAAAAAAAAAAAAAAAAAAACAGCTGAGCTATCATGGAACAGCCATTGAGTATTTATTTCAGTTTGTACGGAGCTCTAGACGTGCCATCTGACTTGACCAGATCCTGACATAATTTATCGTGGGCTGTCGTCTTATTTGGCTGGTATGATGTCGTCGTCCCTGAGATAAATTACGTCAGGATTGAACTTCCAGAGCTCCGTAAGTTTGGTATCCTTTAGAACAAGATGGAATTTAGAACTATCAGTGTGATGATGGTGGAATCTGAAAAACGCGACCGAGTGTGACCAAAGCCTTTTGAAATTACATCTGCCCTAACACAAAAAAGGTACGGGCAGATTTCACTACATAGAATTTCATCGTTTACGCATGTTAAGTGCTCAACTATTGTAAAAATGGTTCGCCGTGGGCGTTTTGCAAAACACACCCGCTCGTCAACTCGCCCCTGTCGATTAAGGCTATATTTTAAATGTTTTCGTTGAAGCCAACGGCCATATAGCCGAAGTAAACCCGATCCAGACGCGGCTCGAAGCTGTGTGTATTTTATAACATTAATCGCGTTGTCAACAAACTCAATCAGAAAAAGGTAGTCAGGAATCTATCTTTTGACCAGTTCGAACGGGTGAAATTAAACAGAAAAAATGTGCTTGCTGATTGTGTGCGGTTAAGTTTTTTAAGAAAGTGTACTGGAGTTTCGTCAAGTTTATTTTGTGGCGTGTCGTGACCGAGCGGTCCCGGTGATTCAGACTCAAGTCCCGGTGGCTGAATCATCAGAGTGTGGGTTCGATTCCCGGTCACAAACACCGTGCTCTTGAGCAAGGCACTTAACCATAATTGCTTCTCTTGACCCGGGTGTATAAATGGGAACCTGGCAGGGTTGAGACAGTGTTTTGCTGGACTAACCCCTCTATACGCATTAAGTTAAACAGCTCCCAAGGAAGCTGAGAAAGTTTGAGCAATGGTCTAAGTATGCCTAATAAAAAGGGATAATAATATAATAATAACATAATAATAACTGGATTTATATAGCGCCAAATTGCCAAAAGATACAAGGCGCATAAAGGGCCTATGAAGAGGTTTTTTGTCACGGAACATTTTTGTGGCTTAATATATGATTTGAAATTAACAAAACATAGTATTGATTATTTTGATGTGTCTGCTTTGCGTTAATACACTTTAATTGAGCCCGAAAATGTGTGCCATCTGATTGCGCAATGATCCATGACGTAGGCTGTGGTAAAACATTTCAAAGACGGCTCTGGTGCTGAGTGGTCAACAATGCATTGTATGTTATTGTCACACACATGGCCCTGGTCAGCCATTCCACTGTCTACGTCACAGATTTTATGTTAATGAGGAAGGGTGGGCGGAGCACGGCAACCCCCTAATTTTAGAAATCGTTATTTCTACGATTAATACGTATTTAAAAAAAAAAAATGTGAACAAAGTAAAGATATTCTATAATAGGCATACTTTATTTTTTTAAGCAATAAAAAAAAAGCATGCGACCTTTAAGATGAAGAAAGGAAAAGACATAAAGACGAGGAGGAACAAACCAGCTAAGATTTATGGTAGAGATAGGTCTTGAGAGCTGTAAAGTTGAATTTTGTAAAGCGCCTTGATCTATCTACTATGATAATGTGCTCCGTAAAAAAGCAATTATTAATTATAACTGTTATTACTGTATGTTTTTAAATTATCCCAGTTCAGATTGAATTCGTAAACAAACTAACGAGTTAGTGTATAGCTATGACACTGTAAAAACTGGGGTGTTAATTTGATTATCTCGGTATCTATATATGACAGCACCAACACGGTTATTTTTACCAATGATAGAGCAATGGGGATAACTAACACCATGTCGGTGTTGTCACATATAGATACCGAGAGAATCAATTTAACACCCCAGTTTTTGCAGTGTATTTGCTTATCAGTTCATCTTACGAAAGTATACGGGGAACATTTTTAGAATCCTTGTTTCATGGTCGAGGGGATCGAGTATTTTAAATCACTCCGTAGATTATTAAAATCGTAAACAGCCTAACAAGCAAATGTAACTATATATATATATATTTTTTTTAACTCCTTCAACCTTTTCGTCTCTCACATACGAAAATTAAATGAAGAAAAACAAATCCTAATATATTTTAAAAAAATTGTTACATACCGGAGTATGTGTAATACATTTATCTTTCAATAAAAAAACTCAAAAAGCATAATGTACATGTTACAAGTTAAATCGAAAAATAAAATATTTAGTTTTGGTCTCGTTTTGGCTTTAAGCAAATATTAATCTACGAGAGTAATAAGTCAATCATTTTACAAGCACTGTTCGACATTATATTAAACAGACCAAAAAAATTAACAAAAATCTCTTGTTATTACAATTTTGTTTTAAATTTTTATCACTTCACCTAATTAAATAATTAAATGAAACTGTGCCCGTAATTGCTGCCCCGCTAGTGTTTTTAACGAATTCATAAAATAGCCCAAGGCGAGTTTTAAACTGTCCATCCAGTCATCATGAATGCAGAGATTGCATATAATTAGCAAGGGACACTACAATGGCGTCAACCCTTGAAGATAAACCGCTATCATCAATGAAATCCAACACTGAAACTAATTTTGCACTGTCATTTAATCCTGAATCATTCACATTTATGAGCAGAAACGTTTTTTCCCCGCCACACAATAACAAACTGTCCATTTATTTTGTGAATAATTGCCGTGTGGTTTACACGTCACACAGGGCGTGAGGTCACGTTGCGTCATGTTCGCTCTTTTTGCAAGAGTTTAATATTATTTAAAACATCTAGCTTTCCGAAGCCATAACTTTGATTATATAAGAGACATAGTTCTTTTGAAAAACCATTGTTGAAGACGTTTTTGTTTTCAGGAAACTGTTGACAAAATGACAGTGCGTTAAGTTGAGGATTAGGCGAATACCTTTTTGTTTTAATTTCATTTGTTAATTTAGTTGTAAAACATTCACGATGACACATAACCAAGGCAAACACTAGGGGAAATATATGGATTTTCTCAAAACCATATAACTATACTGAGAGAGTAAACCCCTTCATAATTTGTTCTCAATATATAATGTCCAGTGCACAAACAATTTTACTATTTTTGGTCCATTTTGACAGGCTTACCTTTTAAAATTATTTTGACTCGATTTACAAAATGTCTGCCTCTCGGCCTCGACATTGCCATGTGCTGTGTTTAAAGGCAAAATATAGATAAGTAACGCTGACAGTGCAGTGTTCTTTCTTTGTGGTATTCAATATTTAGGCCTATATGAAAAAGGAAAACCTGTGAAAATTTTGGCTCAATCCGTCGTCCGAGTCGGGAGAAAATAGTGAAAAAACCGTGCACATTTTTCAGCATGTAAACACAAGTTTAAAACCGAACTTTAACAACAGTTTTTCTTCCTTCTTTCTTTCTATTTTTCTTTTGTGTGTGTGAGTTTGTTTAGGCATTCAAACCGGGGACTTATAACAAAAGAGGACAATAGGGTCCCCGATTGGAAAAGGTCCCCAGTTGGAAATCGTGTTCAAAACCAATGGGAGCTGTTGCTAAAAAGTTAAAGTACAAACAAAAGAGGGACAATAGGAGGTCCCCCATTGGAGGTAAATACACACTTGTGTGTGTGTGGGTTTGTAAACGTGCACTTGTGGGGTCCTGAGAACAATAGAACAATGGACCCCACAAGGTAAATTCAATAGGAACAATTCGACCCCACAAGGGGATTCTTTAGAAAAGGGATAATAGAACTAACAAAAGGATACCCCATAAGTCTACGTTTGTGAGGGTGTGTGTGTGTGTGTGCGTGTGTGCTATAAGGACAATTAAATTTTAAGGGCCATGTTCTTAAAAAAAATGAAGCTAAATTAAATAAGTATACATTAAATTGTCTTAAAATCAATTTATTACAAGAGTATGCGATTTCGATTTTTCCCCAAGATGGTAGCATCTGAGGAAATAAACAACTAATTAACAACTTTACCATTGTGTTGTTTTTGCTAATGGACGATTACGTGTTTAGGGTTATGAACAAAATTCAATTCCCGCTGTATTATTCTGAGATTCGAGAAGTGCATGCTACCGTTTGCTTTACATCATTTGAGAAATAGGCCTAGCATGTAATATTGCTGTTGTAACGTTTCATGCTTTGCTTGGACGAAGCGGATCGACTTAGTATCTTGTCATTGAATTACTGTTAATTGAAATCGGGAATAAATTCGGTTAGAGTTGTCATGATTCATCTATTTGGTCTCAGGCACCACCAGGCACGGGGGAAGTGAGCTGCTTCATCTGGCTTGAATATTCACCGTTGTGGATGCTCATGTAAGATCGCCCCCTCAGCATCGATCCAACGGTTACTGGCGGGGAGTAAAAGCAAAGCCCCCCGAAGCTCTTGATTTCCAAGACCACTCATCCAAATGCAGCAAATAATGAAGTCATTTATTGGAGATTAAAACCACCAGAGAAGCCCAATCGAGTGGCCTTGATTTCAGATCGAGCTCATTCAGATAAATACGAGGGGTTCACTGGTAATATTTTTATTGGAAACACGAATGGAACCAAAAATAAATAAGAAGGAAAAAATGTGTCTTTAGAATGGTAAGTGAAACTATGTGGGTCATGAATTGTCGCAATGTTATTTCGAAGGGGAATTCGGGCCCCGGTGTAAAACATACTGGACAACCTTTCTCTTTCACCAGCGTGGGAATTGGTTCGAATCCTGTTCTTTGAAAGACTCTTTAACGTAGAATACAGGATTGGTATTCAATAAATTGTATTATTAATATCAGTCTGACAGCTTTTTGATTATGAAGTTCAGACCAGTACCAATCTTCTTCAGAAATATATCAAAGACGAGAAAATAGAATTGGAAGACCCCGATTTTAAGGACAATGTGTTTACATGCTGAAAAGTGTGCATGGTTTTTCACTGTTTTCTCCTGACTCGGACAACGGATTGAGCCCAAATTTTCACAGTTTTTTTCATGTATATATTGAATCCCACAAGGTAAGAACACTGCACTATCAGCTTTACAAACCCTACTATTTTACCTTTAACAGTGGATTAGGCTTTCACAGGTTTTCCCCAATCTTTTTTTTTTTTGAGCATTTTGTCACCTTCGTCTCTCCACAATTTTTTTTCCATTGGAAGACTTTATGAGTATCCTTTTTGTTTCAGCTCCAGAAATTTAAAAACAATAAACAAGTAAACAATGTTGAACCGATAGTCTGATAGAATAGATTAAAAAGCAAATTCTCCAGAAGTTCGAAGCGTTTATTTCATTTATTTATTTATTGTTTTACTTCTATTGACTCCAACCGTATTTTTAATATATTTAAGCGCGTAAGCCGAAGCCATTTCTAATAAATAGCAATACACCATAAAATAAAATAAATCTTTGAACTACCAAATCGCAATAAAATGCATGATCCGGTTATTTTTCTTCTTCATACTCTGCTTGACTGTAAATATGTAATATCATTGTTAATATTTATTGTAGAAATGCATGTTCTGGTAATTATTCCTTTTTTTTCTTTTTTCCATACACTGCATTAACTGTAAATATGTCATACCATTATGAATATTTATTGTGACATCCTAGAGAGAGCTGTAGGTTTCTTGTTACATACGTGTTCACGATTAACGCCAATCCACTTCATCTTAATGACAACGCTCAATGCGACATTTCTAAACAAGGAGACACAATCGTTTACCGGTAACCACACCGTTAGAACCCGTCTTCATTAACCTGGAGAGTTTCCCCCCACCCACGCCCTGCCCACTCAATATTAACATTGTGAGAGATGCTTGCGCAGCCACTGGTTCTTTCTGCTATATACGGACATTTCATTTGTTAAAACAACTAACATTGACCGCCATTTTGTAAGGGAGGTTTCCTCATAATTTTACTATTCTGAATGTTACTATAGACCTTTATCATGCTACCACCATCTTGGTCATGTTCCCTGTATCCAATAATAGTAATAGATGCTAATAATCATTGCACAAAAAGGAACCAGACTATTTGCCCTTCCAGCCTCTGTTTGGTTACATTGGTTTGATAGGGAGAAAATCAACATGGCCGCACCATGATAAAGGTCTATTTCCAACCATTTCAAGGTGGATTTTATGTCGGGTAATATTACAAAAAAAATGTTTGTTGTTTTTGTTTGTTTTTGTCTTTTTTTCATTTGCATTTATGGCCGCCCATAGTTTGCCTTCCACGGGTTGTAAATAGTCGGGCTCCTTTTTGTGAAAGGAACATCATCGGTATATATTACTGTCATCTGCAGGAAGGGGGATAAGACAAATATGGCTGGGGCATGACAGTAGTCTCTGGAGGTGTCTCCGGAGGTGTTAATAACAAGCTGTGGCTGTATAAACTAGGTACTTCATGAATGACGCGGAATACTTTCACGATACCCATTTGCGGATTCCCAACTGGTCAAACAGTTTCACAAAAAATGTATAAAATGTTGCAGTGAAACGTTGCATGAAGTCTCTCCATTATTAGTACAAATTTTAGCCCGAATGACGTTAAGGCCTTGGCTACGGCTATGACCGTTGGCTACATCGACAACGTTGAAGAATAAGCCACATCAGCATCTAGCCGTAGCCATAGTGAAAGACTTCAATTAGGACACGGCTTATTTTTTTTTTTAGCTTGACGTGTTTAGTGAACATGTTTTTATCCGGGCGGCGTTTACGATACAGTTTGCCTTGTGACGTTGTGCACAGAGTATGCTGCCCTGTTACCACACTCCGCGTTACAACAAAGTGCCTTTACTCCGTCAGTTCCTCTCTGGCGTCTAGAATGATAGGGGCAGTCTGAAAGATTCAGAGGTGTGAACTGAGGTAATTACTTGCTCCTTGGTGCAGAAAATGATAGCATGAGACACTACGAGGAAAGTCAGACGCGGTGCTTTACCATATGACAAATTAATACCCCCAACATAGCGAACATTGTTCGGTTTGCCGTGGACGACTTCGTAAAAATGTAATTTCATAATCCAAAATATGGATGTTATTGGTAATGTTGTGTATTCACGTAGTATTCAGTCTAGCATATGTTTGTACTGTTGTTGGTATTATTGGTTTTATGTTTTATTTTATTGGATGACTGTTATACATTAATAACAAAAATTGACATAATAGCAAAAATATTACCTCCTCTTTTGGGATAGTTACTTCGTTGGTAGAGCTGTGGGGTAGAGCAGCTCCCACGTGGGGCACGCACCCTATGCTGTAGTGCTTCAAGTTAAATCAGTCCCTAGAACCGTCTATGACCTCGTGTTACCCCCTTTACTCCTGGGTGCAGAGAAGCAATCACAGTTTAGTGTTTGCTTGACGACGCCATGGCGTCACGATTGGGATTTGACCCAGCACTGTGATGACTTAACCACCAGATGGTGAGTCAGGTGTCCGAGACGGTTCGGCCACTAGACGAATTTCGGAAGAGTGATGAATTTCTAGAGTTTTTGAAATTCTTCAGTTAGTTTTTTGTATCATAATTATTATTTGTTTATTATTTTACTTTACTTTTCATTTTTTTGTAAAGCTAAACTGAGATTTGGAATCAAATTTTAGTGCTAATTCCGAACACATGGCAGTGTGCACATTCATTATCTAACAAAGTGTTGACGTCATTATTTGCAACTTTGTGCAAAGTTGCGTTATCTAACACGACGAATGACGTCAATATTTGCGACTTTGGGCAAAATTTGCGAAATTATCTCGGAAATATTTAAACCTAGCCGCCATACATTTTTTATTTTCAAAATTGTAAAGATGATGTCCATCATTAATACGTCTGAGTGGGTGGTAGGTCATGCACGGATGACCAGGAGCAGCGTGAGTATTTTAAGAAACCAACCGACGCCCTGGTATAATCAGACGTAATTGGCTGAGCTAACCACGTATTCCGATGAAACGGGATCCGTTATTAGCGAATATCACCAATTGTAATATAGTTGACATTTAGCGTATGTCTGCCTGGAACTGTATAATTCAGTTATAGAACTGACCGCCATATGCGATGTTGACCTCACTCGTAGCGTTGTTTGCGAACTGACCGAATTTGTGCTATGGTATACAACGTACCGGTACGTACGTTGTTTGCTATGGTTTAACTAAACGAAGTGCGTTAATTCATGTAATTAATTTAAAACTATCTATCGCCCACACATTTCACTATGGACGTTTAGACGTACACATTTTTCCTCAACAAGTGTAAAAAAAAAAACCTTACTAACAAATCCTGTTCGTAGAGTGAGAGAACACAACTTCCACTCTAAGCCACGCTCACTCATCAAACAATTTTAACTACTCTCTTTCAAAAAAAATGAACATTTCATTCTCTCGCGAGTGGTGTCAGTTTGGCTCTTTTGAGAGTAAAACTCGCTGTGAGTGAAATTGAAGCGGACTTCACTATGATTCGAGTTGAAAATACCCGTCTTTTACTACAAAAAGAGTTGTCCGCCATAATATGGGTATGGTGGACAAAAAGAGTTTTTTTTGTTTTTTTAAGAAATCAGTATGAACAAAAAATAGTTTTTGGACTTTAGTCTTTCACACAATGTCTTACAAAGACTCAAGTTCCTATCAGAATTTACAGTTGTAGCAGTTTACATAAAAATACAGACGCATTTGATCGACGGAATCTGCGATGAAATTACAAACAAACGTGTATGCGACCGTTGGAGCCGGAAAAATCCTTGCGCGTGTGACGTAATGATTTTGTAAACGGCATAATATGTGTAGTTTGGGTAATCATAGACCGTTCCGGCCTGCCAATCAAATTGTGCGCATTGACCAATTGGATGGCGCCTTTTGGTCATGTGACCTTGGTCAAACACGGTCACACGTGAAGAGTAAACGTAAGCAAACTAAGGTGTGTGGGCGGGGCTTGATGCCAAAGCCGGAACGATCTATTGGAGCATGTATTGACTATTTTCAATCGAAGATCTCACTGATTCATAAACTTCAATTATCTATACTTCCGTCTGAAATACTGTCATAAAAATAGCATATGAAGACCCCCTCCAGTCACTTTTGTTTGTTTTGATCACAGCAATCGAAATAAGCCCTTTATGTGGACGTTTGGAAAAATTCGCTTTCTCAAAATCTGTTTTCAAAGAAATAAAATCTTGGTTTGAACGAAGATTTGTTTCGTTCGAACGCAGATTTCGTTCGTTCCAACGCAGACTTTTGTTCGATTTCTTTGTCACATAATATGTCCCTTAAACAGCCCCGTAACGTTCCTTTCTAGTTTGAGAAAATTTCCACTGGTTGGTTAAGTTCACTTAGTAAAAATGGAGAATTGAAACAGTACTTTTACCCCCCCCCCCAAAAAAAAAAAAAAAAAAAAAAAAAAACCACAAAAAAACCCAAAAAAAACAAACAAACAAACAAACAACCCAACAAACAAACAAACAAACAAACAAACAAACAAACAAACAAACAAACAAAACAAAACAAAACAAAAACGTTTCTTAAGAAATGTTGTATCTCGTCAAGTATGTGACAATTTTGAAAACAAACTTTTACTAAACTACCATTTCCTCAGAGATAGATCACTCCGTCTGAAGCCTACATCAAGTTACTAGTGATGCGTTTGACGCGGTGCAGTCCGGGGGTGTAATCGGGCAATTAAAAAAAAATGAGGCATACGCCTCACAAGCTTAGCTGACGTTTTAATTACATGGGCAATTAAGAGCGAAGGTTTGACAATGTTTCATTTACTTTCCCCCTGAAGCTAGACTCTCCCGCTCCTCTGGTTTTAGAGATGATGTTCAGTTGTATGTGGCGTGTCGGCCGTTCACCCTCTCTACAACGGTGTCGCATGGCTCGTCAGTCTCCCCGTAGACTTCCTTGGGTTTGGATAAAACAGAGGGTGTAATGTTTCATAACAAAGCGAGGCTTTATTGAGGAGTGTAGCATTATCTTATCTTAAAGGAATACAATATCCAAGACTTCCTTCATAGACACATCGACAGTTATTTTAAAAAGCGAAGAGCCGTCATGGTTATTAGATTAAAGCTTACGTACAGGATTGGTGATTATTAAAAACAAACGATTACTTTCAATCTGAAACCTCACTGACTATAAAGCTCTCACCAGTACCAATCCTCCAGAGAAATACTTCTGTCTTGAAACTGTCAAAGTTGAATAAATGGCTTGCGAAGACCTTTTAGATCAACTGTGATTATTCCGAATGCATCTTGGAATCAAATCAAAAGTGTCTGGTGACAGCTAAACTTCTTTGACCTTTTCGATTTTTGGGAGGTTAAGTTTTCGAGCTACGCCAAAGATGAAAACGCTTTGAATAAATAAACAAGCTAGACTCCATCAAGGAGAAGAGGGCCCTGAACATGAGAGCAAAAAAAGAAGAAAAAAAAAACTTTTTTAGGACTATAGTATACCCTAAATCTCCCAGGTTGAAAGCCAACAACCTAAGGGACACACTACTGGACCATATTTTAACAATCTCTAAAAAGCATGACCTTCAAAGTTTTTGATTTACAGAACTCGGTTGTGGGTTTACTGTTCACGAGGCTTGCGGTGTGGCGCAGCGAGAAAGCTCGCGCCATGCTCTTAATTAACATACATGTTGCAAGGACTCAAAATCGATGTCAAAACGAAGTTTAACTTGGGCCTTAAGGTAGTTAAGGCATAAAATGAGCAAAGGTGTAGGAATTGTGTAAGTCTTAATTTTGTTCCTGGAGTTAGCCTTCACAGTGAAGCCTAATATTTTTGCATAGCTTGGAACTGTCAATTTCTAATGATGAAATGATTAGAGTCAACAATGACGCTGTTTGATGAAACCGTTCTCATCGTGGAAGCCATCTTGTTTTTCTTCCCTTTAACCCAATGCAACCAAACCGAGGCTAAATGGTAAAGGTAGTCTGGTCCCTGTACAAAAATGACGCTTAAAACTATGATTTCCATAGTGTATTCAGGATACCTGACCAAGATGTCCGTGTCAAGATTGATAAGCGCCAAGAAAGGGCTAAAAAAATCGGTTCCTGTGTTTGTTTATAATATCTATAGATTCTGATCAAGTGCAGCTGCATTTATACAGTCGTTTGGGCGCCAAATCCTTCGAGGAAGAATCCATGATAAACACCGAGGACTTTCTTGTCTATGTGGAATAAAATTCGACCCAGATAAGTACATCATGTTCACCTTACTTAGACAAACAAACTCAAACACCGCGACCAAACCACAGTCAACGACCGCGCTTTAAAGACAATACTCGCGTCCCGAGACCATTTCCTTATTTATACGATTTGTGTTTTTTGTTTATTCAAAAGGTTTCAAGTTTTCGTCCTTCCTAATTTCCAAGGCACCGTGACCGTCCCTTAGCGGCGATTCTCCCGTGCGTTCCCGCTCCCCAGCCGAACCATCAAGACGTGCGAATCACGCGCCATTAACGCCGTAAGAGCGTTGCTCGGTGACCGTACATTAGAATCAACTGCTCCACTGTTGCGGAATCATTCCGGGCAAGTTCCGGAGATTTATGATGCCGACTAGACTTGTTTACTGGGGGAACCTACTCCCGTCCTCCAACAGTAACGATTTGGCTGTTTCGCATTAGCGCGAGCAGCTGATAACATTCAAGGACTTTGGGAAGTCTACAGCCCAACATTCTCAAACACTTCTGGTAAAGTCTTATACATCATACCGAGCAAGGGAGAACTCTTTTGGTGGTGTTAGGATCTATGCATGTTAATCTACCTTGTAAAGTTATGGATGCCAGTCTATTTGTTTGCATTCAACATCCCCCCACACACACATACAATGTAGAGGCTAGATACATCGCTTTAATCATCAACAACTTTCACACTTTCACAATGTATGCGTGGTTTTCAAACACGTACGCCGTTTCAGTTCTCAACTGTTGGTGAAAACTGCTTTGGGTATTAAAAACATTGACCTGTAATGAATGCTCTTTGTGAAAAGGGCGGGAGTTGATCCCACCCCTGCGAGGGTGGGGGTCCATCCCCGAGAGGATGGGGGTGCGGCATAATTCGTGTTACAAAAGAGCAAGTGCTAGGCCACTCTTCTCGGGGGTATTATCGTAATCCCCATCTTCTAGTTTTAAAGGTTTGGTGATTTAATAAGTGTCGATGTTTTTATTTTACACCATAATTATTTTTATCACAAAAACAGTCAGTTAGAAAAATCATGTTGTGCCTTCCTGTATATTTTTTACATGATTTATGGAGGGGGGGGGGGTTCACACATGATATTTTCGCCCCTTCTCCGACTGTATTTTTGAAGGAAATCTTTGGATATGAAGCTTGGGGATGGTCATGCCACTTCTTAAGAGAACGAGATGATTGTTCTCGTCAAGTCAACATTTTATGGGATGAGTCAATTTGTTGTGATAAGTTCTCCCGTCAAGACAATTAAAACTGAAACTACTAAAATGTAGCTTAATGATAATTTCTCCAACCAAGACGACTAGAACTGAAAATAAAATATCGACTTTTTGTGACAAGTTCTCCCGCCAAGACGACTAAAACTGAAACGTCGACTTGTTTTCCTTTCTCCCGTCGGCAACTAAAACTGAAACTAAAACGTGGACTTTTTGTGATACTTTCTCCCACCACTTGGGTACGACTTGTGCTAAAACTGAGTCGGCTTTTACCACCTTACTTTTAGTAAGTCGGCTGGCAAAATATCCCGTAAACTGGAAAAGTGGTGTGACACTCTCGAAGCTCCGTAATTTTGGGGACTGTCACTCGAATTCGCATTGGTCTATATTGAGACCGTTTTAAGGAGAAGAGATATCACTGTGGGACAAAAAAGGAGACACCAACATGAAAGCATTGTCATTTGGAATGTACAATCTCAACATTCCAATGAGTCCTCAAAATAATTTCATGAAATAGCATACGTATGATCTTAACTTAATGAAAAATAAAAGCAATACAGAAATAGTCCTCTTTTTGGTTGAAAATAATGTATTACGATTCAGAGAGGTATTTTTCTTTTAATATTGTTATTATTTATATAGGCCTATATATATCTATATAATAATGTATACATGTATCCCTTTTGTACTACCGAACATTTGACATCCCTTTGTCAATACTGCTGTAGTTTGATTGGTCATCAACAATCCCTTTGTTTGTAATGCATTCACTTCGATTGGCTATCATTTTCCCGCCTATTCTGCATTCCTTCCCGCAATTTTACTCCCCCCTTTTTCTATAAATGGATCCGTTTTATGTTTGTGCTTGTTTTTGCCTCTGACTAAGGTCCAGTTTGGATCGAAAGCTAAGGCCATCAACCCTACTAGTTTTATATATGTATACATGTATATATTGGCATATCGACAAGTATGGTTTGGCTTTTGCACTGGTTCCCATCCGAGCAGAGGGGTTTGGCATTGCACAGGGCTGCACACCAACATAGAGCTGGTTAGCTCAGTTGGTTAGAGCACTCGTTAGGGTTTTCGAGAGGTCGCGGGTACGAGTCCGGCATCTGCCAAATTTCCTTTGCTCACCCATAATTGTCTTTCAATGGATTGTGCTCCGCCAATTTAACAAGAAAAGACTTATGAAAGACAGGTCAAAAACCTTCACAGACTTGAAAATAAATTATTGGCAATTCGAAATGTTGCTTACAAGACACGAAGCTTTTAGCATTTATCACAATGTTTAAAGTGCCTTTCTGAGTGTAGTTAAAAAATAAGTACATGCGTTCCGTAATGCAACTCGTAACGGCTCATGACAAAATGAAATCCAATGACCAGGCACTCCGGAGTTATGTTTTTACAACTGTAACATATGTATCAACATTACAAAATGCTTCCAATGTGTTAAAAAAAAAAAAAAAACACGCACAATAAGTGTTGTATTTTTCAACTTTTTTCTTGTCTGTTTCGCCTCTTCAAAGACGGTTTGACGTAGGGCGAGCTTTCCACGCGTGTCTAATTTTCCATCAAAATTCATTGGGTGCGAAAAATCATCATCGAGCCCGGCTTCGTCCTGCTCGAAGTTTCCCCCGCCACGCTTTACCTCTCGGTCACCGGTAATTACTGAGGCCATAATCGGTGATGAATTGAAAATTGTGGAAATAAATCGTGAATGAAATTTCAGTGTGCGGATATTTATTATTTTGTTCTTCTTTTTTTCCCTCCCCGAGTTGTGATGGAAACAGATAAAGTCTTCTGAGATGGAGATTACGGGTGCTTCGAAGGTTCGATGTTTTCTGACGCTAAATCGCGAAGATGCATTTGTTGTCGAAATCTAAGATGGATGTAAAAAACTTGTTTTATGGCTGCTTTTTCCATGAAATGTTGATTATTCATAAATGTTCTTTGAAGAGAAATCACCACGAACGCCGCGGAATTAATTACACGAATTTAAAAGAAACCTGAGGTGTTTAGGTTTTATTTTGTTTTTATTTAATATTCAAGACTGTCTTCAGGATAGAGAAATCGAGAAAAAAATGGTAAAATGGACACAATAATTTTGTAGATAAAGCTTTCATTCTTTCTTTTAAAAAATACTTTTTAAACTACTTTAAAAAATATAAATTAAAGCCTTGCTTAAAAATGTATTATCATAACTTGTTCATCATGAACAATAAACTTAATATCTGTATGGAAAAACTACAACATCAGTATTTATTGTAATTCACGCAATCTCAACTATAGTTCATTATTATTTTGCATCTGCATGGAGCTGCAAAAATGGCGGTAAAAAGTTGGGAGCAAACTCATTCTAAAGTCGACTCTTTACACGAAATAAACAAAAAGCAGCTACGCTAATTGTGTTGGGGTCATCGTCATCATGAGTAGTGACGGGCGTTGCAATCCCCCGTGTACTTTACCCCCTCCGCAGCCACATTCGTCTGGTCTCTTGTATACCAGAATGGTCCTACCGCTGGTAAATAATTGAATACCAGCAATGAGGTACTCAAAATGCTTATTATTGTCGTTTTGTATGACATGTTTTTGAATTATGAGGGTTTACAAGGTGCTGCGGCGCATTAAGCAGCAACTGCCAGAAACACCGGGGCAAATCCCTTCTCTTAGCGATAAGTGTCACTGTGTTATTTTACGTGCGTTACACAACACACGGGACCTACGGCTTTACGTCCCATCCGAAGGACCACGCAATAATGGTTAAGTGTCTTGCTTAAGGACACAACTGTCACGACCGGGACTCGAACCCACACTCTGCTGATCAGAGACACCAGAGCTTGGGTCCGGTGCTCTTATCCGCTCGGCCACGAGTGTGATGTATTAAAAATGATTTGATGTGTAAAAGTAAAAAGTTAAATGAAATTAAAAGTTAATCCAACTTAAATATATAAAAAAATGAAGAAAAATATACGTTAAATTGAGCTTTATGATATAATATTTAATTTGAACATCCGGTTTGGACAGGAACCTCTAAGCACTTTGAAATGAGGAGGTACTTCCGGTTTGACCGGAAGTAGAGTTCAGAGAGGTCACGCAATGTTTAACAAAGAAGGACCTTCCCTAACCTTGGTATTTGTTGAAAGAATCATGTTCCTAGCTCTTACCATGTATAAATGAGGAGCTACTTCCGGTTTGATCTTAAGTAAAGGTCTCGTCTACATCTTGTGTATTTGGAGTAAATCGTACAGGATACATGCAAGTCTTGGAAGTTGGGCAATGACCTTTTTTTTTTGGGGGGGTGGGGTAATAACATAAGAGAATAATATAATTGATGCAACCTTTCATAGTAACCTGGGTAAAATATCTCCAAACCCAACCTCCACCGATTGCCGCCTACAAAAAAAACATTAACAATTCCCGATAGTCGACAGCTCTTCTGACACCAACTGCACCATGAATATTCATGTTGTTAACTAAACGATCCTCCCGGGACCGCGGGAGAGCATCCTTACAACGATTAGAGATCCCTGGTCACTGGGGCCAGTTTGACCGAGTAGATGGTGTCAATTGGCTGTTAGACTTTCAGTCGCACACAGAGACAGAAAAAAAATGTCATTTATAACGGTGCGACGCGGTTAACTCAAACGCATTGGAAATGTCCCACGAGGCCCGAGCTACGAAACGGGTTCTTTAAGGACAATTTTACAGCGTCTTCCACCTGCGGGCTAGGGTAATATAGAATATCGGTCATTTTCTTTTGAACGCGAGCCGACTCGATACCTTCCTGGTAATCATGGCTTGGTGCCGTCTTAATGATTTGCAATTTCCAACCGGCTGGAATCCTCTGGATACTTTGGTCTGTTTGCAGACACCACGGCACGCACCATCTCGTTTTGCTTCTAACACGGCCACGCCCGGATGTGGAGTGTGAATTAGACTGGCGCGATATGCCATCCAGGTCAGAGCTCTGTGAATAAGACGTGTAAAGACAAGATCTAGAATGCGGAAGGTCCTTCGTTCGAATCCGACCCGTAAATTTGTTCCCTTATAGACTCTAAGACAGAGACAACTCTATTTGCGGGGGACTCTATAAGCACTACAGTGCTTATCGTGCGTCAATGTATGACTAAACTACCGTAAGTCAAACCCATTTCTGAAAATTAAAATTGATAATTTCCCAGAACCAAAACACCACCGGATTCTTCTTCGGCATTGTATTGGCTGTGGAGAGTTTCATGTAGGAGTCGATTGACGACCCCTTCGTCTTTCAGCGCTCGATCCATCCACAGCGCAGAAACACACGAAGACCAACACTGAAAACGTGTGTGTTTTTGTGCTCGATTTATTAATTTTCGGACATTTCAGAGCAATTGTTACCGGCTTACTGACGTGAATGCCAGCATTGAAATAGATGGAAAAGAGAACTATGGGGAGGGGGTAGTTAAAATACACGAGGCGAATACGGAAGACGGAATAGAAATCGAATAACTTGCCCCAGTTGAGTTGCGCTCAACTATTTGTTTTTCAAATGTGTCTGGCGGATCTCCATTTTATTACGTCACGATTCGCTGAGCGTGGGAATTCGATTCAAGGAAAAATAAACATAAGCGTGTTTTTTTGAAACTTTTGAAAATCCCTGTATTCAATCACTGATGGAGCCCCTTTTTACCCCCCCCCCCTCTTCTGAAGCAACGCCCTCACCCGCTCAAATCTCGGAACGATCTCGGACGTGCGGTTTTATTCTCGGCAAAGCTGGTACTCGATGGACCTGAGGACACCGTCCCGCTGTATTGGTCAAGACTACCGGTAAATCAAGCACTTGAAGTTTCCGTAGATCCGTCCAATCCAGGCTCTCGAAGTGTTCCCGGAAGAAACTCCCGAAGATGTAACCAAGCCAAGCAAAACATCAAGGAAAAATAACGGTTTCCCACGTGGGGTATTCCTAAGTCTGAAATTATTTGTCTTTTTAAAACTCTGTAAGTGGGATTTTATTTTGTATACCTTATAACGTGTACATCCGTTCCCTTTTCATACTTAATAATGCGGAAGGGGACCACTTTATTCTGGGCCCGTCTTAATTCTATCGTAGGGGGAGCTCTTGGAGTGGTTGTACATTGTTTTTGGCGGTTGTGTGGCCCATGGAGCCCAAGTCCTAATTACAGCCGGAGTCTAACTTGGGCCCGTTTTGAAACTACGGCTTCGGCTTGTGCTGCGGCTTATGATCCGTTAGTTATTTAAAAAAATATGTGAAGTCGTGGGTTTTTAAAAATAGCCTTGGATCTCCCACCGACTTGACAAAAGACAGAGCGTGAAACATTTTCTTTATTTCATACGTTGACTTTATTTTCCGAAGCCACATGGGTGCTATTTTTGTGGGGGTGTCTACCAGCTAAAAACCGAGGACTTTAACTAAAGCGGTTCGGGTCTTTTGGCAGAGCGAGGACGTGCTCGCCTTTGCTTTTGCGTACAAAACAAAATGGGGCGTCGCTATAAAAAAAAAATACTCCAATCAATAAGAGAATAAAGAGAAGTCCTCGATTTACGGGGTCGACAAACATGGGTGCCGTCTTGTTTTTGTTTGTATGTTTGTTTGTTTGTTGGGTTGTTTGTTTATTTTTTTGTTTTTGTTTTTGTTTTGTTTTAAGCAAGGGAATTTTTGAAGGAGCCCCTACCCAAAGCATTGTAAAAAAAAAAAAAAAAAAAAAAAAAAGTGGAAAAAGGTTCAACACTTAAAAGTTTCGAACTGGTTCCCCAAAATAACAGTAACTAAACAGTTGTAAAGGAACGTCACAAAGACATGAAGGGAGCAGCCAGCGGCAGTGCTCGTCGGATTATTCACCAATACCCACGCCGGTCATTCCAGGGCATTGGTTGCCAGCTCTTTCTTCGATCCCTAAACCTTTGCCCTTTTAAAAACATACGGAGATCGGCAGAGCCGCAAAATAACACAAAACAATTTAAAAATCCCTTCAAATTGAACCGAGAGCTATTGTTTTGAAGTCAAGATCGAAAAATGATGGAATGCAAGCCGTTTTGACACAGTCACGGGCGTCCTTGGAATCCACATCTTCTGTCTAACGGCTAGTATTTTTTTCTGAAAAGTTTCGCCCAAAAGATATTATTCCAAGAGGGATAGAGTACTGGTTTATGAGTGTCAGTGATGGGGGTACACGTTCAGTGGTTGAAAATGCACGTGAACTTGACTTAAGA
Organism: Marthasterias glacialis; assembly: GCA_911728455.2. Classification (NCBI taxonomy): domain Eukaryota; kingdom Metazoa; phylum Echinodermata; class Asteroidea; order Forcipulatida; family Asteriidae; genus Marthasterias; species Marthasterias glacialis. Next base: position 8,128,480 of record OU452235.1, read on the forward strand.
GGTCGGTACGTGAAGATCGGTTGATCTTCGGAGTTTTTGCCGCTCCGGCTGCCCGTCAAATCGTCGTATTACGCGCGTGAGCTGAGAGCAGACTCGGGCAATTAATTCAGTTTTATAAATGAGTCCATCAAGTCTACTTGGAAGTGTAGTCGCTATGAATCGTATGTTTTTATCACAGCTAATGGAACGAACGACTCGATTCTGCTGTGGTGCATTTTTTATTTCTTTCTTTTTTTTTATTTTTTTTTTGTTTAGCTGGGGTGGGTTTTGACGTCAGCTTCATGACAATTCTGATGTCACAGACCTGTGCTGAAAATGCAGCTGTGTTGTTTTTCTGACTTCCAAATTGATGCTCTCAGACCGAGGCTGAGAGAAATAAAGCGTTTGACATTTTGTTTTCTCTTAGGATCAGTAACATCTGGGAAAACAAATATGACCGCATCGTTACTGGAACGTATTGACCCGATTCACCTGACGTCATCACCACAACCGATCTTGAGTGGGCCATTTTGTGAGTCAGATAACCGGTGTGTTGTTGACAGTGTCCGAATGATTGGCTTCGGCGGAGTGACTATGGCTGGAACGCCGGATAGTCCTATTCGTCAACGTTGTCACTGCTGCCGTTGATCATAGCCGTAGCCAAAGCCGCTTAAACCGAACACCGCTGTAGTGAACATTTTAGGCAAAACGCGTTTGTACACTCATTGTCATTGTCATCAGGTGTCATTTTGAATCTTGAAGTAAATTTCTTGACACTATACTTAATTTGAGCTGATGTGGAACTTTGTTGAACGAGGTTTATGGAAACAGAAATGGGGTAAAAGTCATTCACGAATTGACCGCTGTATTTTGTTTTGAGACAGTCTGTGGCGTAAATTCCTTGACCGTAAAATTTGTACAAACCTCCCCATGATCAGAGAGCAATATGCTTGCCAATGTAATATACAATAATTGGCCTTCATAACAACATAATTAAGAATTGAAACCAATAAATTAGAGTTTTGTATAAAAGTAGTATTCCATTCATTTCACTGATTATGTGTTTTTTCAGCGATATTTATAATCGATATATATATATATATATATATATAGATTGATGTAGGACAGACACTAGTTCGCGAGATCCTGTACAATTCAGCACCACTTTATTGGAAAAAATCACTGTGATTTAAAAAATAATTTAACCTTTCTCCAATAGACCTTATGCATTGACGTCATCAGGATGCCATTTTAGAGGTAAAACGATGATGAAACAATGTTAAACGCACAACAATGTACGAGCGGCACGCAGGATTGGCCAATGAGCAACCTTCTTTTTACCTCTAGCTGAGGGCGCCATTCTCAAATGACGTCATGTGCGAGAGGTCTATTCAAAAGAGTATGACTTAAATTTCCTTTACGTATGTCTGAGCATGTATTGCCTAACAACAGTTTGAGATTTTAGTATAAGTACGACCGCGAAATTAAAGCGAAATGAACTGATAATGGAGATTGGCAGGGAACATAGAATAAAGACAAGAAAACAGTTGACAAAGAGAGTCAAAGAGTGGCAACCAAGGAAAGTGAGGGGAGAAGACAAGGAAGAAGAAAAATGAGATGGAGAGGTGAAATCACCACACACTTATACACGGCAACATGGAGCAGAGAGACAAGTGACAGAAGAGAAGAGAAATTGCTAGAGGAGGGCTTCATCCAACAAAGGATAAAATACAGCCTATAAATGATGACAACGATGATGAAGAATACGATGCCTGCCATGAGCGTTAAAAAGAAACATGACAACATTTGCCTACCACACTGAGGGCGCTATGTCGGGCAATCATCTGTATACAACGGGGTAATGTTGTACTGCAATAATGCTTGGGGGGCATCTGGTGTGTAGGATGTGAAGATTTCTGTTCTATTGTAAAGAACCTGCTCTAAAATGAGAATGAATCAGAAAATTAAGTTCGTTTCATTACCAGCTGGCGAATTGAGCTTCGAACAAGAAAAATCCGAATTCCCAGACGGGAAAAAAATCGAGCACATTTCCAGCATTTCCGCCACTTGTCCTAGGTCGAAACTTTGCAGGTGTTGCCGCCGGACATGGGTACGGGATTACTTGGGTGATCGGTTGGGTCATAATTCCGTCAGAGGAGCTGAGCAGGCGGCAATTTCCAGCCAGGTGATCGGGGCTGTGGGCGCGAATCCCCCGGCGGCTGGCCAGCTAAACGCGGTAGAAATCACACCGTTCTGACATCGGAGTCACCTTCTAGTCACATTAAAGGGAAAATTATATGCGTTTGCTGTTGCCGGTCAGTCGCCGATATCCGTCTACAAGTTGTCCGTGTATTTAAAGTGAGGATAAAGTAACAATTATCAGTTTCTAGATGCCGTAATTTAATCAAATTGTTGTTATGAAACTTGGTCATGCATTATGCATAAACTAAAGCCACGGTACAAAGGTATGTTCTTATATAGGCGCTGTGCATTTTGAACATACTAGTCGGTATACGTAGAAACAATGAACATTTCCGTGAAGTCTGACAATTATTTTGTCCCCAAACCCTGGCTCCAATACAGAATTTCGTAGTTCTATATTCGTGTACATGGTGTCACATTCAAACCGAAGAGATGATACTGCTTTGTACAAAACTAATGATGTAATCACTAAAACATTACGATAGCAAATCCTCGATTTAGCGTGTCGACAAACATTGTCTACTGTGTGTCGACAAACATTGTCTTCCGTGTCTCGACAATGATAAAATGTATTTTGATTTGATTCTTCCTGATGGCTGAAGACACGAGGCTTCGAGTTTGCCGACGGGTGAAGCTTGTTAAACCGATCCAATCGGCGCACGGTATTTTCGAAATTTACCAGAAAACCATATAATCAAACATAATCACTGAGTAATGCTTAAATATCATTGGCCTTGTCTGTGGCATTATTCAAAAGTCAACAATTCCTTATTAAAACATACCGAACGGGTTTATGTTGTCCTACAAATTGATTACACCATGCCCGATATGTGGCAAAGGGAGTCTCCCATCCCCTAACCCAACCCACCCCGGAATGCTCATAATGTATTCTAACACACACTTTCCCTTTTGTAAATAACCACAAAAAATGTAAATAAAAACCACCAAAAAGAAATCGTCTAAAGAATTCAAGAGATTACCAGAAGAAAAACGAAGAATCAATGGGAGGGGCGGGAGTACACTATGCCACATAATGTTGAGCAGCAAACGAAATTGACAGTACAGACTATGTCATTAAAGTTTCAGTTTCATTTTTTTTTTTTTTTTTTTTTTTTCCTAAGAGTTTTCTTTCGTTTCCCTTTCCAGACAAGGTACTGAATTCTACCATTTCAAAGTATGGTTTATTGTGAGATAAAATAGATCACTCGTCTTCCAATAAGCCATTTTGAGACATGTTGGACCCGTTTTACTTGCACTATTTGGTTGGGGTAAATCTGTCTGTGAACACCCACACCAAACGATGTATTCTTACGGTGTTCGATCTCAAAAAGCCTAAACAGTCTAATAGCAGATCTCAAAAAAAAAAACTAATGGATAAACACTAACTAAATGAATGCTAAAACAAATACACGCCATAGACATTATTTATTATGTTCACATTCCACCTTGATTTTGTTTTCTTTAAATTTTTGAAATGCTCTTGATAAGTAGCTACGTTTTCCAGAAGGAGTACAGCGGACGTGTATTGCGCTCAAACCGTTTCTTTGCGTTCACACCGTGTCACTCTAAAAAAAAATCTCCCGGGTCAGAATGGACCCGGATTCCGGGGCCCCATGGAACCTGACCCATTTCTGGGTCAGGCTTATCCGGAAACTGGTTAGCAATGGGATTTGAACTTGGATTCTGTGTCAGTTCGACCCATTTCTGGCTCATTTTGAAACAGATTCCGGGTCATACTGACCAAGAAATGGGTCAGGCCCCGCGGGACCCGGAATCCGAGTCAGTTCTGACCCGGGAGGTTTTATTTTAGAATGTAAAGCGCTTTGAGACGTTATTGTGAAATGCACTATATAAGAACTAGTTATTATTATTCTTACTCTTCTTCTTCTTCTTCTCCTTCTTCTTCTTCTTCTTCTTATTAAAGCTTATTATCATTGCTTACTATAGCTACATTTATGCGTCTTTAACAAAGAAATCTCAAAAACATAATAGATTTTCGTAAAACCCTTGTAAGAAAAAACTGACTTTGGTTGAAATGTGAAGACTATACTTCCCCAATTGGATTCTGAACTAATTTCACGTCTATACGGAATAGTTCAGTAGGTCAAACAGAGCTCACGATGAGCGGGAATTGTGAGTAGGCGTTCGTTTTGGGAATAAACAAGGCGGAGGTAGTTAAAGCCGTACTTTTGCACGACGACAAAAAAATCAATTACCTCTCAAATCGCAATTAACCTCCGCTCTCACTGCTCCGATGCCTTTGGCGACCAGGCTGAAGAACATTTTTCTATGGATGGGAGTGACTCTTACACGAAGGAAAATGTTCAAAATGTTGGACTAATCTTTCTGCATGTGATAAACCACATAAAGGTGAAATTAGGTTCAGAAACCTCTTTTTTACGCTTAATACATTGGTATGAAGAAAAACATAAATGTTTACAGATTAACATACACCTTACTTGGTATATAAGAAAATGATGGTAGAAAACTTTCCCTGAAATATTTTTGTCTGAACTGTTATCGTTTTTAAATAATAAATCAAATAAGATCCAAAATTAGTTTTCGTCTCAGTGAGACGAAAACTCTGCCTATTTTATGCATACAAAAATGCTGAATGCATTTTTACTGTGTTTTCGCAAATGAAACAACGAAATGAGCTGAAATTTTCATAGCTTGATTTTATTACAAATATCGTGATTTGTGCGCAAAGAATGGAAGAATTTACAGACTCTTTATCAATGTTGAGCTTGGGCTTTGAAAGATGTTCTTACAAATACAAGGCATGTTAGTCCGTTCTCTGCCAACTTGTAGAAAAAAAGGAAGCACACAAGCATTTGGTTCAAACACTTCATCGCACAATATAGATTGGCCGTGAACAACAAGGAACACAAGGATCGCGAAAGCCAAAATAAAGTATATCAGATCAGATGTAACACACTGTAGCCAGTCGTTGGACAAGTTACTTCGCATTGAGAATAAACCTGCATGCTTCTCCTTCGAAAGCTGTAGTGTGTATTTCCAAAATGAGAATGTTGTTCGCTGTGGACGAACAATATTAAGAAAATTACATCACTGGTGTATGTCAATTAACGTTCTTGTGTCAAGCTCGACGTTTCTACTACGGATGAATGGTGTCCAAGAAACGGTTTTAACTGGGTTGAGTTTTTCGAAACCTTACGATTTCACCGTCAGTTTGTACCTGTATAATGGAGTAACCGTCTTAAAGTTTTGTCCCGCTCACATCAGCTTGACCAAATCGAGACTGAACGTCAAATTAGTCTGATTCCTTTTGGGTAAAATCAGTACTCACTATTTCATTGTAGGCTACAGGGAACACGTTAACGGAAGCATGACAAAGGACTCCATTAAAATAACTTAGTACTACAATCACGAATATCCGTATGTCCCCTTTTCTACCCTCCAATAAAAGCCAGAAATCTTACATTGTTAGCAGTCACGCGACTAAGACGGTCGCAACGTAATAAAGTCACTCCAAATGCCTCCAAATATATTGTCTTTTACACAGAGTGCCTCATTAGTGTGCAGAACTTGATGCTTTCCTTATTTTTTTTTTTACTTGAAAGGAAAGCTATAAGCATTTCTGAAATTTGACATTTGAGAATAAACACGTGACGTCACAGATAAAAAATCTATTCACCACCGGTATTCAGCTTGAAGCAAACAAAACGCCTGACTGCACAAAGCAAGCAAAGAATGGAGAACTTGATAACTTGGCATACGATATACGTGCTAATATTTGATTGATCAACCGTATTTTCTCCATACCTCATTAGTCGGTGGCCCATACATCAAACTAACAGGTACGATGGGAGTTTTTTTTTTTTTTTTTTTTTTTTGGCGGGAATGCGTGGCATCAATTTCCGTTTTGTATCCGGAAATAATTGTTTGTCACATATCGAGATGGGGTAACTGTATCATAAATCTGTCTTATCGAGGAGCAGGCCAGGCCGTCTGGAAAAAAGGCGTAAAGGTGTGATGTTCTAGTTAATTTACCACGGTTTATCATCGAAGGTTCGTTGTGATTTGTTTTCTCTTTTTATGACCGGTACAAATGTTTGGGATCCTATTGGTCTGAAGTTGCATCATACTACGTGCGTCTGTTTTCAATATAGCGATGAAAAGGAACGCTGTAGAAAAAAATGTCACTCTATACACGGTAATTGTTTACACAGCGATGTCTGCTTCGCGATAACTCAACTTTATACTCTACTCTTCTCTGTGATCAATTTCATGTCCTTGACTTTTAATGAAATAATGTAGTATAGGTTTTCCCGGTCAACCATTTAATTTCATCAATTTTGTAAATAGGTAGTAGAAAGTCAACTGAAGAATGGTGAAAAACGTAGTCTTGAATGTCTAAATGAAACAGAATGACTGATACGAAACCGAATGAGTAGAACGAAATTATGCGTGCACGAAAACGAGGTTGAATGCAATAGTAGCTAGAGGATACCTTAGTTCGATCGAAGAGGGGCGAAATGTGTGGATTTGAATGCGTTTTTAATCAGATTGAATTAATTTTTGATGAATTTGACCGAGAAAAACCTTCAGTTGCAATCCTCTGGTTTCAGTTCGAGAAATAATATATGAAGAATGGTCAAGTCAGACGTCCCAGTGCCGGGAGGTAGAGCTCTTCACTGCCACTGTAGAATCAGTTTTTGCTTTACAGAAGCATGGACATTGACCAGCCGTCAAGAGAAGAGATTGGACGGCTGCTACACAAGAATGCTTCGTGGGATAAAACAGATACGCTGGGAGAGACATATCACAGATCAGGAGCTTTGCGGTGGACTGCCGAGAGTGTTAGTCCAAAGATTAGGACAAGAAGGCTGAGATTAACAGGTCACTGCTTCAGAGACTGGGCTGGCAGTGAGAGATCTGGTACTATGGGCCTTCTACTCAGGGACACCATTCCCGTGGCAGACCACAAACCACCTAATGTGGGCACCATGTGCCGGGACTCTGGCCTGCAACGGGAGGAGCTGCCTACAGCAATGGGAGACCAACGTGTCTCGAGGGCCATCATCTTGATTAATTGAATATATGATTAAAAAATAACATTGAGCAAATAACATTCAGCAATAGCAACGAGTGTATGTGTTTTATGGTGGACTTCTCCCATTTAATTAATGTTATTATAGCACGAAGAACACCATGATTCAATCATGTTCCTCAGTGCATACCCTTTTCGAAATGTATGCTTTCAGATTAAAAATGAATTAATACTGAATTGTCAACTACTGAATTGACCGGGTCCCACTGGACTGACCCATTTCTGACCCTGGGTCAGGCTGACCCGGAAAATGGTTACAAAATGGGAGTTCAACTCGGATTTTGCATCAGTTTTAACCCATATCTGGGTTATTTTGACACAGATTCCTGTTTATACTGACCCAGAAACGGGCAGGCACCACGGGACCCGGAATCCGGGTCAATCTGACCCGGGAGTTTTTTTTAGAGTGTAAAAGATGTGACTTGTGATTTGGGGAGTGCAGAAGAATTTTGCATTTGTGTGAACCACAATCCTTTGCGGCAGCAGTTTCTTTCACAAGCAATATTGAGATTCAGATGCACGGTGGGCATACAACAACATCCAGTAAACCAATCCCATTCCGAATGACTGTCAGCAGACGACAACACGCGGTGCCAAAACAGTTTCCCGCCGAAATGGGGTGACGTCACGGCACGGGAAACATCTGTCCGCACACTGTGCCGAAATGTGCGTTCGAGTCGGGGTACAGACGTTCGGGCGGTGAATTAGGCCATGTAATCTGGTTAGCAGAAGTTAAAACAACTGTGATATGGATGATGCCCCGAAAATACGGTCTGTCTTCAGCATGCGATGTGGTGCCGATATTTCATTAAGAAACCATTTGATTTAATTTAAGCGAGGGCACTCGCTCTCTGTGTAAACATATGGAGCAAACATATGTGGACAGTCCTCTGTGCTTATTTTTAGATTGCAATATGGGAGATGATGTCGGAATTAAACGGTAGGTGGCTTTAAATCAACAGATCATATCACCAGAGCCAAATATCGTGTCACTTATATTTACAATTTGAAACACTGGGACTGGATAGCCAATGGAAAGCCTTGTTCCGCATTAAATGTAAGCTTTAGGCCAAGTGGCGATCATAGCTACGCCACGATTGGATGGAGAAGGCTCTGTCAGTGCTACAATCTGCTGCTTTTACACAGGCTACTAGTTAGGCTACTACTAAAAACATTGAATTATTTAAAGGTCGTATTCTATAAGTGCTTTTAAAATCTCACTTTGACAGAAGTAACCCATTTAAATGACACATGTACAGAGATTTGATCGCAGAAGGTGAAGAGGTAATCGTTCAGATTGTACTTTCCGTAATCGACTGAAGATTGCAAACTCCACCGGCGTGACAAACGTAGGAATTGTGGCGGAATCGAATACCATGGCAGCACACACACACACACAAACTGACAAAATAAATAAACAAAATGTCTGTGTTGTCCATAGCAACACCTTTTCTGCCAAGCAACTCGTTGTAATAAAGACAGTTCTCAAATCAGCGTGTGCGTATGACCATATAAGTTGTCTTCGGTTACCACGCGAAATCATAAATTAACTCAATCTTGGTCCTTAAATACGTCACGATCTACTCAAAACGTCCACCTTATCGTACAGAATCAGAAAAGAGACTCGTACGAAATTGTAAACTGCCAATTTAAAGACACTTCTTTCATTTCTGCTGTTGATTCTTTTAATCTCTTGCCACTTTGTTTCTTTACGCGGGAAAAGTTGATCTACTAGATTTATCTAGGATCAGACAAACATTTCTTATACCCGCCACCGTTCGGTGTTACAATGATGATTAAGTAGTCTCATCTTTACCCTAAACGTTCAGACTATATTGCTACCAGTGTCGGCTTGTTTACCGATGGGAGAATACACAAATAAGATGACAATCAACAAAGGTCTTCACTGATTAAACCGCAGTTGTTTTGTATTATTATATGGACTTCATTAGAAGTCACACAGTTTGTCTTTTAATCTAAGTATGTTTCAATAGGTTAAAAAAAAATTGGGGGGGGGCACAAGGGGTGCACCATTTTTTTTAGGGGGGCACTTTTGGCCAATAAAAACTGTAGTCTCCGTCTGTATTTTTCTTAAACAAACCCTTTCAGCGGCGCTCTTGTTATGCTGTTAATACTATTTTTATAACATAATCTGACGTGGAGGAAAACAAAATACATTGTATGTTAATATTTAAAAAAGTTGAACAAGTTGAAATTACTACATAAAAACTTATACATGTAAACATTTTATTCCGGAAATTCTTTATCTAAAAAGCCCAGATTTCAAATGGGGCACCCGGAGGGCACGGACATCAGTTGGGGCACGTACCCCGTTCCCCCCCCCCCCCTCTAGTTGCGCCACTGACTGATTTGTTTTGAAAACTCACCAGCAATTAGGCTGATGGGCTATCGTGGCCGAGAGGTCGGGTGCACCGGACTCCAATTCTGGTGCTGTCAGAGCGTTGGTACGGGACCTTGTCATGGTATTTGTGCCTGAGCAAGACACTTATTTAACCGTAAATCATTTTGTCCTTCGGACGCTGAGCCCTGTGTTGTGTTAAGCACGTAAATGAACCCGGCACACTTTTCGTTAAGAGAAGGGGTTTGCCCCGGTGTTCCTGGCTTGGTTGCCTGTTGGCTGCAGATGGCGCCACATCAACTTTAAAACCCTGTGTGTGTAAATGGGTCTGATTATTCATAGCTTTGTAAACCTGCCCTAAAAGTAAATGAGCGATTTAAGTATTTATTCAGTTGGCACAGTAGTGCTTTGCGCTATACCGTTCACCGCTGTAGAAAGTAGACATATGGGTCTGGCGGGGACACTTACACATTCATTTGTTTTTACACAACAGAAGTAATGGGGGCATAAAACAGAGTCCATTGTACACAATAGAAAAGTAATCCCTACTTTGTAAGTTGTTTAAACATTGACAAACATAGTAACGTTCAAAACAAGATCTTTTAGAAACCATGGCTTTGGCTTTGACTTTGGCTTTGGCTCCGGCTAATGCACCGTCTGCCTGTTTGAAGTCCCGTACTGAAAGCGCACGTTTTCAAAATTACTCATGAGCTCAAGCCGGTGCTTCGAAAAGGGCCGTATATCGGCAATTTAATAGTTTCCTCATCAGACGGTCAGACCCATACGTCTGCTGTGGAACGTGATTCGAATCCCACCACGGACTGAGGCCATGCATGCGGATCGGGACATCATTTCGACAAGATACCACTGGCTATCTTCTGTCACGGCCCTCTCATCACCCCACGTCTGTTTCCTGTGCTCGTTGAAAATGATTTACGTGCACGTAGGAGGAACATAGGGGACTAGGCACTTTCTTAATGATTTATGATGAAATACCTTGCTAATTTGAGTTTGTGTAAAAAGATTCGAAGGAAATACAATGACCTCTTGACCTCAGTGTCAGGAACTAGGTGAAACGAACCAAACAATCACACTACACATATACATAATGTTCGATCCATCAGCAGAGAGGAAACGAAATTAAAGTTTTCGTTGCCGGCCCTCGATTCAGCCGATAATTACCTTTCACTTCGCATCACGGTCGTCGTAATCTATCCTATACAACAAGCCAGTGGGGGAAAAAAGAGGAGTGAGTTTTTTTCCCCTCCTTCGGGTGATGTCTAAGTCAAAACACTGCCATCTTCGAAACCGTGACGTTGCCGTGGCAACGCAACTTCTGCTTTATTGTGTAATTCCGGTCAATGTGAACAAAGAGCAGACTCCGTTTCGGACGAATTCAAGAATGTCAAACAACTCGTCAGTTTTGATGACCGCAGGAAACAGCCAAGCAACATATCGTCTCTTGATAAATTGACACAAAGTTTGAAGCATGGTAAATAATATACATGAGTCACCCCGTTCTGGTTTTTTTCGGATGTTAGAATGACCGACGGCAGCTCTATGTTTGGAAATTATTAGGTTTCCAGGGGAACTCTTCGCTTGAAGTCATCTTTTCTTTGGATGTTGTTTTGCACAAGAGTTTGTATTTCAAAACTAATTTAATGAACTTCCTTCAGGAAAATGTATTTACCCGGTTTTCCGGGTCAATTTCAGCAAAACGTCGTTCCATTTCATTAAAATGCATTTAAAATCTGGCATTTTCCCCCTAATTCGATCACACTGTAGTAGGGCTTCTTTTTAGCTATGATTGCAATCGATTTCGTTTTCGTTCACAAAATTATTTCGTTCTTCACATTCAGGTTCGTTTCAGTCATTCTAATTCATTTAAAGGCATTCAAGAATATATTTTCACAATTTTTTTGTTAAATGTTTACTACCCATTTTACAATTGATGAAAATGAATGGTTAACTATAATCTCTTGCTGTTGGCTTTTACGAAATTGAATGATCTTTTGCGACCTAATGAATTTGAATAATCTTATTTGACCAGTGAATACTAAACTATTGAAATTGAATTACTCATTTTGACTGTTGACTGTTGAATGTTGAATGTTGATGCAATGGCAATTATTCTCAAACGAAATTGAATGAGCCAGGTGTTAATTTGAATGAGTTCGTTCAAAGTGGCCGGGAAAACAGATGTTGTTGAATTTACTTCATTGTTCAGAAAACATCATTCATGAAAAAGAAGTACTTCAAAGATAAGATGAAGGTACCCGCTGCAGCTCCCGACTCTACCAATGGTGTTGTGGACCGCGCATGCTGCATATGTCGTCTGTTTAATTAACACTGTCCCTCCTACAGCTCCTATATTAATTACATATTTATTACAGATCCACTATTATTTTTGCTCAATGTTTTCTGTCACTTGTGGCAATTTTTACAGGCAACTGGGAGGCAATCAATTGCACTGCATAATGTATACAAATTTATACTTACTACATGTGTTTTTCTATCCACAGTGAAATTGTGTTAAAATTGCAATGTGAATGAAAAATTCATTGCCTTCTGATGACGCAACTTCCATGTACTATTTGTGTTTTACCTATCCGATGTACACTCGGTACTTTTACGAGTCTTGTAGAAAAATATCAATAGGCGTATACCGCGGGTGGGATTCGAACCCACGACCTTTGCCATTCTTGAGTAGATGTCTTACCGTTAGACCACCGAGCTTGCCCAGTAGCTAGAGGCCAGTTCGAACCCCAAGTCAGCAGTTGGTAACGCAATGATTTATTTCCTCCATGGGACTCAGGATTGCATGTACTGAGTATCCCGAAGTGCAGTGTAACGAATGTTAATGTACAATTATGTATACCAGTCGTGTACACTGTACTTCCGGTTCCAAAATGTCACCACTTACAAACACGTTTGTGCATAGTACACATTGGTATAGGTTTTCCATGCAAAATGTATTACCGGTTAAATTCTACCAATTTGTTCATTAATCATAATATTGCTTAGTGCCGTAGCCTCTCTCTGCCGTTAAAATGTTGCTGCTGCTGCTGTTGCTACTGCTGCTTGCTGCCGCCGTTGTCGCTACTGTTGGTCTTGAGCAAGCCAGTAGGAAAGCTCAAAGTCTTTGGTCAGGCCCATCTCAGAAGCGGATACTGGATTTATAACCAAATCCGCCCATGTGAATGCATTCCTCCATGGTAAAAGTATCTAAACCCAACTACACAAAAGCCTACACCCTTTGAAGTATGACTAGTAAGCCCACATTTCTTTACCAAAGCACTTTACATTTTTACATTCAGTAATTGTCCATCTTGAAAACAAAAGGTCGATGCTGGGGCGGGGGGTAGTAATGCGAAGCGTGAAGCCCTTACGGTGTGGAGTCCGGGGGCCGCTTAAGGGCCCCAGGAATGTTTTAATTTCAGATGCTCCGTGGTGCAATCTGAGGCGATTCCTGGCCACTTTCTCCTCGGTTTTGAGTAAAAGCCTTATAAAGTATGACGAGAATTCTACTTTATTGGTTTATTCTTGCTGTCTTATAAAGTTCTTTATGTAACTCACATTTCCATCTCCAAATAATGGGAGCTATGTGGACATTTTCTGCAGGACATGATTGGTTGCTTGGGGTACTAACATATTCTAATAAAGCCGTTTCATTTTTAAAAACTTCAGGGAATTTGTGGGCCAAAGTAACTCAGAGATGCAACCGGCGAAAAAATATATGAAAAAAGGCATTGTCCTGAATTCGGTAAGGCGACCTAGGCGTCAATGCCGCACACGGTGTGAACCTCGAATGTTGGTATTTTTTTATTTCTATTTCTTTTTTTATGCACTTAAACTTATTATTTCTACTGCTGATGAGACTACACGTAGGCTGCTGCTATCACTGATGCTGTTATAGCCTTGCTGGATACTGCAGGTGCTAACTTGTGCTGTTGCTGCTGTGTTGGTCTGTCGCTGTTACTTGAGACTGTTTGAACAATGTCTGACTGTTGTTGTTACTGCAGACGTGGTTGCTATTTCTCCCTGGCTTCAGCTAACTGCTGCTGTTACTCACCTGCTGTTGATGACTTAAGGATGACTAATGCTGCATGTATTTTTAATACTGCTGTCGTACAATGTCTGTTTTTACCTACATGACAATTGCCGCCTTTCCTGTAAATAATTCTTTGTTACATGAAAACGATTGCAGTACACTTCTATTTTCTGCTCACTTTTGACCTGCTTTCCAACGTTGAGACTGTGAAGTGTCAAATACAGCACATGCATCAGTCGTATACTTCGCCTAGAATGAGTGCATGACTGTAATGCAAAGACCGGGGACACTAAATCGGTGTTTACCAGCTCAATGATAGAAATTTTCCCGCCCATTGGTTCCCGATCGCTCACCTCGTGTAGACTTACTTTTATATTGTAACATGATATACAAATGTCACAGTAAACACTGACGCTCTCTATTTCCCTAGCCACACTACTTCGCGAGCAACTTTTTAACAGTCTTCCCGCCAAATTTGACACTCGCCTTAGCAACCGTTTCGTTTCAAAACGGCTGACGTGCCACGCGGGGTCGGATCGTATCTGCAGGCGATGTAAGAGAGGTTTGGGTCGCATCATACCTCCAGAGGAATTACTTAAGGGCGCCTCTTTGTGTAGATCACAAATTAAAACCGAGTGGAGATGTGACATGTGAAACCCTTCTGATTTGGGTAGTATTTTTGATGTTTTTCCATGACAGGCCATCATCGTTTTTGACCGAGTCATCTACAAGATCGTCTGGGCAGCCGAGCTTGAGATAATTGTCTTGAATTATTAATGAATGCAAGGAAAATGGACGAAAATTAAACCGGCGACGCGGTCAAAAGCTCTAGTCTTTCCACACACAAACAAAAATACTTCAATATGTAGGGAAGGCTTTTATTAACTGTTGGCAGCCATGTGCAAAAATTGTCTTCCTCTTTTATAAAGTTGTGGTACTTCTTATCAAAACCACGGGTTAGTAAAATATGTTGCAGCGTTGCGGACGGTCTCTGCTGTACCTTAGTTCTGCAGTTAGTAGCAAGCAAGCATGACTGTAGGGAAAAAAAGGAATTGTACAAAATGTGGTTTTTTTCTGAATGAGATATATGGGCCTCATCATTGTTACTGACACATTGACTCCCGTTACTTTACTTAACGAAACAATGACTCTTTGCCATATTCAAACGATGTTTCAAATCTCCAAACCACACTCTGTTGACGTTTTGCATGTGACAGCGAGAATGAGGTTTGCAAACACAAGTAGTCGGGCTACTGTTACGAGTTTGCACATGAGCACAACTCTCGCATTACAAGGAACAAGACACATGGCGGCTGATAATCATGAATGACTGTAACCGTCTGCGAAATAGGATTAGGAATGTTGTTTTATCAATAAACAAACGGGAGATTTCCAGCAGTCATCTTTTTCCCCACGTCGATCAAATTTGTGACATTTGTACGACGAGCACGCCGGGCGGTGTGCCCCCCGTCCGTATGCACCAAATTACCGCTAAATTACCGGTCTGCTTGGAATAATAAGCTACCCCGAAGACCAGGTTTGCGTTATGGATATATACCTCATCAGTTAAGTTAATAAAACCTTACAGAAGAGCTGTTTCGGAGTTTTATTTCTTCTATTTCTTCTTCTTCTTAATTTTTTTCTTCTTTCCAAATCTTCCCAAGGCCGGCATAAAAAACATAATAACAGCACGGTTTGAAAATATACGGTGACTGCAAAAACTGGGACATATTATAGTTATGTTCTGCTTGTAAACGAATCACGACTGGCTGCGTGGGCTGATATTAGATGAAGAAATGGACTTATAAGACGCGTGTTTGTGATCAAGAAGTATCTCTTGTTTTTGATTTCTTAAAGGTACAATTTATTATTGTAGTGGAAAAAAACTAACGAGTAATAAATCTAGATCTATAATGTGGTATCCGAATTTAGCGGCTACGGTTGGATCGCGGTGTCATCATACGTTAAAGTATTGGACATCCTTAGCAACACTTTTAGCAACAGCAGCAGCCGTATAACCGTGGCCGCTAATTCGGACAGCCTTATACTTATTAAAACTTTGACACTAAGAGAAACGTTTCCGTCTGAAATACTTTTCGGGGTAAACTGTTCCCAAATCAATGTTCTATTTTGCCAAATCGAATTAAACGTTTGGAACACGCAAAAAATCCGAAGCAAAACATAAACTTTCATTATTGTTGACTTGTCCAGGGCAGTGGGTTGGCTTAGTGGTATCTTGCCCTACCTTCCACCTCTGTGGAGCCCGGTTCAATCCCTGCCTCTGACCCGTTTCTCGCTGTTGACTGGGGTTTTCAGTCCCTTGGGGCATAAGATTGGCTTTGTAGTGTGGTATCTTGCCCCACCTTCCACCTCTGTGTAGCCCGGTTCGATTCCTGCCTCAGACCAGCTTCTCGCATGTGGATTGGGATTTTCAGTTGCTACCTATTTACTTGGGTTTATCCTACTATGAGAGTTTTTCTCCCAACATCTGAAACTGGGTATTTCTTCATCATCTTCTATCGATCCAGGCCTACGGATTACAGTACTAGTCGCTGGGTTGCCTTTATGTGCTCTCATGAAATATAAAAATCTTCACTGCAGAGATAAGTAGTTGGTCTGTATGTACGTGTCAAAAATGGGTTTTTTTTTAAACATCTAAAACTCCAAACTTGTATGTTATAACTATTTTAGAATAATAAATATCTGTTTTTATAATTTTTAATTGTAAAACATATCGAGGAATCTGTAATTTACAATGCGCCAGAAAATGCCTTTGTTGTTAATGTTATTATTGTTTATTCATTTAAACAAGAAATATCTAAACAGAAATAAATAAATAAAATAATAATTTGTTTTCTCGACAACATCATGTGATTTGGTGAACTTTGCACAGTATGGTTGAATGACGTGTTTATTGAAAACTGGACTACTGGAAACGTGAGTGGGGCCGCAACCGAACCACTGCAACAATTGTGGCAAGACAGTCACGCCATGTGATGTTGCTAGGCAGTTGCTAAGGTAGGCGGGGCTTAATGGATCGGTCTATTGAACGGGAATCTGTATCAAAATGACACAGAAATGGGTCCAACTGACGCAGAATGCCGAGTTTAAATCCCATTTTTGTTTTAAACCAGTTTCCGGGTCAGCCTGACCCCAGAAATGGGTCAGGACCCCTAGGACCCGGAAATCTAGGTCACTTCTGACCCGGGAGTTTTGATGGTGCATGTGGTGCGTCAAGGAGAAGTTTTTATTGATGAAAGGTGATATGAGGGTTTACAGAACATCAATTTGTCTCAGCAAAAGACCGTGCATGACTCGTACGTATTCGAACAAATTGGAGAACCTTGCGATTCCCACGTACATTGCATTTACGTGTGAAGGAAACAAATTGAAATTGCACACTTTCACAGACTCCAATATTATGTTTGAATACACGTGGGACTTCAACGGTCTACCAGAAACCCGGGCTTAATTTCATTTAAGCGCAAAAAAGCACTGCTAATCACTGGAACTCTTTGCTAAGCAGGATCAGGGTACCAGAACCAGCAATCAAGGCCCCCTCCAAAAAAAAAGAAACAAACAAACAAACAAACAAAAAACATTAAGCACGAAAAGTAACAGAGCACAACACTAAGCTTACCGGAATAAGGTAATTACCTATCTAATGTATCAAATCATTTTTGTAGATTTTTTTTCCGATCTCATTTGGCAGGGGGGGGGGGGGGGGCGCAAGGGCTCTGAAAGTGGGGGGGGGCTCAGCCCCCTGCCCCCCCCCCCCCCCACTGTTACGCCACTGAAGACAACATAAAATCTTCCATTTATAAAGACTGCAGCGTAAGATCTTTATCAACTTTTTTATATGAATGAAGGAGGCGTGTCTCATCAATGGTTTGGTGGTGTTAGATTTGCTGACTAGAATTCGAAGAAAATGCTGAGTCCCTTAAAAGGCGTCCGACACAGCTACTTGTGTAGCTCTCCAGTTCGCCCTCACTTGTTTAGTATGATGTCAACATTGGCATCCCAAGGTTGAGGGCGGTATAACACCAAGCCACTTGTGTTAGTACTGTTTCCAATCCGATAAGGCCTACCTTTCCCACAGGAAGTTAGTTACGATTACGGAAATCGTATCGAAGACAAATTCACTCTTGGCTAATTCTATCCGAGACATAATTAATTTTTATGGAAAGGTAGGCTACTAAGCTTTAAGAAAAAAATAACATTCAAAATGCCATTAGGCCTATAGCCTACAAATTACAATGCTTGTTTCTGACGTGAGCAATATTGACAAGTCCATACTCGACATTCTTTCTGTCGCCAACTCTATTATTAGTGAGAAATGAAAGAGCGCCATCTATTGTCTGTTTATGACCAGGCAGGGTACAAAACAACTACAATGTTGACCTAAAATTGACCGTCGAACGTGAAACTGAAACTGAAAGGAAAAAAACGCAAATTTATACGGTTTCGGTCATGATTTCGCAAAAAAACTACGGTTTTCAAAGCATTTTGTATGAGTCGTCAAATGAGGGCCATTTTAAACCTTCGAATCACTGTAAAACTTATTAGCACTCGATGACTATGCCTCGAACCCCTACTTTTGGTGAGTTCCACATTTTTGGTGAGTTCCATGTCATTGTGATTTTATTTTCATTTGATAGTGTCAGTCGGCAAATTTAGGCTTCCAAACATCCCCCAAAGAAAGAAGAAAGACAATGCCTTCGCTACGCCGCTGGGAGCAGTTGCAAGTTGAAGCATACATGGACTTCTAATCACTGCTCCAAGGTTTTTTTTACTTACACAATAGGCATATATATATATATATATATATATATATATATATTTTTTTTTTTTTTTTTGGCTCTGTCTTGGAATCCCCAAGAAGCCTATTGAAACGCCCATAATGGACCCCATATAGGGTTGACATAATATGGCACCTTTCAACCATGATTGCAGTGTGCAACAACTATCAAATAATGAGGTTAATCTCAGTGGGGCATTTGTGTTTGTCAACACACAGTGTTTTGTATCGCATTCAGCAACTTGTGGCACCACACCATGAGCAACAAATCTTTTTGGCATCTACAGGCTTACCGAAGGGCGTAATTACGATGATGGTAACCTTCAATCCTCCAAAGGTCTCCGACCGTCGGGATACACATATCTTTTTATAATGTGTAGAGGGCTGCGTTTGCAGACTCTGGTGTTGAGTTCCTCTGCAGGATCTCTTGTGATGGGTGTGTACCAATATTGATCGACACAAAGAAAGATGACCCCAATCAGTAAATTAGTTTCCAATTGACGACTGTTTATTCATGTCTCGTTTTCCAGATATTCGAAGTAATGATAAAACCCCTGAAAAAGTCATTCATAAAATATTATCACCGTTTAGTGTTTCCATTTGTCCATGAGTATCTTATAATTGTACATGTAAACTAATTAATCGAAATCGAGTGCTCTCACTCACCCAACATTTTCCTAGATGACTACACGTAACTGTAACTAGATATTTACCCATCATTACAGTGAATCCTGCTTTTTTTTTTAACAGATTGTCAAAACTATGGCAGCCACAAGTGCCAGTGGCTGAGTGTATGTTATTTACTTTAATTAGGACACATCCGTTCATTCTTCACAAAGTGCTTTATATTCGGACATAGACCTTTATCATGCTGCAACCATCTTGGTCATGTTCCATGTATCTAATAACAGTAGTATATGCTAATATTCATTGCACAAAAAGGAACCAGACTATTTGCCCTTCCAGCCTCGGTTTGGTTACATTGGTTTGAATGGAAGAAATTCAAGATGGCCGCACCATGATAAAGGTCTATTGGTCACGATTTGAAGGGTCGAGCAAAAATGATAATTACAAGCATTGGGTACGACGTCAAATCCTTCAAATTCCCATTACGCCAGACTGTTTATTTGCAGATCAAATTTCATGTAAAGTTATGACTTTTATTTGGTCACGATTTGAAGGGTCGAGCAAAAATGATAATTACAAGCATTGGGTACGACGTCAAATCCTTCAAATTCCCATTACGCCAGACTGTTTATTTGCAGATCAAATTTCATGTAAAGTTATGACTTTTATTAAAAAAAAAAAAAAAAAAACAGCTGGAATTAGAAAGTATGGTTACTGAAAAAAAAGCTCACCATTTTGTTCGCCATCAAAAAAGCAGCACAGAGAATCGGATGAAACGCAATAGTCCAAACTCGTCTCTGAACCTCCATTAAAATCTCCTTCCGTGTCCCAACCATGCTTCCTTGGTACTTGAACTCAAAAACCTCTCAAATCTGGCCTTTTATTTACCCATAGTGACCGAAACCGGATATTTTTTTTTCCTTTCAGTTTCAGTTTCACGGTCAACGGTCAACGGCCAACATTGGTGTTGTTTTGTACCCTGCCTGGTCATAAACAGACAGTAGATGGCGCTCTTTCATTTCTCACTAATAACTAGTTGGCGACAGAACTTCTTGAGTATGGACTTGTCAATATTGCTCACGTCAGAAACAAGTATTGTAATTTGTAGGCTATGGGCCCAATGGCATTTTGAATGTTTTTTTTTCTTCATAAAGCTTAATAGCCTACCTTTCCATAAATACTAATTATGTCTCTGATGGAATTAGCCAAGAGTGAATTTGTCTTCGATACGATTTCCGTAATCGTTACTAACTTTGTGTGGGAAAGGTAGGCCTTATATACACGGAATCGAAACAGCACTAACACAAGTGGCTTGGTGTAAACCGCCCTCAACCTTGTAATGCCAATGTTGACATCATACTCAACAAGTGGGGGCAAACTGGAGAGCTACACAAGTAGCTGTGTCGGACGCCTTTTAAGGGACTCAGCATTTTCTTCGAAATTCTAGTCAGCAAATCTAACACCACCAAACCATTGATGAGACACGCCTCCTTCATTCATATAAAAAAGTTGATAAAGATCTTACGCTGCAGTCTTTATAAATGGAAGATTTTATGTTGTCTTCAGTGGCGCAACCGTGGGGAGGGGAAAGGGGCTGAGCCCCCCCTCCCGTTCAGAACCCTTGCGCCCCCCCCCCACCATAAGAGATCGAAAAAAAATGATTTGATACATTCGATAGCCCCTCCCCGCCCCTTCACACCTAATGTCTTTGCCCGTCTGTTTGTTTATTTGAAGGGGGGTGTATTGAATCAAAACAAAAAATGTACTCCAGAAAGGTTAACTGACACTTATACCAGATTTTTGTTTGTATGGCTCTCAGTCAAGTCATGAGTTAGTACATTCAAGTGGTTTATTGTACTGATCATGATGATTTTAAGTAAGTTAACATGTAAAGTAGTTGCCAATACAGTGATACCTCCCTTTTCTGCAGCATCTTCCATTGTGTGAATAGGGGATGATTTTATTGAAAATGGTACTTATCTGGCCAGTTTTTTTAACAATTGAATTTAAAAGTTGACGTAATCCAGTAATAAGTAAGAATACATTAATATGGCCAGGATATACAAAATGCAAGTTGATTGAGCGTTTCCATTTGGAAACAAGAGAAACAGAAGCGGTAGACTTTTCTATAAAAAAACAAACCCAAGATAACTAATTATATTATACTAGTACTCTGTTGATAAAACAGTTTATATTTAGATACTTTGGCAAGAGGTATTGGAATGAGGGATACATTTTTAGAGTGCTTGTGAGGTGGTTGTTTGTGTTTGAGCATAAACATTCCTAAGGTTTTGTTGTTAATGTTATTTAAATCTTTCACAAAAGTTGAGATGGTTAGTGCATTAAGCCATGCTTTACATGTGGATCAATTGAATACATAGTTTTTTTAACTATTATGTAAAAAAAAACATGTACTGTCAAAATAAAATATGCATACATACATATATAATTAATATTTGAAAAAAAATGTAAAAATAAATGTCATTTGTTTTTCTCAAGATAAAAATTATATGTGCGAATCAGGAGTTGATTAAAATTATATTGCGCCCTCCAAATTTTAACAAGTCCTCAACTTATGTCCATATTTAAGTTTTTCAATGAAACCTACATACCAGAGTCTAAGTACCACTTTGTTTTTATTTTTATTTTTCATTAATTTTGTTACCCCAAAAATCATTTTTTTATTTTTTGTTTTATCTGAAATGGCCACATTTCATGAAATTTGGAAGACAATCATAAAACATTTGATATGCACCAGTTGTATTATTCACAAAATAAAATCGTTTTTTGGAGAACAGTTCAATAAACTTCCATGTGTAGTACATTTGTTAAGTACATGTACCTCAATGAAAATCTAAGTTGCATCTTAAGTTAGTCATTTCAGTGCTACAATTAATTTTCTATTTTGATTGCTTGTGTCTGCTTGTCCACTGCTATAATCAGACTGTGCACGCCCTGTGCAGACCTGTGATTCATGAGTCTTCGGACAGGAAGGGCAGGACAGCACTGGCAACTGCTTGTCAATTTCATCTGTGCTGGGTACTATTATGTATTCGGTACTAAACCTATCCAGTACTTGCTTTACATAGATGGTTCTGTCAACGTGCTCACCAAACTTAAAGTCATTCTTGCTGGGTGACTCTGTAACTGACTCTAGGCCGAAAAATCAAGGGCTGTTCCGATGACCAGGGAAACTGTATTGGTCTTGAATGTGGTCCGATGCTGCGTTAAAGATGCATTGCCCGATTTCAGTCCGATTTGGGGGTCACAAAAAGATTTATCTTTTTAATTGCTAATTTTATGGAGTAGAAAAAGTTATGAACTTTCATTTGATACTTTGAACGAAAAAATCTGTCAAGGATTAGTGGCGGTTAATTAAAAACGTAAATGAATAAAAGGCTGGGCCAGCCTTTTAATCCTCAGGATCGGATCGCGTACTCTGTTGTACATACACCGCGTACATTGTATGTGCAGGCACGCACAGCGAGCCGTGTGGGCCGTTGAGAGCAACAGCCGCTGGGAATCATGAATATTCAATACTTGCGGATTCTTCTGATTGGCCGTTGGGAAACCAATCGAATTGAAGTCGGCAAATGCCCGCGGAAACTTAAAAGTGTTCTAATCTCAAGTTCCTGATATCAGAATTCTTAGTTTTGTTATATTTTTCGTTACACAAACATATAAACTTGTTTAATTCGTTCGCTCAGTGAAATTGATTTTTTAATCCTTTGACCCAAAATTGGGCAATGCATCTTTAATATTCTTCATAGGATCGACAGTTACTTTTCGGGCTTTGAGGTAGTTCCTCTCTGAATACTGAGTACCTTTGTCTCCCGATGATGTGGTATCATAGAAGTGTAACCAGATGGCCTAAAGTGTAAAAAAAAAAAAAAAAAAAAAAAATGGGATAAGTCAATGAGCACATGCCTCTACACGACCAATTTTAATATAATCAATAAAAAACTGCTTCAGCTTTGGCATATGTTGCCAAACATGACCACTTATTCAAAAACATGTATTTCTGTTGTAAAGATAGCAGCGTGAATTCACGTGTTTTGAGAACATCAGCTGCTCTGAGTAAAAAGAAATTAACTGTAATCTTTTATTGACAGGAAAGCATAAATTTGGAAAAAAAAACTTTTCTTATATAATACTTTGGACAAGTTCTGTGAGTTATTGTCAAGATCATGACTTAAATTCATTTTGGCATTTTATTTAACTGTTAGTAATTTACAACTGAAATCGATAATTTTCGGTGCGATAGATCGAATGAAAGTTTGTGATTTTTTTGATCTCATAGAAATACATAAATTTGAATTTGTAAACAATTTTTTTGTGGGTCAAATTGACCAAAGTTGAGGCTGACCCGAAGTGTAACAAATGCTTCCTTTCATGTTTTGAGGAAAACGCAAGTATCAAACTCACTTTGTAGAAAACTTGCTAGGACATGGAAATCTGCAACAATTGGAACAAGTCCTTTCGAGCATTTGCTAGTAGTCTTGGAGTTGTGTTGTTCTTCTTTACAGCCACGTTCACGCTCACATGGTAGTTTCATGCCCTGGAACATCTTGATGGAGATGGTGCATTATTTTGTAGATGCCATCAGTTGTATTTTCGTTCTCCATCATGACGCCAAGATTGACCTGCATAAATAAATCAATTTACATTTGTAAGTAATAGGGACCGGCATCATATTTTATAATTAATGTGTGACAATGTTTCCCATTCAACTTACTACAAGGACCGACTTTTAAAATTGTGTTTAAAAAATGTGCACAGTAGAACGTGTACTACTAATCACGACAGGAATAAACAAAAAATCAACATCAGATCTCTAAGTACTCAGGATCACATTGTTATGAGCAGGTAACATGCTGAATAAAGCTTAAACTGCACAATTCTCAATCTTCCATTTTGGTCGGATAGTTAGTAAGGAAGAAATTTCTTTTACTATTTAAATTCTAGTGGTTTTTATTTTATTTTCTTTCAAAGACAATGGTGGACTAGATAACAAAATTAATATCACAAATATTCAAACATCCTTAAATAATAACAAAATACAAATCTGCATACTGATCATTAGTTTTAATTACAGTGCATTTGACCAACAGTATAAATGTAACATTATTTGGGTCCACTACTGACCCTTCCCCGACTTCTGCTTCATCTCGGCCATGTGGTCATGTGAGACCTCTCTTGGTAGAAAAGATGCAAACCACTTCAGCTCTGGGAAAGTTTCAGCGATGATTTTGCCAATCAATATAGCCCAATCTTGCTCTAGAAGTTTATCGTCCTCTACATTGGGCAGGAATTCTTTAAGTGATGAAGCGGGCTTGTTATAGGGCAAGTGATGTCCGCTCACTCTGTTTTTCACTGCGCTCATTTGCACCATGTGCAAATCAGAACCATGCTTGGCCTGTGAAGTATGTCTAGCAGAAAGTACAATATCAACATTATCCATTACCAGCTGGTAGCCGGATGAAGAAGAAGTAAAAAAATAAAACCAAACAAAAAGAAGATCCCAATTTCATGGCACTGCTTCCCGTGGAAACTAGCGCTCACGTCTTGGCTAACGGCCCACAGAATTACGCACTTTACGGGGCGCCGTAAGCGCAGAATTCTTTGGTAAGAATTGGGCAATTCACGTCCTACGACTCTAGACTTTATCCGACGATAAGCCTGGGATCGTTCCCCGTTTGTTACCAAATAAAGGCAGTAGTGAGGCACATGATGTGTGTGTGGCTGCACACATAATATAAATACGAGGTCTAAACTGATCTGAACTATTGCATACTACAGATATAAGACATTCAGTTTAGTTTGATTTATTTCTTGAAAACCGGAGGATTAAAACTAATGCAGTCTGACCATCAACTCATTGTAATCAACTCTTTCAGCATCCCCTTTTTATCTATAGACAACGATAGTAATTGAATACTGTCGGTATTATATACGGTGTCAATCTAATGTAGAATTCACGTTTGAAAAACATTCTTTCTCTTGCTTTTACTCTCTGATGACCATTGTAAAATACTACATCGTAGAACTATACCTTGAGAATGTGCGCATATACAACCATCTTAATAACACATAAATATTTCATCGTCACTAATTACATCGTGAAATGTTCTGAGATGCCATCTCATTTGGGAAACTCTAGGAATCTCCTTTTTGCATTTAAAACAGGTATAGCCAATATTTCATAGAAGGTCAGAAAGTAATGAGTCACACCTTTAGCTCCTGTAGCTTACGAAGAAACTTTGCCCTGGGGCCAACTTTTGGGAAGATGTCCCAAATCAGGTCTTCGTCGAGGATCAGGAAACTGTCTTGATCAATTTCTTTCTGTGTAGAAAAAAATAACAAAAAATACGTTTCTATAGTTATAACCAAAACCAGACATAACATTTCACTTAAAACTTCAACCTGTGTGATTGGTTCTTACTATGTTTATCACGGTCGTAAAGGCACCTGGAAGTACGATTTTAAAAATCTAATAACATATTTTGCGATCTCTTTCCCCACTTTTATTGCAAATCCGAAGGTGTTTTGCCACACGTTTTTTTTTACTAATGAGATGTGGTACACGACAACGAATGTTGACTTTTTGGTCGTTTACTGAAGTCAGGTTTGCTCATTGTTTTGTTGTTGACTAAGTCTTAGGTAAAAACTGCTTTCCTGAACAATACTTGAAGCTATTGTGCTACCGCAACAAAAGAAATCGTAAACTGCCCTTTTGCCAATGGAGTTGAATACTTGGGCAGGTGGGTGTATACGCATGCTCTGGGGTGTGGCCTGATATCTTGTGGAGTAAATAGTAACTTGTTTCTGGTATTTTCTCAATTTAAATGTTTCTTACATTCTTATCTTTTAGCCTTTTGCTATTATTTTTGCTTCTATAATTTTTATATTTCAATTGTTTTTGTAATGGTAGTCTTAAATAGTCCAGCTCTCCTTCGTATTTTAATTGTCCTTGTGCTCTATGGTGGGATAAATACAGTTTTTTTCAATTGAATGGATGGAATTGTAAAACTAAATGGAGACCCGCCCTAAAACAATCTGCTTGAATAGTGCATAAAATTGTGAATGTTTTGAACAAAAACTTGAACAAAAAACTTAACCCTGAATTTATCTGTTATGTTTTCTATCTCCCATTATGTCAGTTTGTCTTTAACATAGTTGTCCATGGGTTCAAGGATGTGATCAACTACAAGGGAAACACAAGATTCGATAGTGGTTAGACTACTAGTATAATCATAAAAAATAATGTATCAGTGTTGCACCCTAGGTAATCAAAATGATTACATACCGAGTGCACATTACATCAGTGATCAGACGATAAACATTAAACATTCAAAAGCAAAGCATACACAGATAATCTATAAACGTACTACTCCTAAGTTCTAAGTTGATACCAAATAAAATGCAAAAATATATCTTACCCAAAAAACAGAGGAAACTGTGTGATGCAAGTACAAGATCGCAGATGGCAGTTTGGTAGTGATAGCAGGGTTGAGGGTCCCTGTGCTGACCACAGCTTCTCGTGGCTCAGGGTCGTTCCACTTTCACTCGGGGGTCATTTCACAGTAAATGTAGTAAATTAAATGTTTCAAATCTTGGACAAACATGAGTACAGTTTCAAATCGTTGTTTTTTTAATTTAATCTCTTATTTTTGGCAATGTTTTGTTATACGATTATGTTCTACTTCCTTTTGAAATTTCCCATGAGAAGCTGGAACGGGAAATCTTGCAACCCCAAATAGTGGACTTGGTCCTACTGCAAGCAACAAATAATGTGATTGGTTACCGGACAACCAACCTATTTGGCCACAACTGACCAATGTATTGATTATAGAAGTGGTTCATGTCTGAACAGATATAACCAGGATCGGTTCCTTGCTAAACTAAGGCAACTGGTTGCTTTGACAACCATTAACATTGTTCACCATTGACCAATGCATAAGTTAAATCATTGGTTTATGACGGAACCAATGTGATTGGTTGCTGGAAAACCCAACCTCACATTTGAAGAATGGAATTGGTCACTTTTGACAAATGTATTGGTTTATGGTTGAATCAGTGTGATTGGTGGCCGGACAACCAACCTTTTGGTCACTTCTGACCGAAGTATTGGTTAAAGGATTGGTTTACTGCTCTACCAATGTAATTGGTAGGTAAACAACCGATGTATTGGTCAACCTTTGACCAATGAATTGGTTAAAGAATCGGTTTACTGCTCTACCAATGTAATTGGTTTGTATGGTAAACAACTAATGTATTGGTCACTTTTGACCGAAGTATTAGTAAAATTATTGGTTTACTGCTCTACCAATGTAATTGGTTGGTAAACAACTGATGTATTGATCAACTTTTGACCATTGAATTGGTTAAAGAATCGGTTTACTGCTCTACCAATGTAATTGGTTGGTATGGTAAACAACCAATGTATTGGTCACTTTTGACCGAAGTATTAGTAAAATTATTGGTTTACTGCTCTACCAATGTAATTGGTAGGTAAACAACCGATGTATTGGTCAACTTTTGACCATTGAATTGGTTAAAGAATCGGTTTACTGCTCTACCAATGTAATTGGTTGGTATGATAAACAACCAATGTATTGGTCACTTTTGACCGAAGTATTAGTAAAATTATTGGTTTACTGCTCTACCAATGTAATTGGTTGGTAAACAACCGATGTATTGGTCAACTTTTGACCATTGAATTGGTTAAAGAATCGGTTTACTGCTCTACCAATGTAATTGGTTGGTATGATAAACAACCAATGTATTGGTCACGTTTGACCGAAGTATTAGTAAAATTATTGGTTTACTGCTCTACCAATGTAATTGGTTGGTAAACAACCGATGTATTGGTCAACTTTTGACCATTGAATTGGTTAAAGAATCGGTTTACTGCTCTACCAATGTAATTGGTTGGTATGGTAAACAACCAATGTATTGGTCACTTTTGACCGAAGTATTAGTAAAATTATTGGATTAATGCTCTACCAATGCAATTGGATGGTGGACAACCAATGTATTGGTCAACTTTTAACCAATGTATTGGTTAAAGGATTGGCTTATGGCTAAACCAATGTGATTGGTTGCCGGACAACCAACATCTTGGTTACTAGTTAACTAAAACAATGGTTAAAAACAACCTCTACGGGGTCAAACAATTAGATTGGTAGTTTTTTTCAACCATCTGTTTTTAGGGAGGCATACATTTTTACACAGTGTCAGTTGGGTTTATAATACAGGGAAAACAGAAGAGATTGGGGTTGGCGGGAATTAACAACAAACTAAGCAACGAATAATACTTTTTAGAGTCTGTTGTTATTGTGAATACCCCTGTAGTTTACTGAGTATACAAATCCTTGTTAAAGCATTTTATTGAGTAATTTGGGTTGGTACTAAATTTGGGTTTATTGTAAATTCAAACATTGTTTGTTTGTGTTTTTCCCCCTTTTATTTTGCGACAAAATAAATTGAAACCCTTGTTTGGAAAACCCAAATCTTGAACAGAGATTGTTTCCTTTCTATTGTGGCAAGACAGATTGTCCAACGGCAGAGGGAGATCCAAAGATTGCATATATGCAAATTGCCATGAAGAATCTTCTAGATAAAATATCAACAGATCTTGGGTGCGAATCCGTCTCTCTGGAGCGCCCTCTTCGGCGTGGTATCTTAATTTGAGCTTAAAGCTACATTAAATATAATTCGTAGATAGTCTTCCATGGTTAAAAACTAAAAATGGCGGTATGAATAGTTCTAATTGAAGTGTTCACGAGTTTGTAACTTTTTTGATGTCTGACATTACCGAATTTGGTGTTTTCTTTTTACCAGTTTATTTTTTCTTTTTACTTCTTTAACTTGAAAACCCACCAGGATTCGGATAAAATGTATTAAACAACTGAGTATTTCAAACAACAGAAGATGATATTCCGGTGTCAGTCGTGTGGCAACTCCACATGCGTTGTGTCACACGAACTGTATTTTAGTAGAGGGATATTCTGCGCAGGTGTCAACTCGTACTCCATTTTGTTTTCTTTAGTAGTTGCCTCCTTCCCAGGTCGTTTTGCCGTTTATTTCTCCTAGTATATCTTGGCCTCCCTCTTACAGATGCTTGAATTAAGGTTCGCGATATCCACGAAGGGGTCATTGCACATTACATCCCTCACTTTTTCTGCTTTGATGGATTTTAACATTCGTACGATGTCCTTCATGTCCTGCAAAGGTGCAGAAGGGAGGGGAAGAGAAAGAGGAAGGGGGGTAAAGATAAAAAAGAGATTACTTTTTTAATACTAAGATATTTGTCTTATTTGATTCAATTCTAACGAAAAACAGGATTAAGTTTTTTTTCATGTAAAGAACACTGTAACACTGTAACACAGTAACACTGTAACACTGTAACACTGTAACACTGTAACACTGTAACACTGTAACACTGTAACACTGTAACACTGTAACACTGTAACACTGTAACACTGTAACACTGTTGTTTTTGAAGTCAAAGCTGGTGGGGAGAACCTGACATTGAATGAACTTGGGACTGTGTGACAGAAGGCAGTGCTCAAAAAGGTGGTTCATGATTGAGTCATTGTGTAGAAGTGACCATAGCTTCACTCAATATGAGATTTTAGAACGCTAGATAGCAACAGACCCACCGGGTAAATTTCCCTTGTTTGCATAGTTCTGAGCATGCCCACACTTCCGAGAAAAATGGATTTATCTGGTGAGCCTGCTGCCACCTATACCTAGTGTCCTCAAAAGTGTGTGCCCATCCAGCTGCGATCTCAAGTTTTACTCCAAGACAAAATGGAAAAAAGAGAAGGGTCTCTCAGACTGTTCGCTCAATCTACCACAGAGTCACATGCTTGCACCGCCTTGTTTAGCAGCGCCCTGAATTACAAAATAGATGGCTTTGTTTTCGTCTGAAAAACACGCGCAACGTTTTTTTTTTTTTTTTTTTTTTTTTTTTTTTTACATTTTACACAGCTTGCTATGTTTCCGGCTTTAAAAACCCACAACGTGACGTCACGTGCTTGATTTGACCTGTACAACGACACTCAAACAATCATTCAGACTAATAATAGACAAGAAAGCCCGCAAGAGGGCTTGCATATTTCAACTCGGTAGAATGTTCTCACTTGGGTACCTAACACATTTCGACCATCAGTTAACAAACACTTAATGAATCAAAAGCACAGATCGCTCTCACATCGGCTGTTAAGAATCCTGGGTTCTTTTACGTGCACTACCTATCCTAGTACACGGGACCTACGGCTTAATGTCCAATGCGGAGGACAAAGCACTTATGGTAAAGTATCTTGCTCAAGGACGCAAGTGCCGCGACCGGGATTCGAACCCACACTCTGCTGCCAACAACACCAGAACTTGAGTCCGGTGATCTTAACCGCTTGGCCACGACACTCCACTCCAGTTCTGATATTAGTATGACTTTGTGAAGTACTTTAAGCCCTTTCATATGGCGTATAAGTTGTGAAAATGGCTTACGTAGTTTCAGAGATCTGCAACAAAGAAGGACTTTCCCTAAGCTTGGTATTTGGTAAAAGAATCATGTCCCTAGCTCTTACCATTTTGAAATGAGGAGCTACTTCCGGTTTGACCAGAAGTAGAGGTCACAAATGTCACTCAATGTGCCGCAAAGAAAGACCTTCCCTAACCTTGTTATTTCGCGAAAGAATCATGTTCCTATCTCTACCACTTTTAAATGAGGAGCTACTTCCGGTTTGAACGGAAGTAGAGGTCACTTACTGTGTCACAAAGAAAGACCTTCACTAACCTTGTCATTTGTTCATATCTCAAACGGTTGATTTTTTGTTGGTTTTTAAAGGTTTAAATTATTTAATCTAAATTGCTTGGAATTTGACACCAGCATGCTGACGTTGTTATTTGATGTCTTTAAAAGTTATATCAACTTAAATATCTAAAATGTGAAACATAAAAAACGTTAAATTGAGCTTCATAATATGATATTAATTTTGAACTTCCGGTTTGGACAGGAAATTAGGTCAAGTCGGGTCACATATTAGAATGACTTTGCGAAGTACTGTAAGTCCTTTCATATGGCGTTTAGATTGTGAAAATGGCTCATGTAGTTTCAGAGATATGGTTTTTGAAATATAAAAATTTGAATGCCGACATTTGAATTAACGCGGTTAACATGGGCGGCTGCATTAGACTAACAAAGCGTGGAGGGCGCACCTTGAACAGGGACTAAAAACATCGTGTGGTTAATGTACATGTCAATGGGCCGTAAATGTCACACAGCCACGTATACAGTGGAGCTGGACACACACGGACAATCGATTTGCGTTAATGTCCGGTTTGAACCAGATGTGAAGGTCAAAATGATGTCGTCTCAACGTAAAAGTTTGACAATCTGATGAAAGAATTGTGATTATATGATAAGTACTTCTTAAGATATAAATTTTTGAAATTTTCTACTTCCAGTTTGAACCGGAAGACAAGGTAAAATTTGGGTCATGTCAGTGGGGCGCTTATTCAGTTTTCGATGACCTTTCCGATGATGTGTAGATTGAACAAATCCATTGTGTACTTCTGGAGTTGTGATCTTTTTAAACAATACACGTTTATTTAATGTAATTCGACACCCGATGACGTCATCGCGACGTCACTCAAATGGTTTTATGTCCTAGTGACGTTCTAACTATGTGTACAATTTGAAGTTTATATGAGCTTAGGGAAGTGTGTATTTGTTAGCGGACAATCGCCAGGGAGAAGGAGAAGGAGAATATGAAGTAGAAGAAGTAGAAGTAGAAGAAGTAGAAGAAGTAAAACTAGAGATAAGTTAGTGTTTGTTGGTATAGGTGTTCGGGCGCTTGTCACATGGTGACCATTGTAAAATACTACATTGTATAAAAGCTGGATTGGAACTGGGAAATGGTCCTTTTGTTTTCTCTTTCTATAAATGTGGTTTCTTGTTAGCACAGCGGTAAAGTTTGAATATTGATATTAAAGTTGAAATGATAAACACGGAGCTTTTTCAAATACAGTGCATTCACGCGTTGTTAGTGACAACGCGTGTAGGTGTAGTTATTAGGTGACGTTTCAGCTCACGTGGTTTAAAATATTGGGGAAACTCCAGTACGGCAAAAACTAATCAACAGTCAACACCACACACGTACCACGGGCGGGCTTGAAGTTTTCATATAAATATACAGACGATTTCCATCTGAACAAGCTAAAATGTGCGTATATCAAAATCTGCAAAGTAAGGTTTACTTTAACTTGTAACATTTTAGATGTATTTATGACAAATCAATGAATCTGTTTGGGTATCGTTCACTGCATCACACATTGTATATAAATATACAAGGCATTATAATAATAATCAGATTTGAGCAAACTGCGATTGGCTAAAGCATGACAAATGAGTGGAAAGACATTTATAAAAAGACTTGGAGATTTCTTAGCGAAAGTTTCGGACTGGGAATAAAGGTAAAAGAAAATGGAATGGAACTTGGGGTTTTCTGTACTCCACTTCGATGTTTTTCGAGTAGGGTTCGTTTGGTGATAAGAGACCGCGCGTTCACAGCAGGTATAACAAAAGACATTGTTGCAATTTTTGGCGCAAAAATCAGAATAACATTTTTGTTTCTGGACTTACCTCATCTGTAAGGTCTTGGTATTTGGGTATGGATACTGCTGTTGTTAGGCAGACGACCATCAGAACTGAGAAAATCGTGAGTGTCACTGACTTCATGTTGGTTTGCTGTCGTCCGTAGACTCGACAAAGGGCGCGGGAAAAGTAGCAAGTGTGGTTATCTCAGTGGTGGCTGGTCGACTTGATTTTACCGTTGGCTCTTGTTGTGTACGTGTGATGTCGTCCGTTGGTTTTTCGTACTTGACAAATAATGATGCTCGTGGAAGCCGGGCGGTCTCTTAAATAGCTGATTGTGACGGTGATGAATCTCTTCGCCCACTGCGCAGACTCAAGAGGCTCGCTTGACTAAAAAAAATGTATGCTCGGTAGCCCTACTGCGCATCAAGTGTTGTTACGTTATTAGCGTATTACTGTCGCGCAATTACCTCGGTTTGGCAGGCAGAGAACATTCCCTCCGCGTATCCTAAACAAGATAGAGCGCCTAAATTAGGGTTTAAAGTCCAGGGCACTCCCACGCTCACCGTAAGTGGATCCAAACATTGTTACGCACCATACACGTTCACGTATGATCATATAATGTACAGTATAGTTGTGTTTGTGACTATTCATCGTCGCGCCTTGATGCTTCTGCACTTGCTAAAATACAAGGCGGAGCTCATTATGCTAAGTTCACTTTAAAAGGGATTCTCATTGGTTCTTGTTTGACCTAACGACTCCTCGCTACGACGTCAATCACAGCCTGTTGCATACAGTATGTGCACGTGTTCAGAAAGATACAACTGTAACGACGGGCCTGCCTGAAAAACAACGGATTTACTATATCTATTAGGCAAAATTACAAATGTGTCATACACTTCAATGACTGCCTTCTCGAATATCATCAATCAATTTTAGTGTATATAATTAATTGCATTGAAAGTAGGCCTCTGTCTCTGCTCTGAACGAATATCATTGATTTGTAGCTTGTCAACAGCCGAGATTTGACGACCGTGTATTATTTCTTGATAACCGTGATCCACCCATAGAGCAAGGAACAGACTCTGTTCCCTGCGCTTTGATCCAACATTTCCCATGAAAATGCCATTTTGTCCAAAAAACAACAAGCCTGTAGCGTCCACGGTGTGTTGCACCACCACACGTGCACAAGTGACTGTTAGGGTTAAAGGGTTGACGTTTTGAATGAATTTGCCGACTGGACACGTCCACACACGCTAATCCCTGCCATAACCAATGGTGTTTTCCCGCTACTTATGTTTAAGAATTATTTAAAACTAACAATGCTTAACAATTGAAACTACTCATGTAAACCTATACTGCTTGATTTTCTGCGCAGATAGAAAGAACACTTCGACTTTAAAAATGATTTTCGTTTTTTCGAACAACAGATAATCACCAATTTTAAAAATATAGCGTACCCAAAACTCGCTTGCAAACGATTGCGCAATAACCCCTTCCTTCCCTCTCCCTGGTGTCGGACTTTTGGCGTCGTTGCCAAAGCATGATTGGTCAATACGTAAGGAGGCGGGGCTTGATGGATCGGTCTATTAGAGCACCAGGTGCCGCTTCTAAAACAAAGGAGCACCCGAGCAAAAGGTTGTGATCCCGTGCATGTACGCTGCCATAACTCCGCATATTGCGCTATTTTAAGTTGTGCGTCAAGTTTTCTTGAAGGTGATTGGTTATCCTAAGGTTGGTGTCTAAACGGAGTTGTATAATGTTGTTATGGGGTTTTAGATTTTCCAGAGTGTGGCGTGGACGAGGATTTTATCTTAATGAAAAGAATCACAGTATCACTAATATACAAAAAAATATTGAATGTAACTTCTCCGTGTACACTCGCAGAACAAAATTGTGCACTCTCGCTTGGTGAAGTCTTGCTTTTTGATTTCACGTGGCTTCGTCTCGTAAAAAGGAATGGTCCAGATTTCAAACTTCAATTGGGCTACGGCTTTGGATATTGCTATCAACAAAGTATTGGCACAGAAAAATCAAGAACAAACTGGCATTGCTCAGCGAAACAAAATAAGAGTATTTGAAGGAGTCGGTTTGGACAAAGGGAACCTGGACTTTCAGAGCGTGGTCATTTCTAGCGATTCTATTGGCAGGACTGAATTTACAAAGGCTATTAATATCAGTTAAATTATTCATGATTTTATATGCCATCACTAGTCTATTGGACTTCCGTCTGTCTTCTAGAGATGTCCATCCAAGTTGCTGCATTAAAACATTATAATCAGATTCCCAATCCGTACAAATCATCCTGGCACAGCGTTTTTTGATCCGCTCAAGTTTGCTACATTGGGAACATCTATAAGGATCCCAAGCTACACAACAAAAAATCATGTTGTGGGCGGAAATGTGATTCGTAAAACTGCTTTTTTTGGGGGGGGGGGGCCAGGGCAGTTTGTAAACGAGCTCTTAATGAAACCAGACATTTTGTTGCACTTTTTGTAAATTCCATTGCACTGGTCATTCCAATTTAATTTCTTACTAATCATAACTCCGAGATATTTTTCACATTTCGTGTCCTGCAGTTTTCGACCATTTATGAAATAATCGTTGTCAATTGTATGGCGCTTTATAGTCATTTTCATAATCTTGCATTTGACAATGTTGAAGGCAAGCAACCATGTTTTCGAACAGGCTTCTGAAATTTGTAAATCACTCTGTAGTATTATTACAATCTTCCATAGATTTCATTGTCCGGTACATTATACAGTCATCCGCATATATTCTTATGGTGGACTGGATATTTTTGCTTACATGTCATTTTTGAAACAATTAAAAAGAACAGGACCGAGGATTGTCCTTTGAGGGACACCTGATCTGCCAGCGCTCCACTTGGAAACTTCGCCATTTAGAACGACTCTATGCGTTCTATTTTCGAGGAAACTCATAATCCACCTTAAGTTTTGTTGTCCAAAGCAGTAAATTTGAAGTTTCTCACGAAGGAGAGTATGTGAAACTGTGTCAAATGCTTAAGCAAAATTCAAAAACGCTATGTGAACGCTAGAGCCGGAATCCATGGTGCTACTCCAATCGTGGATTGCGTGGATTAATTGTGTATCACAAGAACGTTTCTTTCTAATGCCATGTTGATTGTCATTCAGGAGATTATTGTCATGCAAATATTTTGTAAGGCGATTGCATACGACCCTTTCAAGTTTCATGTTTTATTGTAAACTTTGATGTAAATTTTAAAGTTTGTAAAATACATTTTAATTGATCAGCAGTGCTGTATGGCTATGAAAATGTTTTTAACTATAATGTTTACGGGGGGTAATTTTAATTTATCTTTACTGCCTTTGTGATTCAATTGTGCAATGTTTTGATGCTTTTTTTATGTTTATCTTCTTTGTACATGTTTTATTGTAAATGTTCATGTAAATTTCAAAGTTTGTAAAAACATTTTAAATGATCAGCAGTGCTGTATGGCTTCCTCTATAAAAATGCTTTTAACTATAATGTTTACGGGGGGTTTTATTTAATTTGTTTCTGCCTTTGTGATTCAATTGTGCAAAGTTTTGATATGTTTTTATGTTTATCTTCTTTAGTAGTATAAAAAGGACCGTTAGTCGACAGGGGAATCCCCAAAGGTTATTGATTCAAAGGTCACGAGGTCAAAGGTCAATGACCCCGAGGAGGGGACCCCCGTCATAATCGTCAACCGGTCATTTTTATATTTTTTAATAAATTGGTTTTTACTCGATCACCTAGGTTTTATAATTATTTAAAAAACACTTCGTACACGCCAATGGCCCCCAGGACGATGGCGACTATGCCGACCGTTAGCGCTACCTTTTCAGAGTCGTGGTTACTGGGGTCGCTCGTTGTTTTACTCGAAGGGGAGGGTGGTGGTGGTGGTGTGGACGTTGATGGAGTTGGTGGTGGAGGTGGTGGTGTAAACGTTGATGGAGGAGGTGGTGATGGGTTGACTGGAGACGATGGCGATGGGGGTGATGGTTGGTCTGCGATGGGGGTTGAGCTATTTAGATCATCGTGTTTTCCTATGGCGTCATCTTCCGCGATGATGATGTTATTGTTATAACCCTCGTATCGAACTATTCTTAAATTCATATCACTCGGTAAAAGATATAGATCACCACCCACAACAAAATCTAATTTACTTCTAGCGTATTGTAATACATCTTGATACCTCTGAATGGCGTCTTGTAGGTTAACCGGTGAATCTATATTCGCTTCTACTAACGTTTTAAATTGAGCTATAGAGTTTTGCTTGGTACCCGATGGGAGTAGGCTGGATTTGGTTTGAGCTTGACAGCCCAGGACGCAGTAGGCGTAGGTTCATACGGAGTCGTTTAATGTTTGTATACCTATATCGCTAAAGCCTTCGCACAACGTTGGATTTAATATATAACCTTTCCAGGCGTCGCTTGATCTCGATGATTGCACGATATACCCAACCGTCCACTTTGCCGCGTGTGCTTCTCCGGAAAAGTCCATTACGGTGGCATGTGAGTAATCGCCCGTTGCGCTATATGGAATGTTGAGGGAGGAGTCCCGTAATTACGGCCAGGCATGGGTTTATATCCTTTACTCCAATAATAGGCTTTTCTTAAGTCTATTTATCGACTTTTGGGGTCCAAGTATTTTTGGGTCAACATGAAAGTCAAAGCATAATTTATTATACGCTTCCGTATCTATATTGTTATCGGTGGGCGCCCAAAAATTTTGAAACGACGTCGGAGTGGATATCTCTTTTAAAAGACGTCTCATTTGGTAGTAGACGTGAAACCGATAAAAACTACTAATCTAGGATTAGGATTATTAAATGTTGATACGAAACGCCACATCCGGCTGTAACGCACCACGTTACAAAGTTTATTTGCTTTTGGTAAAACCTTTGTGGGCTGTGTCTAAACCTTTTAACCGTATCACCATCCATGGTGTGCGACATTTTATATTTATCAAAAATGGTTTTCAAATTCTAAATCGACAAAGTTATCGCTATCTACGTACATTCGTAAATTG
Organism: Marthasterias glacialis; assembly: GCA_911728455.2. Taxonomy (NCBI): domain Eukaryota; kingdom Metazoa; phylum Echinodermata; class Asteroidea; order Forcipulatida; family Asteriidae; genus Marthasterias; species Marthasterias glacialis. The sequence goes on from OU452235.1 coordinate 8,166,210, forward strand.
GTAAAGTCTAGATCACTCGCCGTTAATTCGGGCAGGTAACCCATCTTTTTAAACATATTTCCTCTTTTAACGGGTGAAAGGTCGTTTAAAAATACGTCTCCTTTTACATTACTTGGATTACTAGAGAAGGCTCTCCTCATTTTTATAAAAGGTTTTATTTTAATTTCGGGGGTAATTCGGTATTGCGAGGGACAACTTGAAGTTCTTCCCTCACGAACGACCTGGAGGGGTGTTGCCGTTTAGCCAGTACAGAGCGGGTTGCTCGAGCACGGTCTGCGTGGATTTGATCGTAAAAACGTTGATTGACCAAATAGGGTCGGTGGCTCACCTCCGCGTGTCGGCTTCGGCTTCGCCGGGAGCATACAGATATCTTACCGAGGTTCCTACGGGAAGCGTCTTTTCTTTATTACCAACCGGACGTTTATAATCCGTGGCTGGGTGTCCGACCCCGTCCTAGTTATAATCTTTAAAGTATACAGTAGAATGTTGCAAAATGAAACCATTACACATTATGAAGAAAAAAAGAGTAATAATCACCGACGATGGCTACACCTAGCCCTCATTTCCCCTGGTACCACCTTAGATCCAAACCACGACGCGTTTATCGAATTGTGGGTTTGGGTAGACTTTGCCGATGGAACTGGATACGAACTCGAGTTAAAGTTTTACGGACGACTCGAGGAAGAACCGAAATGTTATTATTACGACATTAATTATATCGAACATTATTTAAATATGAGTATCTTCGGTCCGCTAGTTTCCCCACTGGTTGAGAGACAAAGAGCCAACGAACCTGGACTGAAAAGGTTTCATCAACCCCGCGGACCTTCGAAATGATACCATTATAGGTCCGATCCACGGAGAATTGCCCGTCCTCATCGAATGTTTTAAGTTTACCCTAAATCCAGGATTCATTACGATGTACGCCTCCTGTATACGAGGGGGCGTGGCCACGTACTCCCTGGCTACGCAAAAAAACGTAGCGCCCGCCATTTGGTAAATGTAAAATGTAAAAAATGTAAATGTAAATGGGATATACCCAAAGCTACCCAAGGTGATCCAAGATAGCGGACAGAGCTTTAGGTTGGAAGAAGTAAGCAGAATAAAACGAGAATTAGAAAACGAGCGTAAAAAACGAGAAAGTTTATATAAAAAGTATTTTAAAAAAACGTAACGCGTTAGAAGGTGGAATCGTGACCGTATATGCGATTGGCCTCGCCTCCGAGGTGTGGGTATAGCAGCGATCGCTGACGTCATCACAGCTCCCGTGGGTTTAGCCCTGGGGGCCTTTGCATAGGTGGCTTCGGTCTCGGGCTCGGTCTGGGGCTCGTTAAAAAGAAAATCGAACCTAAACTGAAAAAACATGATGAGATTCGAGTTATGTGTGAAGCTAAATTAAATACCATCAGCGAGTTCGTAAGTAGAGCGTTGGAAGATAACGTCATTTCCCAACAAGAATTTGTATTTATAAAATCGGAATTGGAAAAGTGTTACGAATTACGAAACAATATTAAAAACACTAAGCCTCCAAAAAAAGTAGACGTGGATGTCTACTCGAAATAGAAAAGAAAAAGTGGTTAGAAAAACTTATTGAGTTCAGATTCACTCGGACACGCGAGATCCGATGCGACCCCGATCTATCGACAAGGCGTCGTGTAGACCCACCTGATTATAGTCTCGTCATCCCGACCGCCCCTCCCATGGCTACCCCAATAATTTAAACGCCTCGTACATTACGCGTTGGTGAGTTTCCCTAGCGCGTTGTTTCAAAGGAGTAAAGTCCGTCGCGTCGCAAGGTACGCCGTGGAGCCGTACACTGCAAAAAATATTAGTTACTTTTTGACCAATATTTTGACCAACGTTAGGTCTAATACGAACTGGTCCATCTGTTGGTCAAAATTGTATCCAACAAAAATGGGTACATGTTTTGACCAACTTATAGGTCTAATAAAATTGCTACACTGTTGGGCAAAATCTTAATCAACTTTGTTGGATATTTTTTTCTAACCAATTGTTGGGTAATAAGTTTTGATGTAAAAGTTGGGAAATTCAGGAAGTTTACTTGACCAAGTGTTGCGGAATTGTTGTAAACAATAGTTGGTCAATGGTTTATGTTATCCAACAAATGGTGAGAATAATATAACCAATTTGAAGTACACATATTATTTCTCGCCAACTAATGGATAAGATTGTAAACATAAATTAACCAATATTATTGTTGAGCATTTGTGTAAGCAATAGTCCAATAAATAATGACAAGTAGATAAACCATTTGTTGGACTTTTTCCCCAAAATGATGTCAACTAATGATTAAAATCTTTAACCAATAAACTGAATTCGTTGTCCATGCAGCTGACACAAACATATTATACACACAGACATTTTTTCTTAGAATTTCAATGCTCAAATATTTTATTTCATAACATTTTTGAATTCTACACATCAACCTGCTGTCAGTATTTTCCAGATTTTGTACCTGAACCAACCGAAAGATCGAACAAGCTCTGTAAATATTTACAGCTACATATAGTTTCGTTTCTTGCCCTGCCTCCGGGAAGAAACATAGTTTAATTATTTAGTTAAAAACCTTTTTTATAGAGGAAGTCATCAAAACATCGCACAATTCAATCACAAAGGCATTAAAAAAGAAATTAAAATCCCCTGTAAACATTATTGTTAAAAAAAAATTTAAAGAGGAAGCCATACAGCACTGCTGATCATTTACAATGTTTAATTAAACATGTACAAAGAAGATAAACATTTTAAAAAAAAGCATCAGAACACTGCACAATTGAATCACAAAGGCAGTAAAAATAAATTAAATTCCCCCATAAATACGTAAATTGCACAATAATGAAATATGACCCAAAATATTTTAATTGTTTAATAAAAAAAAATTGAAAATAAAAATGAGCACCCCCCCCCCCCCCCCAATCTAACGTTCATTAAAAACCAGGAATTAGAAAACGAACTTCATAACTTATTTAAAAATTAAAGTTCAAAGGTATCTACAACAACTGCACAACCCCATTGTTCGAGGGTGGCCGCCACGGTCATGTTGTCACTTGTAGCTATTGTGGAAGCATCGACAGGATCGATTGACCGCGCCGCGCCCGGCCCGGCGGGATCTATGCCCAAAGTTGGTCAAAACTTTGATGGCAGTGCACATAATCAGACGACTTTGCCCAACTTCTGTGCATGGTTTTCACGACAACAAAAAGTTGCCCAATTTATGTGAATCAGTGTAACCAACAATTATGATGAATTTAGATCACTAAGTATTTGCCCAATATTTGCCCAAAATGGTGTCGTCTCAATGTAAAAGTTTGACAATCTGATGTAAGAATTGTGATTATATGATAAGTACTTCTTAAGATATAAATTTCTGAAATTTTCTACTTCCGGTTTGAACCGGAAGACAAGGTAAAATTTGGGTCATGTCAGTGGGGCGCTTATTCAGTTTTCGATGACCTTTCCGATGATGTATAGATTGAAAAAACTTCTGGAGTTATGTTTTTTTTAAATAATACACGTTTATTTAATGTAATTCGACACCCGATGACGTCATCGTGACGTCACTCAAGCGGTTTTATGTCCAAGTGACGTTCTAACTATGTGTACAATTTGATGTTTATGAGCTTATGGAAGTGTGTATTTGTTAGCGGACAATCGCCAGGGAGAAGGAGAAGGAGAAGATGAAGTAGAAGTAGAAGTAGAAGAAGTAGAAAAAGTAAAACTAGAAGAAGTAGAAGAAGTAAAACTAGAGATAAGTTAGTGTATGTTGGTACAAACATACAGGTGTTCGGGCGCTTGTCACATGGTGACCATTGTAAAATACTACATCGTATAAAAGCTGGATTGGAACTGGGAAATGGTCCCTTTGTTTTCTCTTTCTATAAATGTGGTTTCTTGTTAGCACAGCGGTAAAGTTGGAATAGTGATATTAAAGTTGAAATGATAAACACGGAGCTTTTTCAAATAAAGTGAAACCGGACATTAACGCAAATCGATTGTTCGTGTGTGTCCAACTCCACTGTATACGTGGCTGTGTGACATTTACGGCCCATTGACATGTACATGTACATTAACCACACGATGTTTTTAGTCCCTGTTCAAGGTGCGCCCTCCACGCTTTGTTAGTCTAATGCAGCCGCCCACGTTAACCGCGTTAATTAAAATGTCGGCTTTCAAATTTTTATATTTCAAAAACCATATCTCTGAAACTACATGAGCCATTTTCACAATCTAAACGCCATATGAAAGGGCTTACAGTACTTCACAAAGTCATACTAATATGTGACCCGACTTGACCTAATTTCCTGTCCAAACCGGAAGTTCAAAATTAATATTATATTATGAAGCTCAATTTAACGTTTTTTATGTTTCACATTTTAGATATTTAAGTTGATTTAACTTTTAAAGACATCAAATAACAACGTCAGCATGCTGGTGTCAAATTCCAAGCAATTTAGATTAAATAATTTAAACCTTTAAAAACCAACAAAAAATCAACCGTTTGAGATATGAACAAATGACAAGGTTAGTGAAGGTCTTTCTTTGTGACACATTAAGTGACCTCTACTTCCGTTCAAACCGGAAGTAGCTCCTCATTTAAAAGTGGTAGAGGTAGGAACATGATTCTTAGTTTCTGCCCTAGTTTCCTGTCAAAACCGGAAGATCAAATTGAATATTATATTATAAAGCACATTTTCACGTTTTATGTTCATATTTAGATATGTAAGTTGATTAACTTTGTATACGAAAATAACAACTTTAACTACCATATTTCCGAACACCTTGTTTTTGCGTTGTCACAAAAACTTAAGTCTAGTTATTTCATAGTTTTCTTCTCTTTTTCGTATGAAACTTGTCCGCAAGCAAACACGTAGTTTAGAAGCTTGTATCAACTTGAAACTTCACATGTGTAAGACTATAACTTCGAACTGTATAAGAAATGTATAAGAAGTTTTGACGTCATGACGTCATCAGGTTTAAAGGTACATTGGTTTAAAACTTTAAAATTGCTCGTTTTGAAAACCTTCCATAATGAAAATGTAAAAAGATTATTTTTTCACAATCGTTTAGTAAAACAACAGCTTAAAATGTTTGTTTGTGTACCTTGCCCGAGGTCAATTTCTGGTCGAAACCGGAAGTTAAAGATTCTAGGTTTAAAAAACAATATCTCATTGACCACACGTTCGATTATCACGTAACTTTGCAGTGTTATCAGAGTTCACATATGCATCATCGGTACAAAGTATAAAAATAGTCACGTGACCCAGTCGAAAATTATGTCCAGGTGTCGGCGATTGAAGAAGGTTCGAAGTGTGGGATTCTTAACAGCCGATGTGAGAGCAATCTGTGTTTTTGATTCATTAAGTGTTTGTTAACTGATGGTCGAAATGTGTTAAGTACCCAAGTGAGAACATTCTACCGAGTTGAAATATGCAAGCCCTCTTGCGGGCTTTCTTGTCTATTATTAGTCTGGATGATTGCTTGAGTGTCGTTGTACAGGCCAAATCAAGCACGTGACGTCACGTTGTGGGTCTTTAAAGCCGGAAACATAGCAAGCTGTGTAAAATGTAAAAAAAAAAATTAAAAAAAAACTTTGCGCGTGTTTTTCAGACGAAAAAAGGCATCTATTTTGTAATTCAGGGCGCTGCTAAACAGGGCGGTGCAAGCATGTGACTGTGGTAGTTTGAGCGAACAGTCTGAGAGACCCTTCTCTTTTTTCCATTTTGTCTTGGAGTAAAACTTGAGATCGCAGCTGGATGGGCACACACTTTTGAGGACACTAGGTATAGGTGGCAGCAGGCTCACCAGGTAAATCCATTTTTCTCGGAAATGTGGACATGCTCAAAACTATGCAAACAAGGGAAATTTACCCGGTGGTTCTGTTGCTATCTAGCGTTCTAAAATCTCCTATTGAGTGAAGCTATGGTCACTTCTACACAATGACTCAATCACGAACCACCTTTTTGAGCACTGCCTTCTGTCACAGTCCCAAGTTCATTCAATGTCAGGTTCTCCCCACCAGCTTTGACTTGAAAAACAACAGTGTTACAGTGTTACAGTGTTACAGTGTTACAGTGTTACAGTGTTACAGTGTTACAGTGTTACAGTGTTACAGTGTTACAGTGTTACAGTGTTACAGTGTTACAGTGTTACAGTGTTACAGTGTTCTCTACATGAAAAAAACTTAATCCTGTTTTTCGTTAGAATTGAATCAAATAAGACATATATCTTAGTATTAAAAAAGTAATCTCTTTTTTATCTTTACCCCCGTCCATTCTCTTTCTCTTCCCCTCCCTTCTGCACCTTTGCAGGACATGAAGGACATCGTTCGAATGTTAAAATCATCCAACCAGAAAAAGTGAGGGATAAAATCTGCAATGACCCCTTCATGGATATCATGAACCTTAACTCAAGCCTCTGTAAGAGAGAGGCCAAGATAAACAAGGAGAAATAAACGACAAAACGACCTGGGAAGGAGCGCAACTACTAAAGAAAACAAAATGGAGTACGAGTTGACACCTGCGCAGAATATCCCTCTACTAAAATACAGTTCGTGTGACACAACACATGTGGAGTTGCCACACGACTGACACCGGAATATCATCTTCTGTTGTTTGAAATACTCAGTTGTTTAATAGTGTGTCGACCCTAATGTGGCATAGTCGACATTTTATCCGAATCCTGGTGGGTTTTCAAGTTAAAGAAGTAAAAAAAAAAATTTAAAAAATAAACTGGTAAAAAGAAAACACCAAATTCGGTAATGTCAGACCTCAAAAAAGTTACAAACTCGTTAACACTTCAACTAAAACTATTCATTTCATACCGCCATTTTTAGTTTTTAATCATGAACGACTATCTACGAATTATATTTATTGCAGCTTTAAGCTCAATTTAAGATACCATGCCAAAGAGGGCGCTCCAGAGAGACGGATTCGCACCCAAGATCTGTTGAAATTTCTTCATGGCAGTATGCATATATGCAATCTTTGGATCTCCCTCTGCCGTTGGACAATCTGTCTTGCCACAAAAGAAAGGAAACAATCTCTGTTCAAGATTTGGATTTTCCAAACAAAGGTTTCAATTTATTTTGTCGCAAAATAAAAGGGGGAAAAACACAAACAAACAATGTTTGAATTTACAATAAACCCAAATTTAGTACCAACCCAAATTACTCAATAAAATGCTTTAACAAGGATTTGTATACTCAGTAAACTACAGGGGTATTCACAATAACAACAGACTCTAAAAAGTATTATTCGTTGCTTAGTTTGTTGTTAATTCCCGCCAACCCCAAACTCTTCTGTTTTCCCCTGTATTATAAACCCAACTGACACTGTGTAAAAATGTATGCCTCCCTAAAAACAGATGGTTGAAAAAAAACTACCAATCTAATTGTTTGACCCCGTATAGGTTGTTTTTAACCATTGTATTGGTTAACTAGTAACCAAGATGTTGGTTGTCCACCAACCAACTACATTGGTTGAGCAGTAATCCAATCATTTTACCAATACATTGGTCAAAAGTGACCAATACATTGGTTGTTTACCAACCACACTTCATTGGTTGAGCAGTAAACCGATTCTTTAACCAATTGGTCAAAAGTTGACCAATACATCGGTTGTTTACCTACCAATTGCATTGGTTGAGCAGTAATCCAATCATTTTACCAATTCATTGGTCAAAAGTGACCAATACATTGGTTGTTTACCAACCAATTACATTGGTAGAGCAGTAAACCGATTCTTTAACCAATTCATTGGTCAAAAGTTGACCAATACATCGGTTGTTTACCAACCAATTACATTGGTAGAGCAGTAAACCAATCCTTTAACCAATACTTCGATCAAAAGTGACCAAAAGGTCAACCATAAACCAATACATTTGTCAAAAGTGACCAATTCCATTGGTCAAATGTGACCAAGAGGTTGTGTTTCCCTTGTAGTTGATCACATCCTTGAACCCATGGACAACTATGTTAAAGACAAACTGACATAATGGGAGATAGAAAACATAAAAGATAAATTCAAGGTTAAGTTTTTTATTCAAGTTTTTGTTCAAAACATTCACAGTTTTATGCACTATTCAAGCAGATTGTTTTAGGGCGGGTTTCCATTTAGTTTTACAATTCCATCCATTCAATTAAAAAAACTGTATTTATCCCATCATAGAGCACAAGGACAATTCAAATACGAAGGAGAGTTCCAGTTAAAAACAGTGAATATTTAAGACCACCATTACAAAAACAATTGAAATATTTAAATTAAAGAAGCAAAAATAATAGCAAAAGGCTAAAAGATAAGATGTAAGAAACAGTTAAATTAAGAAAATACCAGAAACAAGTTATTATTTACTCCGCAAGATATTAGGCCACACCCCAGAGCATGCGTATACACCCACCTGCAGAAGTATTCAACTCCATTGGCAGAAGGACAGTTTACGATTTGTTTTGTTGCGGTAGCACAATAGCTTCCACATAGTAAAAACGAAAGTCACAAGTATTGCTCAGGAAAGCAGTTTTTACCTAAGACTTTAGTCAACAACAAAATAAAACAATGACTTCAGTAAACGACCAAAAAGTCAACATTTTTGTTGTCGTGTACCACATCTCATAAGTAAAAACAAAACGTGACAAATTTAAACACCTTCGGATTTGCAATAAAAGTGGGGAAAGAGATCGCAAAATATGTTATTAGAATTTTAAAATCGTACTTCCAGGTGCTTTTACGACCGTAATAAACACAGTAAGAACCAATCACACAGGTTGAAGTTTTAACTGAAATATTATTGGTTTTGGTTTTGGTTATAACTATAGAAAAGTATTTTTTGTTATTTTTTTTCTACACAGAAAGAAATTGATCAAGACAGTTTCCTGATCCTCGACAAAGACCTGATTTGGGACATCTTCCCAAAAGTTGGCCCCAGGGCAAAGTTTCTTCGTAAGCTACAGGAGCTAAAGGTGTGACTCATTACTTTCTGACCTTCTATGAAATATTGGCTATACCTGTTTTAAATGCAAAAAGGAGATTCCTAGAGTTTCCCAAATGAGATGGCATCTCAGAACATTTCACGATGTAATTAGTGACGATGAAATATTTATGTGTTATTAAGATGGTTGTATATGCACACAGTCTCAAGGTATGGTTCTTCCCGCAAACACCTCATCCAGTTTCACCCAGAATGTGAAGAAGTTGTAATTGAGCAGGATATCAATGATGGCGTTTAGCATTTATTCATACGAGTCAGACAGTAAAATTGGAAATGAAACCCCAAATGAACAAGATAATTCTGATGATGAAACAGAGTGGTCAGTACATGAGCACGATGTCTGCAGACCGGCAGCTGTATTTATAGCTAAAATGCAAGCCAGTGGGTCGATGATTATGCTTAATGCAGATATGGTTGTAGAGAACTCTTCAAGTATTGTAAAAGATCTATTCAAATTTACTCTTACGAAATTGAAAAAAAGTGTTGCTCAGAATCCAGGGTCCCAAACAACATTCTGGATGAGGCACAATCCAAGTTTTAGTTCCATGAACAACCATTTTATGGCCTCACATCTCAGTACATGGAGAACAAATACTTTTTTGAGAGAGGGGTCTCTCGTAATGCCACAAGAAAGACTACTAGGCCACAGAATTGAGCAGCAGAACCATAGGATCTCAGGAGTTACAACTCAGGTTACACCTTCTGCAAATATATTAATCGGCAGACAGGAAGAAGTGTGGCTTTTCCAAAATTCTTGAAAATATAGTGGACGAATTGAAGCATTTACACAAGGAAGGGATGCAGATATTTGTAAATAACACAAAGATACATGTCACAATAGCCTCAGGCCAAGTTTCTGGTGATAATTTGGGCATGCACGGCCTCTTCGGCTTCACTGAAATTTTGCCGCCAACCACCCATGTAGGTTCTGCATCATACACAAAGACACGATTTGCAGACTACCTACTTTGAAAAGAGAGGACTTCTGAGAGATAGAGCTTCCCATGATCAGCATGTGAGGGATGTGGCTGAAGATCCCACATTGATATCTGAGACAGGAGTTACTTGGCCATCAACATGAGCCATGAATGAGCTTGAGTAATTTCATGTAGCTGAAAATTACACTCCAGATGTGATGCACGACTTCCTTGAAGGGATATGTATGGTGGCTTTAAAGGGACATCGCAAAAATATACTGGCGCCAATATTGGCGTAAATATTTGCGACATGGGGCCCATGTCGTGAATATTGGCGCCAATATTGGCGTAAATAATATGAATAAGTCCCATTTTACCCCAACCACTGATAGTTCATAATAAGTTGTTGAATAATTGTCCCATTTTACCCAACTAAAATTACTTTTGGGGTAAAACGGGACAGATCACCGAAACCACCCTGGGAAAAGAATTGTTTACACCTAGTAAGTCTGAATTGCTTTTAGCCGGCATTGATATCATTTCTGAATATGTGCTCAAACAAAAGGGTCAATTGCTATTGTAAATAAATCTCGACAGTCTTCTAAACATACTCATGGACACTGGTAACCTGCAAGTATTATACTAATTTGTGAAACTAGACAACAGACACATAACTTTGTTTGCCGCCACTCACGCTAATAGAAAAAGAAAATGCTAAAAAGACGACCTCAAGAGACAGACGACATGCCAACAAACCAACATGTAGAAAGGGGGTTTGCCGGAAAGAGTTTTGATTATGTTAAAACACGTTGAGTAAGAAATGTCCCATCTTACCCCGTGTCCCATCTTCCCCAGTGTACCCTATCCATCTCGTTATGGATGGATTTGACATTCTGGTGAAAATATCGTGACAGTCTTTTGCTGTTTTAATTCTCAAAAAAGTAGGCACTGTATTCAACACTGAAACATTCACAGGTGACTTTTATTGTATCCTTTTTGATAATTTTGCCTGTAAATCATCATTACGCTGACGAAAACCAAACTAGTATGGCTGCAATAGCACGTGAATCCATAAGCAGTGTCCATTAATGTATGTATAATGTTCTTTGAAATAAAATGGGTATAGGATGCACCCACCCTACCAACTATTTTGGTCTATTAAATCTTTTTTTTTTCTGTAAACAAACTAAACCAAACTACTTGGCGACTCAAACCAACATGTAAACATTGATCGCGCAATCGATCGACCCCACAGTACATTAACTGCACCATTTTAATACGCAAACGTCGTGCCAACCTAGCGAGGTGCTGTGCAAAGCGCAGCTCATCCCGCTAGGCGCTAGTGTTAACTGATGTGAGCAATATTGACAAGTAGGTCTACAGTCTAGAAGTTCTCTACTGCTTTATCTCGTGGCGTAGTAAAACTAGTCACTCTCGGTGATCCCCGGAGCCGCCTATCTTCCCTCGGCTCCGCCTCGGGAAGATAGGCTGCTCCGGGGATCACCTCGAGTGACTAGTTTTACTACGCCACTTGAAGCAGTCAATAATTATTTGTATACTAGCGAGAAATGAAAGAGCGCCATCTATCGTTCGTTTATGACCAGGGCACAAAATCAACAACAAAAGTGTCATGAATGTTGACCTAAAATTGACCGTCGACCGTGAAACTGAAAGGAAAACAACGCAAATTTATCCGGTGTTCGGTCACTATGGGTAAATAAAAGGCCAGATTTGAGAGGTATTTGAGTTCAAGTACCAAGGAAGCATGGTTGGGACATGGAAGGAGATTTTATTTGAGGTTTAGAGACGAGTTTGGACGATTGCGTTTCATCCGATTCTCTGTGCTGCTTTTTTGATGGCGAACAAAATGGTGAACATGGTGAGCTTTCACTTTTGTTTTAGTTTTTAGATTCCATACTTTCTAATTCTAGCTGTTTTTATGAAAATAAAAGTGATTTCTTTACATGAAATTTGATCTGCAAATAAACAGTCTGGCGTAATGGGACTTTTAAGGATTTTATGTCTTTTAATTTATAAGTCATATTTTTGTACCCAAATCATTGATGGGTCCTACTAAAAAGCTGATGTTTTCAAGTAATATTAATGTAAATTTACGGGGATAACTTTGGGAAAAGTCACCCTTTTTTAACCAGAAAAATCAGATGGAGTACGGTTGGAAACCATCGTGGCTTGAAAATTGTCCTTGGACCATATGCAATGGGTGAATATTCAGTTGTGCATCAGGTGTGCGTGTGTGCGCACAAAAAATCTTTTTTAAGTATTCAATTATATTTTAAAAATAGTAACAAATCACATAAAAAGGTTGTAAAATTTGTTTGAATATGGCCAGCCATCATTAAGTACTTACTAATATCCACAAGTCGTCACAACCACACAGGAGGAAGGGTCTTCCTGTCATCATAATGCACGCCCTCTGTTGTCAAAGTTAAAACAATCTCACCTGTAGCATAATGGAATGGTCCAGAGACCTTTTTAAGCCAAGATGGCAGCCAACCGTACTCAATCTGTGACCGATTTTTCTGGTTAAATTAGGGTGACTTTTTCCTGCATTTATCCCCACTGTACATAATACTTGACAACATGCTTGCTAATACACCATTGATTTATTCGTGGGTTGTAAGGTATTTAGAACTTGTTGTCGGCACCGAGGGCTTGTTGTCGGCTATTAGTAGGACCGGCAATGCTTGATTGCTCGACCCTTTAAACATTGTGTCAAATGTCCGAATATGCCTGTCGAGCCATGGTCGAGCTAAGCCTACATGTATGCCGCGCCGAATTTCGTATCGAATCGAAAAATGTCAGAATATTTGAATTCGACACGGCAAGAGCGCGATGTTTGAAACAGGTCTAACATTAAGTGAAAAAGAGACTGTGGCAAAGGGCCCACATGTACATGTATGTTCTGTATTAATGCTACATGTTTGTTTTGGTGATAAATCCAAATAGCCTCAATCCTCCCGACAGTCGTAGAGGGTTGCGATTATCGCAATTAATTGACAAAATTGTTAGCCTAGGGCTAAGGGAGCAGTTGCAGGTTGAAGCATGCATGGACTTTTTTAATTGCACCATAGGCCTATAGTTTTTTTTTTTACTTTTTATATATGGCTCTGTCTTGGAATCCCCAAGAAGCCTATTGAAACGCCCATAATGGACCCCTTATGGGATTGACATAATATGGCACCTTTCAACCATGTCAACCATGATTGCAGTGTGCAACAACTATCAAATAATGAGATTAATCTCAGCGGGACATTTGTGTTTGTCAACACACCATTCTTGTTTTGTATCGCACTCAGCAACTTGTGGCGCCACACATGAGCAACAAATCTCTCTGGCAGATCTACATCCATACTGAAGGACTTAGTTGTGATGATCGTAACCCTCCATCCTCCCGACAGTCGGAGACCCTCTGGAGGATGGAGGGTTGTGATCATCACAACTATGAAGGACTATGCCAAATACCGATGTATTGAAGAAATGTTGAATTATGATTGATTGCAGCCTCATTGCTCTTTGTTGCATAGGGCCTACTACTTTTGCAACAGACTGACATCCTGCCTGGGTTAGATACATGAGTACATGTAGGCCTATACGACATACCAACTCAAGTATTGTTTGTTTGTTGAAAGCAAAACAACCGTTAAGAAACACATCTTGACTAATGATGTCATTTCGAGGCTAGTACGAGTAATGATGGTTGCCCTCCAGTCCCCCATAAGCGGAGAGTTACGATCATCGCGACTATTTCAATTTCTGACTTCATTTCAAACAAAAATGAAAACTTAGACTCTTGGAGACGATATTCTCGAAAGCATTTTCACATGTAGTTCTACTGAAGAGAAGCTAAGCATAGATACATGTAACGAGCGTAGAACGGCTGTCACAGCGTTCACAAGTTTTCCTGTAACAGTGGTCCACTGGTAGACTGGTTCCCGGTCCCTACATCGTTCTCTTCTGACAGTATAAAGGGACCGGTAGCTACCGGCGATATGGTGCTTTTGATAGACCCTTGATTGCACAGGCGCAGTAATAAGTTTCTAGTTTTAGAGATGACGTTTGTGACGTGTGCATGTTGTTGTTTGACACTAGCACACGTGTGTATCATAACCCTTCACCTGGACGTATAGTGACCCAACCTTCAACATCAAAATTCTAGTTAACTTTAACGTTAGACAACATCTTAGTCTGCATGATGGGAGTTTCTGAAGGCTGCATTGCATTATGGGATTACATAGACCTATATGCTTATTACCATACACCTGGCATAAATCTGCCAGGTGCATGCTAATTTTCATTACCTGCTACTGGTCCCTATATTCAGTCTGAACGTAAACGATGTAGGGACTAGGAACCAGTCCAGTCCACTTTCCAAAAATGCAAGTGGAACACCTGAGGACCAGTCCAAATTCTGGCTAGTTCAGTGTTGAAAAGCATCCCTATTTAATATGATTATGAAATACATGTATAGACCAGTGTAAAAGCATGGGGAGTAGTAGTGAAATGACAAACTATCTGATCCCACTGACATTTTTACACTGTAAAACATTTTGGAATTAAACGAGTGAGCCTAATGTCAATTTTATAAATGGTTTGAATTTAGTATCACTCAGCAGGTCTGGTGCTTCCCTCTTGAAAGGGCAATGCATTTTTGCCTAAAGGGCAAACATATAAAAAGATATGATGGAAATAAGCCAGTTGTGAGCTACATTAGAATATTGTCTGGGACAAGGACTTGCTTAAAGGCACGATACAGGATTGGTAAGGATAACAAATAGTTTTGTTTAGTTTCAGTCTGAAAGCTTACTTTTTATGACAGTTACTACTGGAACCAATTTTTCTGTGAAATATTTCCCTCTGAAATGCTGTATAATATTTGGAAAACTGTATCTGAAAACCTAAAAAAGTATCACAATATCAGCTGATTTCGGTTGTAATAATCAAAATTAAGGACAGTGTGTTTACACGCTGAAAAATGTGCAGGGTTTTCACTGATTTCTCCTGACTCAGATGACAGAGTGAGCCTAAATATTCAGGGTTTTTTTTCATGTGTATAATATTGAAACAGACAATATGCCTCTGTTGCCTCTGTGAAGTAACAGGCCTGCATTGGTCAGGGGCATTGAGGCAATTGCCTCTATTGCCTCTGTGAAGTACCAGACCTGCATTGGTCAGGGGCATGAAGGCAATTGCCTCTATTGCCTCTGTGAAGTAACAGGCCTGCATTGGTCAGGGGTATGAAGGCAATTGCCTCTATTGCCTCTGTGAAGTAACAGGCCTGCATTGGTCAGGGGTATGAAGGCAATTGCCTCTATTGCCTCTGTGAAGTAACAGACCTGCATTGGTCAGGGGCATGAAGGCAATTGCCTCTATTGCCTCTGTGAAGTAACAGGCCTGCATT
The DNA here is from genome assembly GCA_911728455.2 of Marthasterias glacialis. Lineage (NCBI taxonomy): Eukaryota > Metazoa > Echinodermata > Asteroidea > Forcipulatida > Asteriidae > Marthasterias > Marthasterias glacialis. The sequence continues at coordinate 8,181,546 of OU452235.1, forward strand.
GGTCAGGGGCATTTAGGCAATTGCCTCTATTGCCTCTGTGAAGTAACAGGCCTGCATTGGTCAGGGGCATGAAGGCAATTACCTCTATTGCCTCTGTGAAGTAACAGGCCTGCATTGGTCAGGGGCATGAAGGCAATTGCCTCTATTGCCTCTGTGAAGTAACAGGCCTGCATTGGTCAGGGGTATGAAGGCAATTGCCTCTATTGCCTCTGTGAAGTAACAGGCCTGCATTGGTCAGGGGCATGAAGGCAATTGCCTCTATTGCCTCTGTGAAGTAACAGGCCTGCATTGGTCAGGGGTATGAAGGCAATTGCCTCTATTGCCTCTGTGAAGTAACAGGCCTGCATTGGTCAGGGGCATGAAGGCAATTGCCTCTATTTCCTCTGTGAAGTAACAGGCCTGCATTGGTCAGGGGCATGAAGGCAATTGCCTCTATTGCCTCTGTGAAGTATACAGGCCTGCATTGGTCAGGAGCATGAGGGCACTTGCCTCTGTTGCCTCTGTGAAGTAACAGACCTGCATTAGTCAGGGGCATGAAGGCAATTGCCTCTATTGCCTCCTTGAAATATCAGGCCTGCCATTGTAAAGTGCACTGCTATGAGGGATGTAAATTTCTACTTGCACGTTTCAGAGGGCACCAAGGCAATGAACAGCAGGCATGGAGGCAATTGCCACTGTTGCCTCCATGAAATATCAGCCCTGCCCATAGTAAGGGGCACTTCTGTGAGGGAAACATACATTTTTACTGGTACATTTCAAAGGGCACCAAGACTATGACCAGGGGGACATGAAGGAAACTGCCTTTGTGGAGTATCAGGCCTTCACCAGATTTTTGTCAAATCTTGCTCAATGTACTCTGAAGAACATCTGCATTTTCATGGTTTTATTTTTAGTTCCTTACAACACCAGGGCCCAATTTCATGGCACTGCTTAGCGTGGAGTTCTGCACTTACACCCTGGTACAGCCCATAGAAATACACGCTTTAACAGGATGCCGTATGCACAGAATTGTTGGTAACCAGCGCCATGAAATTGGGCCCAGGATATAAAGGGGGAGAGGTGGGGTTTTTTTCTAAGGCCTCAATAGTGTGACCTACCACAAGGACAATTATGAGCACAAATACATACTGCTTTCACCATCATGCATACTGTAGCTGGAGCTACACAATAACATCAATTGTGTCTTTCGGGGGACTTTGTTGTCATAATAATGCAAGTCACCCGTAAATTGTCATGGAAAAAAAACACAGAAAGGGTGAAGAGGAAATGATTCTTAAAAAGGGCAGAGGTTTTATACGTGTACCTACCCATCATAAAAGGGTGTTTGTGTGTAATAAAACTTAAAATACCTCTATTGGCTTCTGTGGAAGCTATAAAGGCCCAGAACAAAATGATGACGCATATTGTAAAATTCTACCATTACATGTACATGTATCGTCAAGAGTGGGGAAGAAGTCTCTTCAAGCTAAGCTCGGCTAATACAGCTGTAGTCTGATTTATTGGTATGTAGGTAATCATCCTTGATGCGATCTTCTGTAGCCGTTGAAGTCCAGAGAGGTTAATTGCCGTTAATTCTGCATGCAAGTTGCATGAGTCTATCTTGAATGTGATTTTAAAAAAAATTACAGATGAAAAACATTGCATTACCCTGGTGGTAATGCATTGTTTTGGGTTGTTTTTTTTTAATTGTGTGTAATTAGGCTGATGTTGGTTTCCTTTCATAAATCTTTTCCAGTCAATCTTTACTGATTTTTATTGATGTTTCTAGTAATCAAATGTTTAAATCTTTTCTTTCTTGATATGTGTGGAATATTGTGTAATACTCTGTTTATATACCAGATTTAGTTCAAATGCTGGGCCCCAAGATTTGAGTGTTTTTATTTTACCAATTAACCCAGTTACTCCCTCGGCCCACTTGACCACCCACAGGTGACGTCAATCCTGCATTCTTAGTTTCACTCCATACCAAAATGGTTGGACTTGGAAAAGATTGGTTTAAAATGTCTGGCCCAGTGTAAAGCAATAAATTGTTATTTGGGCCTAGCATCCTCAATTCTCCACAATCAGACAACTTCTTGAAGAGGAATTTGGAGGATTTCTAAGAAATAAGTTAAGAATAATTGTAGGCCAAAAGTACCATGCTTTACAGCAAAAAAAAGGCCACAGCTACACGTAGGATCCAAAACCTCACTCTGATACCAGGGCTTAATGTCATAGAGCTGCTTAAGCACAAACAGTAGCTCAGCAGAAAACAATTATCTTGCCAGAATAAGGTTACCAGCCAAAATACCATTTCACATGTACGATTTGTGACTGGTATCCTGCTTAGTTTTGTTTAACAGATTATTAAGCACCGTTTTCTGCTCAAGCAGCTTTAGGCCTAGACCATGAGCCATGTGTGCCACAAAGCTGCTTAGAAGTGGCTAAGCACAGTACAAATGCTTACCAGAATAATGTTACCAGTGAACATACCATATCACATATGTACCATCTGAGACTGGTATCCTGCTCATTTTTGCTTAACAGAAAATTTTCTGCTATAAAGCAGCTCTATACAATTGTGCCCAGCTGAAGCTGCACATTTTCATAGAGCTGGTTTTAAAGCACACAATATTGACTAACAATTTTCTACTGAGCCAAAATAAGCAGGAAATCAGTCAAAATGGTATATGAAATGGTATCTCGGCTGGTAACCATATTCTGGTAAGCAATAACGGTTTTGTGCTTATTTACTTTTTGTTCTTAAACAGCTGTATGAAATTGGGCTCTGCTTAACAAATTTCTGCTAAGCAAAAATAAGCAGGATACCAGTCACTGACAGTACATGTGAGATGGTATTTTGGCTGGTAACCTTGTTCCGGTAAGCAAAACTGCTTTGTGCTGAGCTACTTCTTTGTGCTTTAAGCAGCTCTGTGAAATTGGGCCCAAAAGACAACAAGACATTGGTTGCAACATGACCAACTATCCTCAAATTAAACCTCGTTTTGTTTGGTAATTTGATTAAACCCACTTCCTCAAGATAGGAAATGCCCCATCTGGAGATAAACTCCCTTAAAGTAGTTAAATAGGCATCCAAAGAAGAAAGAAAGCACACAGTCAAGTTAAACTAATGATCAAACAATAGCCAGGCTAAGCAGTAGGAGCCACACAAAGGAACCATGAGGAGTACTGGTTGACAAAAGAACAACAGAGTTTATGACACAGGAGAGTGGAGTGTCACATCATCAGGAGTCAGGGTAAGTCATATTTTTTCAACTATTTATTACAGTTTCCATTTTTTGGTAGGCCTAAAGTACATACAATTTAAATGTCAAAGGTTGTGCATAACATTGTAAGATTGACGTTTACAGATTTATTTCACAGGGTGTAAAGATGGTCATGATGGTAAATTTCCCTGGAAGTATTGGTTTTTCTGAAATGCTGCAGCTTTTGAGAAAATGAGTAAACAAATTAGTTTCGATCTTGCAAGTCTGAAATTTGATGTTTTATAACGGTGAAAACAGTGATGGAGTTTTTCACTATTTTCTTGTAACTCCGATGATCGATTGAAAACAGTGATGGAGTTTTTCACTATTTTCTTGTAACTCCGATGATTGATTGAAAACAGTGATGGAGTTTTTCACTATTTTCTTGTAACTCCGATGATTGATTGAGCTTAAACTTTCACAGGTTTCTTATTTCATGTATGCTGGGTCACACAAACTGGTCCTTGACAGTTACCATTGATGGCCACATGCTTTATTGTTGGCAGTTTATGTGACTACTACTTGAGTACCATTTTGATGGTACTCACTCATACTCGTTCTCGTATTCGTACTCGGCTAGCAAAATACTCGCACTCGAAGTCCATTCTCGATACTCGACTGAAAAATAACCGTTACTCAAATTCATACACTCGAACTTAAAAATGTACTCTGACTCGATTTTATGTACTCTTGGTTAAAATTCCACGGTCCTTTTCCGCTTTTCTGTACATGCATTGATATCCAAGAAATAGTGGAATAAAGCTCTGGGAAAAGAAAAATTGAAGTTGTCTTTGATGTATTCATAATTGAAAGATAGTTATCATGACAAGCACACACCTAGAAAATAGTAGGTTAAAAAAACTGTGTTGATACCTCATTTTGCAGTATTTTTCTTTAATATAAAGTACTCGTACTGGAGCTCGGAGATCCAAGTACTTGGTACTCGGCTGTTGGACTCGGTATGGGCATAGCAGAACTATCGGTACTCGGTACGTTTGTACTTATACTCGATGGCCCAAGTAGTCATACTCAAGTACTACTCGGCAACCTTAATACTCAGCAGTACTTGATACCCGACTGAAAAGTACTTGACTACAACGCAGGTACATGTAGACAACTCTACAATCTTTCATAGTCAGATCTATTAGCAGAATTTGTTTTTTTATATATTTCGTGGCAAACCTTGATTCCTTGATTCTAACCTTTGGGCCGAAGATGCCAAAAGATGCACAATAGCCTTCCTTCAATCGGAAACACTGTCAAGTTGTTCCATTTTTTATGATCAAAGGTGTCTTCCTTACCTTTCTTCTGACCATGTGTACAACGTGGTGTCTGGTTTATGACATCAGCTGATTTAACGCGGATGTTTGTTTGTCGCAAGCCTGTCAAGTTGCTTAAAACTCTTTCCCCACTGTGCACAGTTTGTGTCATTAATTAATGCTACCCATCCCTGGGGCCACAAACCAGCCACTCTTAATTCCATTCTACAGAGTCTTTATTGATTCTTACTTATCTTGATCAAGGCCTTGCCTGGTTTCTTTCGATGACCTCTGAGATGTATAGAGGTTCCTGAATCATGACGTCATTTACGTACGTACGTACGTACGTACGTACGTAAGCACACATAGTGGCCTTCAAGATTTATGGAACACCCCTCTCGTATGTTACTCAACCCTCAATCAGATACCTGTCACAAGTCTATGGATTCTTAAGATTGATTTGAAGAAATCGTTATCAAGGTCTTGCATTTCTTCGATTCACAGAGATGCCCAGAGGTTTCAAAACCAGATACTCCCGAAGAATGCATCATTCCCCAGGGTTTGAATTCAAGAAAGTATTCACAAGGGTTGCACACAGCTCAGAACTTTTACTGCAAGAGAAATATTTGTACAACCAAAAATATGTCCTCCTTTCTTTTCACATCATTTTGGACACCTTTTGGGTTGTTGGGGTGTGGGTGTCTTAGACTGCCAGACTTGATTGAGTTGTGAGGTAACTGGTACAGTGCTAAAATTATTAGACTAGGTCTAGCGTTAACAGGTGTCAAGCCCTGTGTTTAATCGCTACATACAAAGTGTGGACCTGGGGTGGATTTCACAAAACTAGTCCTAACTTAGGACTAGTCCTAACTTATGCAAAGTCCTATAAGTTAGGACTAGTTACTCGTCCTAACTCCAGATAAGCAGATAAGATTAGTCTTAGTGCTTTGTGAAATCCACACCTGATAACAAAAGATGTCTATTCTTGTTTTACAAAAAAAAAAAAAGGAAGCATTTTCTGTAGAGCATTGTATAAATCAAAACCGAGTATTTTATTAAAGGGATCGGGTGTCCGAAAACCAGCTCTCAAAACACTCTCTAATAGAAATGGCGATGGTTTTAAAGATTTCTTGTTCTTAACTTGCACGATGACAAAGAAATATCCACACAGTGTTTTCACAAATTAGATATTTTTCGATCTACTCAAAAAGGAAGCATTTTCTGTACAGCACTGAATTGCTCGAAACCGAGTATTAGATGAAAGGGATTGATTGTCCGAAAACCAGTTCTTAAAACACTCTAATGGCTGTTTTAAAGATTTCTTGTTAACTGCACGATGACAAAGGAATGTCCTTGTAGTGTATGTCACAAAGGACTGTGTGTTTGAAACCCTCCAGTGCCCCCCCCCCCCAAACCATACTGGCCATCCTCTAGACCTTCATCATTAACATGATAAAGAAGCTGCCCCACCCCCATCCAAGACAGACTTGTTGTCCTACATGTACCTGGTCCCCTGCGAGATGATGGATTCAGAGATAGTTACAATAGCCAGGGTCATCTCTTTCTTGTCCAAAGCCAACACAATGGTCTTGACGTACATAATATTCAAACTCTTACTGCATGTATGTACACAACATTTGCCCTTGATGTACTATTCAAACTCTTACTATGCACACAACATTTGCCCTTGAGGCTGGCTCATCTTTATGCAGGTATTATGTTTCTTTGTGTGTTAATAAATATATAAAGTAGCTGGTAAACAACACCAGACACACAACAACAACCTTGTCCTTGGGAGCTACATCCAGACAATCTGTATAAAAGCCACTGAGGTGACTGATGGAAGGCTTCAGTTGAGTTAGTTTTCCCGAGGCCATAAAACAAGAAACTAAAAGCTGGCAAATTCAAGTGCACCTTAACCAGTCGTCATTCGGTCAGTACAGTGTGTGTTTTTGACAAATTTGAAACAAAACCCCAAAACCCATTCATGAGTAATGTTTGGTTTGATTCTGTGATTGATTGACTGATTGATTGATTAATTAATTAATTAATTTATTTATTCATTCAATTATTCATTTATTTATTCATTTATTTTTTTATTTTTTTTATTTTTTTGTTTAATTGCGAAAATGCGAAAATTTGTCACACACATAAGTTAGAGCAGGGAAAACAATGATTGTGAAATACACTTCCCTTAACATCGCAATGCATTTAAATTACAATCTAAACAATCACACGTTTACTGGAACACAGCCATAAAATTAATGGGAAAATTATAAATGCAAGTTTTCCCACTCGGAAGGTTCATAGCCTATGGCTTTGTTGTTCGTATTTATTTATTTGTTTATTTATTTAAATTTATTTATTTGTTTTTTATTAGTTATTATTTTTTTCATTCCTCAGTTTAGTGTTATTGATACAAAATTGACAATTGCAACATCAACAAAAAGAGAAAAGTTTAACAAAAAAACAAACAAAAAAGTTATTGTCAAGGAGACCCTTCTTGTTCTTTTAACCTACCTTTGTTATTTTTGTATGCACTTTGTGTAAATCACTGTTTTTTGTTGAAACTATCACATCTTTGTAATGAATTAAAGTACTTGTATACATAAATGTCTTTTAGCATTCTCCCTTAACAGTGGTCCAGCTGGCAAATTACTTGTTTAAACACCTTAGGACAAGTCAAAATTCTCTCTGACTTGCTATTCCATGGGTTGAAAAGCATCCTTATTTCAAATTATGGACTAAGGAAAAAACTGATGGACTGATGAAATAAAACTTCCGCCAACTGGTCTTGCTGGGCAGTCTCTGAAAAAGTAGAGGGCAAGGTCTGTTTTTTATTTGTTTGCGAGACTAGCATTTCAAGTTTGTTTGTGTGGCTGAAGTTTTTATGGTTTATTGATTTTTATGGTTTTATGATTTTATTTTACTGGGCAGGATCTATAGGGTTTCTGTGACCAAAAAGTGACATCCTTAATTGTAAGACAAATACTTACTAGGTTTTTCAGAGTAAATTTGTTTGAAGGTAGTTTCAAAACCCTTTCAGTTCAAGGATTGTGTGCAGACACCCCGACCGAAAGCATCTTTATTTGAACAAGCACTGTGGTGCAAACATCCTTGGGCAATGTACACAATAGTCTGGTCTGGTCAAAACGTTGTCAAGGATCATGAATGGCGTTTTAATCAGAGATGTGGAAAGTCAACTAGAGTTATCAGTTTCCTTAACTGGTCAAGGATTATGGTATCTGAGCAAAAGCAACTCTCTTTGTGAAAATGGGACGTTGACTTCATGAATTTATACATTTTATCTGCGAACAGGATGTGTGTATCTCAATTAGCCATTTATCTACAGCCATATCCTCGAAAAGCTGTTGCCTTTAAAGACACTGGCTCTTCATCATTATCCGATGGCCATTTTCTAGGCACGAAAAGTCATGGACATGTTCATGTACACATGTACATTGTGAAACAAGTCGCCTTTCCCACTGCAAGATATACCCGACGGCTATTTTTTCTCGACGAGTCCGTATCTTTAAGGTAATGCGAAAATGCACGATATAGAGACCTAATTTGCATATTGATTATGTGCCTGTGTTACGCACTGGTAGAAAAAAAAATGGCGTTGCGATCTTAATATTTTTCAAATTGGTAGAATCCAGATTTCAAGCTAAATTGACTAAAATTGACCTGTACAAACTACTTCAGTCACAGCATACGGTCTCATCTCCATAAACGATAAACTGTTGAATTAAATCAAGTTTGTTGGCTTATGCAACTAAAACAAATGTTGCTCAAATTCATTATTTTTGTACACCTTTCAGTTAATAAATCCTCAAGTTTTCTAGGTAACTCCTATTAAAGAATAGTACATTATTAGTTTTGGGAAGAAGAAATTCCATTCATTACTCCAGTTTTTCAAGTTTGTTAGAGGAAAACACTGTCTCGAATTTTCTAGTTTCCGAGAAAATGATCTTAAAACTAACCTTTGGAAGCTTTGAAGGGTATGCTAAAGTTGAAATTTGTTGAATATTCTGATGGTTAATTCTATTGCCAAGCGGAGCAAGAGTTATAAAAGTGGAGTCCAACGACAAACTTCTGAACCATGAAGACATTTCAAACAGGAGTATTTTTACTGGGAAGTTCCAAGTTCAACCAAGTACCCTCTCAATTTAAGCTTAAAACAAAATTTAAAAAAAATACATTTCTGTACTTTAGGCAAACCATGTCAATGTAAACATTATAAGATCTTAAAAGAAAATCCCAATCAAGATCAGGCAAAAGTTTATCGTAATAACCTTGTCCCAACAACGACTTCCTTAACCAGTGTCATTTACCGAGATATACATGCCATCAAGAGTAGTTCATAGTGGCCATTTCCTGTTACAACACAATAAGCCAATGAGAATCAAAGAGAGGGCTCTTGTTGAAATAGTCTGGTGCCTCTATTTGGGGACTCATTGCACAGTGGTTTGTACCATGATTCATTGGCCTGGGTATCAGAGTTGGGAAAGCCACAGCATTCTGCCTGAACAGTGGTCCGCTGGCCAATAATGCTTGTTAAAACACATGAGGACCAGTCAAATTGCTCTCTCAGCTGATGGCTACTTCAGTGTTGAAAAGCTTCCCTAATTAATATGATATAAGGACCAGTGAAAAAAGCTGAGGGACGTGGTGAAATGACATATGAAGCTAAATGGTCCTGCTGGCTAGTTGGTGAAAAAGTTAAGGGCAAACCCTGGAAGGGTGTACAAATTTGTCAATAAAAGGGAAAAAGGCATCTAAAATGCTCTCTCCTGTAGACAATCATCAGAGCATACTGATGAAAACTTTTGAGTTGTTACACCAGGAGCTTACGTTTACAGCACCACCACAACTCATAAGAGAGATTCCAGGGTTGTCCCTTAACTTCTTCAGTGACTAGCCAGTGGAATCAGTTGGCTTTTCATTTCACTACTAGTCCACCAATGTCTTTACTCAGTCCATATTTCACATTAAATGGGAATGCTTTTAATAATTTAACAGTTCTTATATAGCACTTTATCACACCCGATTGGCGTCTCGAAGCGTTCAGTATTTTTTTCTGTAATGTATGCGGAGTATACGTTTTGAAGTGTGAGACCTGCTCCTTCACAAAACACCATGTAGCGGTTTACAAGGTGCTTTCAACACTGAACTAGCCCAGCCGGACCTCTAGGAGAGTATTGTGGCCGGACCGCAGGGAGAGTATTTTGGCTGGTCCTTGGCTCAAGGACCTCTGTTGAGAAAGAACGCTTGATTCATGTTCGTGGTGTTGCCGCAAACCTCACTGGATTGTTAACTGGAGGTTTTTCCAAGTATCCAATAACTGATGTGTGATGTGTATAGTAATAGTAACTGTTCACAGTTAATGTTATCTGGTCATGTTCTACCAAACTTAATCTGGATTAGCCCTCCTGAGCTTCAGATAATCCTCATCTCTAAAGATCAATGAACTATTGACCACTGGGATAACAAAGGGAACCCTCTGGCCCTGTGTGGACATGACCATCTGCTGCCATTGCTCTAAAGGATCTGTGGTCAGTGCATAGATTGAAGTCTGATTGGTTCTTAAAGTCAAGGCTCTACTGAATATTCATAACTCTCAGTCTTAGGAATAACATTGAGATAACTGGTCTGACTATGACTGTGCTGTTGAATATTCAACTGGTTGTAATCTTTTAGAGGAATTGTTTGGTTTGTAGGTTGAGCTCCTGATGAATATTCACGATATTAACGTTTAATATGTAACCTGTTCGAATAACCAATCCTGGGTTTATATTCGGGGTTTAATTTTCTAACCAGCTACATGAAATTGGTTGATTGACATTGGTCAAAATGAATATTCATGGGTGAGTCTTTAAGGAATCTGATTGGTCTGCACAGTCTTCCAATTTGCATTTGTAAAGGAGAAGCTGTAAAGGCCTGGTGAACGGAAGGTGTTCTCTTGTGATGCAAAGAGCCGTGACAGTTGGTTAGGTTGGCAGTTTGGGTCCTTGAAACAAGTCACTCTGAAAAGATGTCCAGCCTGTGAACAAAATGTGTTCAGTCCTGCAGACAACATTTGATATTTTCGGAAACTGTTGTGAGACTTGGAAGATGTGCTAGGGGCAGGATGTGCTGATTTTTATCAAGGTTGGTCTTATTGGGAGACTTTGGGACACTAGGTGGCAGCAGACACACGTGGTACATTTCTGAGAATGCGCACATTTCCGAGAACAATGGATTTACCTTGTAAGTCTGCTGCCATCGAGTGTCCCGAATGGTCTCCCGTTCTTCTCGTGTCTTGGAATACCATGTTACTTTCAACATCGTTAATAGAATCTCAGCAACTGTAGATTTCGTAACGAATCTGCTGGTACATGTAGACTCATCAAAATGATCGGTATAACGTCCCTCAACAGAGTGATGTCATAAAAGTAGTTTAACATTAGTTTGGAATTACATAATGGCATAGGATGTACATGTAACTGTAGTCACTAACTGGTTACTAATTTTAATACATTGTGAGTACATTTTTTAACCGAGATGGTCATTTTCAGTCAGATAATGCTTTTGAACAGTGAATTGTGTGAGAATTAAACTTCTTTCTGAGGACAACCATGTAGATTTTTTCTTCTGTTTTTCCTTATAAATGCAATTCACCCATCACTAGGCCCAAAGGCCACTCGAGGTGTGAGCTACAGAAGGGATAGAAACCTGCCCCAATGCGCAGAAACGAGACATGGCGAGATATCAACGCAAGTCTCTTCACAGCACAGCTAAGAACAGGGAGGGGTAAATGAATCCAATGCAATGAATCTAGTCGACGATGGTTGGACTAGTCTAGTCGACTATTCCCAACCAGCCTATCAAGTTTGGTGGATCGCTGGTGACCAACAGACGTTTCATAAGCACAGTGCAGAGGGGACCAGTTATCAGAAAAAATTATAATTGTTGATTTTGCAATTTTCTCATGGTCCCGTTGACGTGACATGACTAGAGTTGTTCGCACTTCAACTTCAGTGGGCGTGTGCAACGTACGTCACTAACCAACCACTGGTTAACCATTGGTCCTTGATTGAACTTGATCAATGGTCTCCAGTAAACCCGTCTAGTTCTCACTACCATTCAAGCTTCAAAATTTACTTAAATAGTGTGTGTGTTGAGCAAAGCACACTATACATTTATGTACAGTCGATGTATGCACGTTGTGCTTTGGAAAATACCTGCATTTTTTTTCCCCCTGCCAACAGATTGTGTGGGTTGGAGAGTGTGAACCCATTGTGTGTTGATTCTGCAGTCCAATTATATAACAGCTGTCCAAACTAAAATGGCTGCATACGTTTGCATGTTTCTGCAAATGTTAAATTACCTGCATTTGATCGGATACTGTTTTATAAATAGTTACCCGGAACAGAGTTAGGCATGAATACTCTCCCAAAGAGGGAGCTTATTGTTTTGTTATTTCCGCAAGTTGTTTTCTTGACATCGTGCCAATATACCCCCAAAGAGCCTTAAAACATTCTTTGAATTTGTCACATTTTGACCCTATCCACAATGCAGTGGGTTATGGTAGAGTGACAGTGATTAAAAACATGGCTTAACTTCACTTGTGACTTGTAACTTGTTTTCCACTTTAAGGACTCTACCTATTTGAAATTGAGTGCATCACAAAACTGAATTTGACCTCAGAGCCCCTCTTCAGATGTTGACATCATTTGTACTGACACATCTATTGATTTCAGAGAACTTTACCGATAGCTTTAAACAGGGTATTGATTATTGGTAAGCTGTTATTGATAATGACTGTAAGATGAGAAGGGGAGACTGCCGGGTGCCAAATTCAAAGGGTATATTGATCAATAAGGGAGGGGGAAGGGGGTAACAAGATGTAGGTGGTGAGAATTCAATTGTAAGAGAAGCATTTAAACTGGAAACTTTAGTTCTTCGTCTTTGGAACTTCAGTTTTGAAATACTGTTGTGGTGTTCTGTGAAGCTAAACAATTAGGAAAATCAGGAAATATCTCGCCTCTGCAGCACTGGGCCCAATTAGGTGCTGCTTACCAAAGATTTCTGTGCCTACATGACCCTTTAACCAGTTGCCTTCGGGAATTTTCCATTTTTCCCCGTCCAGCTTGACGGGATTATTTTCTTGGAATTGCCGGAATCATGTTTCTTTTGAGAGTACCGCTGGCACAAAGAAACCTTGACTTGACAAAGCCAAGAGAACAAAGACTATCTATATAGGGATTTTTCTTTCCTCTGTCGAGAAAATGTCAAATTCACACACCATGAATTGCAAAACCTCAGCCGTGAGCGAGGGCCGAGGAGTCTAAATCCAGAACCAAGGCTGGATCCCTGGGTCACTCTGACTTACCTCCATTGAGTCGAAAATGGTGGAAGCCTCTCGATATATCATTTATCTTCTTGGATTGGAACAAAAGGAAAAAGGTGTGGAATCAGGGATTACACAATAGCCCCGGCATAAGGGTGAAAATCAGTGAAATAATCAACACCATCTGTCCTCTTTGTGTGGGTGAAACGAAGCATTGCACGGTGAATGCATACTCTTTGCACGCTCCTAAACAAAATATCGGGGCAACCCTTGTTCCGGTGTTCAAATTTTACATGTTTAAACGTCACCCATTTGCTGGCTTGGGCAATATTTGTGTATACATACACATGTATATGTCGTCCAGCGTCTACTGGTAAAAGTTCATAAGCATTGACTCAATTGAAATTGAAATTGGGTCCAGATTGTTTACTCCTTTCTTCTCGTCTAACATGGAGAATTCCCTTTAATATTCTGATCTCGCCTCCAACGCATGCACAATACTGCAAGCTTGCATGGTCACTGTAACTAAGAAACACTCCCACAAAACACCTGTCCTAGTAGACTTGCATTATTAATTGGCTTCCTGTATCACGCAGAATCATGAGTTGATGCTGATGGTTTCCGACACTCTAAGTGGGAAAGCCCCTACATACATACAACAGAGCATTTATCAAGCGCCGGCTTCAACAAGATCAAAGCGCAATATGAGAAAGCAAACCAATGGAACAACACTACATCATTACATTTCATACAGATAAGGTTTAAGGGATTTCTTGAACATTGGCAAAGAGTCACAATTTGTCATGGATACTGGGAGGTTGTTCCACATCTGGACATGCTCAACATCAATAAACCATCCTACAACCTTCGTTCTTGGCAGTCTGGTTGGCACAATGGTATCTTTCCTCACCCTCCACCTCTAGGACCCCGGTTCGAATCCCGCCAGGGCCACTATGTGGGTTGGGTTTTTTAGTCCCTACCTGATTGCGTGGGTTTTCCCTGGAATATTTCTCGGGGGTTTTCCTCCCACATCTAAAACTGAAACTTCCTTCCTCATCTTCTCTCCATGGGGCTCTTGGCTAGTATAGTGATTAAGTTTACTTTTCTGAGAATCCTCGGCTTCACAACCAGAATTAATAAATGAAATGAAATGAAATAAATATTGTCGTTAAGAAATAAAATCTTAGCACTCTTAGGGGTACAAGATCATTCTCTGTTGCTGCACTACGTCCATCTATGGACCCAGCTACCTCACAAACCATTCAGTCTTACAAAATAAATCTCTCAAAACACACCTCAAGTCCAAAACATTTCCGTTACTATTTTTTTTTCTTTTGTCTGTTGTCTTTTTTTTTACTGTAAATTAGTGCCCTGAAGGTCTTGTTGGTGGCTTTATGCGTTTTATATAACTATTATTATTGTTATATAATAACCATTATTGTAATAATAATTATTATAATAATTATAATAAATTATTTGTGTTATTAATATGTTTGAAACTCTACATGGACATCCTGGTACATAGGGATATTGAGTTTTAAAGTGGTTTGGGGGGGCTTTGTGTTATTTAATTACATTTAATAATTGATATGATTTATTAAGTACATTTTTTCTTCTGTTTTATTTATTTTTGTAAAAATGTATTTGATGATTTATTTCCATGACAATTTGAAGGATTTTGTATTGATAGTTGGTGCTGGATATGTGGTATGGTGTCTCCCATTGTGCCTTCATCGTTTTCTGGGAATCTCAGAAACTCTTTAGAGGATTTTCGGGGGTGGAGGGAGGAAGGGTTCTTCCTTATAAGAGGGGAAGAGTGGGGGCACATTTTGAGACATTTTTCTGGCAGTTATTGGGCATGGTATACTTTTCTAACAAAGCAACAAAAAAACTGTTATTTGAATCATGTTTGATATCTAATGTCAATTAAATTTATGATGTCTTCTTTGGAATGTTTCCCCCCCCCCCACAGGTCTCTTCATCGATTATTAAAGCATCATGCCAACCTCTTCAGAACCGAACGAGTTCCTACAAGAAGGTACTGTGGAAACCACAGAATCATGTTCCTCCACAAGCTCTCGCAACGCCCTCGGCTCAGAGCTTCAAGGAGAGGAGGCCACGTCTTCCAGAGGAGGAAATACGCCAAGGGACGAAGACTCGTCTCTGGTGATCGCGCCCTCTGAGAGTGGAGAAAAAGATTTCAGTTTCAAAGTGGAATTAGGATGTGAACATGCAGGAAATTCTCATTTTGATGCTGCCTTATTTCGTGCTGAGCCCAGTGGCGCCCACCCACATATTGGTTCATCATACAATGAACCCGGTCTCACCCATTCCATTCCAACGCCCTCATGCAGTCCACCCAGCAGCACCCAAACAAACTGCTTTAATGCAGTAGACAAGTCCAGTTTAACCCGATCAGCTGTGAGGCCTTACTTAACAGGCTCCTTCCCGAGACAGTGTAGTCATCACACGGAACTTCCTCCTAAACCCAGAAATCTCACGTCACGGGCCATCACAGAATGGGTTGCAGGGCACCAGCTTCGTCTGTTACCATTCGTTTCAATGTTCTTAACGGTACTCAGACCAATAAGGTACAAAGTTTGACCCCTGACCCCCACCCACTGAGAAATCATGCACTTTTGTTTTTAAGTGAACAAAAATCATTTTCCAATTTTTGAAAGGTTTGTTTGATTTTTGAAACTGAAAGCACATCCAAAGTACATGTCGTACTCTGCTATGGGAAAAAACAATTTGTGAGTTGGATTTGAATTTCTTAGACTAAATTCCAGTGATGCTATGTCACCTGGTTCAGGGCGAGCTTTTTCATTGCAACCTGTAGATCGGCAAAGACTGGTATCCTTCTGCAGCACATTTCACTAAGGGTGGCATGGGTGGGGTGTGCATAAAGCCCTTGCCTCTCACCAATGTGTCCCTGGTTCCAGTCCTGGCTAGGGCCATGTGTGAGTAGAGTTGTAGGTTGGCTCTCTCCTGTGCCAGGAGGGTTTTTCTCCAGGCCATCCGGTTTTCCTGCGGAAAAACCAAACACTTTCGATCTCAGGCTGTGCTCCGTGGTCATATTTGGGTTGATGTGGCTGGCTGCCGATGGCGCCCTTGAATGCCTGCAGCTCGAACACGTGCGTCCTTCGCAATTCAGCTTCTCAGCTGCCAGTATTAAGGATGATTAGCCTTCCAAATTGTTATCATTCATTGAGAATTGTGTGTCTGTTATCTTGTGTGTAACAAAGGAAATGCTTGCCCCTGACCTTGTGACATACATGTAGCAGCACTGGATGTAGTCTGAGGAATTCAAAGTGAGCATTCACTGGTGACCGAGCAAGTCATGGTACCAGACAATTATTCAAATCTAACTCACAAACTTTAAGCTGGGTTCATGATGTCATGATTCTATATATTCACAGGGAAAAGTTTATAAGAGTAGAACAAATTTCAACTTGGGCAAATTGTTTCTTGTGAATTGGCAACGTCAAATTTCGCTTCACAATCGCATGACGTATGAACCAGGCTTAATTAGGTTGTTTACTAAAATTCAAACTTGGTGCTTAAGGTAGCATAAGGTGTACAGTTTCAATAACGTATACTCTTTTTTATTCTGGTTTTAATTTTGTAGAAAACTAGTCGTGATCTTTTAAAGTTTACGAGACTTTAAAAAAAGCATTTCCTTCTTTTAATAAAAAAAAAATGCTGACTATCAAACCACCTAAGTCTACCTCCAGACCATGAAGTTATCAAATTGTCCGTGAGAATTTCCCCCGAACCATCGTCATCCCTTATTTTATTATCAAAGTACTGCAAGTAATATCAAATTTATCGCCATAATTTGCCGAGGTTGTTAAATTCATGCGTGCCAAGTGATAGATAAAAAATCCTCACATTGACAGCGCTGAATGTAGATTAAATGTCACCGTGCATGCAATATTGAATGTGCACCAAATGAAATTTTATGAAATTGTATATCCCGCCGCAGTCTGAAGCCAGGGACTGTAGGCAACAATGGGGTTATGTTTCAGGTAATATTATCACTCCCTGACCGTAAGTAGGTTTTCAAGATTTCCACATGTCTGGCAGAAATTATAATCTCTGAAGACGAACACAGAACACGGACAATTTGTTTTTATTACTGTTGTGTTATTCCAGAAATTTCCAGTCCTTGAATATACATACAGAAGTATGTTTTTTTGTTTGTTTGTTTTTTACTATTTTCTGTTTCTTTACTGGTTATTATTGTCAGCTCAAAGCAGGCAGGGGAAAAAACAACAATAAGGTTTCTCTATACAATAATCCGAGCAGCTCGTCGGTTTGCATCACCCACAGCTATGGCCGCTGCACGTGTGTCTCGATGCACACGCACTGTGAAACCTGCCATGCTGATTGGTGCATATGCGCGGCTGACTCGCTAATGTTGCGTCGCAGACGCGTGTGGCGGCCATAGCTGCGGTGGTGTAAACCACCATGAACGAGCTGCGCAAATTTGAGAAGAAGAGACCTTTTTTAAGAAACACATTTCATGAAAATAAATTAATTGTCACCATGCAAAATGAACTGATTCTTTTTTCTGCAGGGATTTCCTTGTTGTTCCCTTGTTATAGAGTTGCAAAATGTTTCACACTTTCTTTTTACAATTTTGTTATGCTAACCTTGGGGTTATCTCGCTAACCTGCTCCCAAGCAGGGGTTAGCTGTTTCCCGAGGAACTAGCTATTAATTGGAAGTTTGCCAGAGTTAGCATATTCAAGTGTGAAAAGGTCGACCAAATTTTCCTGGGAATTTCCCAGGAAATCCTTCTGGTGTGAAAGGGACTAATTTTAGAAATGTATGAGGTCTAGACGTAGAGTTAGAGACATAGACTGAGAAATCCCCTATTGTTGAAACCCTGCAAGTTTTAACTTCACTCGTGGTCCTTTCTCTATGGTAGGACAGAATCTCTCAATTTGTTTTTTCTACATACATTACAAACAGTGTAATTATGTATGTAATTTTGAAATCAATTTGTTTTTATGATGGCCCATTGAAAATTATTTTCGATGTGACATGGCTGCCATCAAGAAATAAACCTATTATTATAAACAGCAAAATTATGCATTACTTTGCTCACGTACAAAAGCTCAATAGAATGCCATTGTTTATTTGCACAAATGAGCGTCAAGGTGATGAATCGTTCCGATTTGATGAGGTATGGAATACGTGACGTATTTCTGTTAACTTTAAATCACTCTTAATTATCTGGGTATTTGTAAAGCTGTTTCTGTGTTCTTGTATGGTTGCCATAACTACAGGATATGTAGGCACAGTGAAGGACAATTAGTCACGAGTACAGTGCTCAATGGAGGTAGAAATTCTCCATGGCGGTAGAAATGCTCCATGGACGTAGAAAGGCTCCATGGAGGTAGAAATGCCCCAATGGAGGTAGAAATACTCCAATGGAGGTAGAAATACTCCATGGAGGTAGAAATACTCCATGGAGGTAGAAATGCTCCATGGAGGTAGAAATACTCCAATGGAGGTAGAAATGCTCCATGGAGGTAGAAAGGTTCCGTGGAGGTAGAAATGCAAAAAAACCTTCTCAACTTTGCGCGTTAGACATGCTACTCGTTATGAGATAACGCTTACTGCTGTACTTCTTCCAGTTGGCCGGAAGATAAATTCATTATCACACGCGCGCTCATGGAATGCTGAAAAATGTAGCGCGACTTCGTCCCATATCCCATGAGGCCACAGAAGCACTATATTTTTTCCGTATTCCAATCGCGCTTGTGTGATTTATTTGTGCACAATGTATTGCATACAGTGTATTGCGTACATTGTATTGCGTACATGCTGAATGCACCATGTACATGTTATGGAGTAATATCAGATTATTTATGCACAGTATATGTTTCTGCATATGAAATCCTTCTGGTGTGAAAGGGACTAATTATGGTAATGTGTTAGGTGTAATATGAGACTTACAATCTGTTAGAGGATGCATTTTCCAACCACAAGCCGACTGAACATGCATCAAATTTTCATTCAAATCCAATGAAGTTGTGTGTTTTGCAACCAGCTTTCACTAATTTATCACATTCATTATCAAAAATTGCTGATGAATTATGTGGTCAACTGATTTTCTATTCTGTGTTCACCTGTTTTTCTCATCAACATAATTGTCTTTTTTTAATACATGTAGATCATTTTTTGAGAATCTTTTGATAGATTTTTGTTGTACAAAGTATGTTCAGTGATGCGTTACTGAGTGTCTGGTGTAGAACAATCGGGAAAATGATATCTGGATTTCAGCTTCTAGTTCTAACTTCATGAGATTTGAAGAAAAAAATTGTTGTGTCTGTCATTTTCCAGATACTTGATTCCTGAATCTATCCGCGCAAAGCTGCTGAGTCTGGAGACGTGCCGCACCCAGTTCCACACCCAGACTCACACCCTTCCCACCAACTTAGACGGAACAGCCCTACTACTTACCACCATGTCGGGCCAGTTGTGCTTCACCTCGCGCTATGGTCCATTCAGTGAGAGTTTGGATGATGAGGTCACATTCCAAGCATCAGCAGAAAATCAAGACAGTGATCTTCAGGGTGTGGACAACTTAGCTTTCGAGTCAGATCAACTGATTGAAGACCAGAGTTTCGGCACCGATGGGACAACAAGAAACAGCGTCACCATTGCGTTTCAGTCCCACATCAAGAAAGACCGCAGCAGCAGTTCCGAGGAGAGTTTTGGCAGTCAGGAATCCATTCCAGAGATAGTTCCCCTCGGTCATCCCTGGCGAGCTCTGGGCTGGTTCTTCAGTAGAACTGTCGTCAGCGTCATCATCTTGTTCCTGATGACCGGGGCATCGCTGGCTCTTGCTGGGGTCAGTGTCTTCGTGGTCGGCCCCACCCCGTACTTTGACAAATCCCTCAAAGCTTTCCAGATCCCGAACCACATTTCAACTCAACGTCAGATGGCATTCGACATGGCCAAGAAAGACGACTTCAAAAACTTGCCCAAGAGGAGCGCCGATGACCAAGTCGGCGGTCATGACTTCCTGAAATATTGGGATTCGGATAATGAAAATGACATATTCAACTCACTGCTACATAAGACCAATTCTGAAATAGAGGGAATCTCCGTACTAAACAGTAATTCATATGCCAAACAAAAAACAGTTGATTTATTTATTAACGATAATGAGAAACAACCAAACACTGCACCGAGATCCGATTACTCCGATATTTTCAAGCAGAGAGGGTTGGAAGAAGGCAAGACACCTCACAGTCGTCAGCGGCGATCGACGCCTCGACACCGCTCTATGAGATGGCGCATCCAACTCGTCTACATCGCCGAGGGAGAGGATAAAAACATCTTCACTAAGGAGCGTCTTGAGACAATACACAACATTGAGATGTCGATCATGAAGCATCCCAACTTTACTTTCTTCTGTTCACGTACCAGAGCGTCATTAGGGGACCCAGCCCTGGCGCCTTACAAATACTGTTTCCCACCAAACTCCTTGATGACATACTTCTACCCATCAGAGGTGGGTTCAAAGGTAAGTTGTCTTTGAATTTCTTTGGTCGAATTGTTCTTCATAATTCAAAGAACCTTTTTCTTTGTTGTTGAACTTGAAAACCAGAGCGAACTTGTACACCCAAACGAGGGACTTTCAAGAGCACTAGTGGAAGCAGGGTTAGGGTTTGGGATTGGGCTAGGGTTAGGGTTAGGGTTAGGGTTAGCGTTAGGGACCGGTCAAGTCTGTCAACATTTTTTTCCAGGTCGTACAGAGATTGCCACATTTGAAGATCCTCGTCTCTTCACCCAAAGTAGTACTTACCAACATTTTTCTTTGAAAATTGAAGCACATTTTTTGAATATCAATATTTTATACACCTCTTGAAATGGTGTGTGAACTCTGACCCCCTTGACCTTCGGATCCATGCCTGTGGCTGCGGGCTGTGCCCTTGGTTAGTTCGCAAGATTAATGTTTTAACCGGACTATTTTCCTAACAGATCATCTACGATGGTGTAGGGTCTGAGCTGGCAGATATTAACGGCACTCTCGCTCACGCAATGACATCGCCCACCTTCTATTGGTACGTGGACACCAATATGAACACCAACAACCGACGTAGCAAGTTCATCCGCAGTGAGGTAAGGGGGGATCATGGTGTGGCCTGGCTGAGCGATCTAGCACACCAGACTACTCAAGTTCTGGTGACAATAATTCTGGTAGCAACACTTTTGTGCTTGAGTTTGACACTTTTAAACCACAATTGGTTTGTCCTGTGGATGGGACATTCAGTCATAGGTCCTTTTGGATGTGTATTGCATGGAAAAGAAATTGGGAAGCTCAGCATATAAAAGCAAAGGGCTTGCCCCGGTGTTTCTTTCAGTTGCAGCAAATTGCAGAGCTGTTTGCTTTTTCTTAGTATCGTATTGAGAACCATTTGGTGAAATCCCTTTTGTATGCTTTACATTAGTATTATCACCGCTAGTTTATTCGTTTTTCCCAGGTGTGGTTTGGAGGACCAATATTGGCGAAATCCCATTCATACAATGCTTTACTGTATATTATGGTCACACCCGCCGCTTTTGTTTTTTCCCAGGTGTGGTTTGGAAAACCAATTGGCGACATCTCAAACACACTGACAAGTGATGAGATCTCACAGGCGTACAACGATTTTGTAGTCACATACATCGACCTACTGGACAATGCATCAACTGAGTAAGAGTTTGCTCTTAGCAGATCCTCATGGGCAAAATGTCATGTTTCTGCTTTTACAGTAGGCCGTATTTTTTACTGCAAGAGGGCGCCCTTTGGGGGTGGATTGGGGGGTCTAGCCATAAAAATAGTGTTGTAAAGCAGATGCAAGTAGACTTCTAATAAAGCTGTTAATATACAACTTCTGAAGGGACAGGGGGCGGTTATTGACATTTTTAGAATGTGATTAGTGTAAGATATTTGCTTGGAAAATTTGTGTTTTTAATGGTTTAAAAAATTATGTGTGCTTTCAAAATGAAATTAGTGATGCGCCCTCTTGCTGTCAAAATTATGGCCTATTCCGCTTACTGGGTTAGCACTTGCTTACTGCCCTAACTTTGTGAGTGAAGGATGCTCAGTAACAATTGGAATGCGCTTACATTAATCACAACTTGGGTTTTTTTGTTGTTTTTTTTGGCAAGCAGAGCCAAGAACTTCTTCACTCTATCATAATACCCTGCTTCCTATCATTTTTTCCCAAGGGCGTCATAAACAGAGATCCATCTGTGTTGTAAATTTCTTTTCTCTTTATATTTTTAAGTCAGTTTCATTCCGATGGAAGTCATTCACAAGTTATGTTTTTATCTCCTTTTTTTTTTTTTTTGCATCACGTTTTTCGTTTTTATGTTTTTTTCACAGCAAAGTACGTGTTCTCTATGGTGGAACTCAACTCTTTGACTACGAGGTATCACAGACCATCGCTCATGACCTCAGCCTTTCAATACCTACAGGTATGAGTAGGTTTTGTTTTCTAATTTGTTCTTCCATTTTCTTTGCTTTTTATTTTTTTTTCTAAATCCAACAGCGCAAACGCAATGACAGGATAAGGATAGAATCTTGCTTTGAAGAAATATTTAGTTTTGTATGTGGGAAGACTACCCCAAATAGGGGAAAACCTACGTAATTACCCCCCCCCCCCAATTTCATGAAGCGCTACGACGCGTCGTAAACGCAAGATATGACCTGTTACACGTCTGAAGTTGCAATGCGTGTAAAAACGATTTCATCATTGATCGGGGGGGCAGGGGGAGGCCCAACGAGATATGACCAGGATTGTACTGATACTATGTCAAGCTGTTTTTTTCTCTATGTGTACTGTGCACAGAAACCTCCAAGATCATGTGTAATTCAAACCACCCACATAACCTAGGCATCATATAGAGGGGGTCAAATGAATGGGATTTGAATGAATATTTGTAGTTTCCTGGTTCAGTTGTACTTTTATATTTCTGACCTATCAGAAATCCTTGTATCGATGCAACAAGGTAGGAACTTCTGAAATGGTGATTACATGAAACGCGATTTTTAGAAACCTTGTTCGTATCTGGCTTAAAATAACCCGCATGTACACAAAGCATCAATGAACGCCAAGTGCAGCGTTGATGCACGAAACATTTTTGCATAAGACACAACTTTTTTGCAGAATCGACTTACAATCTTGTTGCCAGGCACGGATAAATATAAATTATAAATCGCCTGAATGATAGAAGAGAAGCGGCTGCGCAGTAATTCACACTTTGATTCTTGTCTTCTGTTGTTTTTCTAGGCGTGGCCATTTTCCTCTTGCTCTTCGTCTTGACCTCCTTCTCCGTCTGGCTCACCGTCTGGGGGTTTGCCAGTATCCTCCTCAGCTTTGCCTGGGCGTACTTCGTTTATCACGTCGCCTTTGGGAAAGCAGCCCTCGGCCTGCTGAATCTCGTCTCGGCATTTGTCATCATCGGAATTGGTAAGCCAAAGATCATTGTTGGATATGTACAGCTATAGAACAGCATGGGTGGCATGTGCTTAAGGCGCTTGCCTTACACCAAGGTGTCCCTGGTTCGAGTCCTGGCTAGGGCTATATGTGACTAGAGTGTTGTGTTGGTTCTCTTCTTTTCTCTAGCCCATGCAGTTTTCCTCCCCTCTGGAAAAACCAAGCACTTTCGATCACAGGCTGTGTTCCGTGGTCATATGTGGGTTGATGTGGCTGGCTGCCGAAGGCGCCCTTGAATGCCTGCAGTTCAAACACATGTAACCGAGTCCTTCGCAATTCAGCTTCTTAGTAAGGATGATTAGCCTCCCAAATTATTATTGTTATAGATTATAACACACCTCTCCCTGGTTCTTTATCCTGATTGGCTGAAACACGGTCACATGGCGTGAACTAATAGTGCTAATAGCCTAGTGCATGAAATCTGCACCACCGTAAACTTGATGCGCGCCAACGCACCGCACGCGCCAGTAGAACAATATGCAAGTGAGTTTTCTTTTAATGAACAGCCAACATTCCTCAGTGGAGTTCTCCAAATGATCATCAGTTACACATTGCTCCCTTGTATATCATATCTGATAGATACTGGGAGTATTACCCTAGTGTTTATTGTTATTATCATTATTTTTAGGTCCTATTATTTAAGATCGTGGTTTATGTGTATAAATGCCTCAATGGTGCAGCACCTGGTGTGGATTTCACAAAGCGCTAGGACTAGTCTTATCTGGAGTTAGGACGAGTTACTAGTCCTAACTTATAGGAATAGTCCTAACTTAGGACTAGTTTTGTGAAATCCACTCCTGGTTACCTATCATCTTGCCTCTCACCCTACCGGCCCGCATACTCAGGCCTTCGCTCAGCATCTGATATACACCAATCCGAGCAGCTCTCGTTTATGGTGTTTAACACCACCGCAGCTATAGCCGCCACACACGAGTGTGACACAACACGCACGTCAGCGCGCATATGCACCAATCAGCATGGAGGATTCACAGTGCGTGTGGGTCGACAAGCGCGTGCGGCGGCCATAGTTGCGTTGGTGTAGATGCCCATGAACGAGCTGCTCGGAATTAGTCTATAACTCGCCTCATGAAACCAAATTTTTTCAAGCTGCTCGAGTCTGCATCAATTCAAACCTGGAATGCACTCACTGTCTCCATCACAGAATCTGACTCTTTAAGCAAAGTCAAAAAGTGTGTTAAGAATTATCTATACCCAATCTAATGTTGTCTTTCTCCGCTACTGTATTTTCACACAGCTTTCTTCACTTACTTTGTCATAGTTTTTGCTCTATGCCTTTACACTACGTTCTTGATGTAGTGGCGCTTTTTAAATGACTTTTATGTATGTATATATTATTATTATTGTTACTACTTTTCTTATGATGTTCCCATTTTTAGTAAACTAATTCTTAGTTCTCAATCCACCTCTATTTTCTTTCCCCCCCCACCCCCACAGGTGTAGACGACGTATTTGTCTTTGTGAACACTTTCCTCCAAGCAGACCACTACAAGGATCCTGTTCAGCGGATGGCACACACAATCAAAACAGCGGGCATAGCTACCTTCTTCACTTCCTTCACGACTGCCGGAGCGTTCGCTGCCAACATCGCCTCTCAGGTGAGTCCCTTTAGGTAGCTCAGCCCTAAGAATCCCATGAGATACACCCACAGTGCTAGTGTAGACTCGGAATCTGACTTGAGTAACACTTTTAATGACTCGGTCTCGGGCTTGAGTCTCAATGGTCAATGACAGTTTTGTTTACTTCCCACTCGTCATTATAATAATAATAAAAATATGCACTTCTTATAAAGCGTTTATGACAACCGATGGGCAACTCAAAGCTTTATTTTCAAAACAAGTATGCAGAGAGTTTTAAACATGACACCCATTGATGAAACACTGTGTAAGGGTTTACAAGGTGATGCGGTGCAGTCTGAAGCCAACCATGCCAGAAACACTGGGGCAAACCCCTTCTCGTATTAACGATAAGTGTACTCGGTTCTTTTATGTGCATTACTCAACGGGACCTTCAGGTTTACCTCTCATCAAGGACAAAGTAATTACGGTTAGGTTTTGCTAAAGGACACCTGTGTCATGACCAGGAACTGAACCCACACTCTGACAACACAAAGGCCCAGTTTCATAGACCTGTTTAAGCACAAAAATTAGCTAAGCATAAGAATTTTACCCACAAGAAAAAAGTTTACCAACCAAAACACCATGTCAAGTGTGCCCTCTGTGACTGGTTTCCTGTTTACTTTTGCTGAGCAGAAAACTGTGAAGCACTATATCGTCTGCTTTTAAAAGCAGCTTGATCAAATCTACTCGGCCATGAAACTACCCCATTGACTTTCCTCTCTTTACAGATTCCAGCCATCAATGACTTTGGCCTGTTCATGTGCTTGATTGTCAGCTTCTGCTGGCTCCTCGTGGTCCTCATCATGCCGTGTGCTCTCACTCTCTGGCACCGTTGCTTCCATTGTGAAGCCTTTATGTAAGTGCAGTGGCAAACTGTCAGGGACTAAGCTACCAGCTAGCCCTGGTAGGACATCAGCCTCCGTTGCAACGCTGCACTGATGTCCTGGGTATAAAGCTTCTCTACAGTGCGAACAAAATTACAAGAGTTGCTTTCTCTTAGTTTTACCTGTTGTTGGAAGCTGAAAGTTCATTTATATATTCCCAGTATTTTAAAATACTCTTTGAGTATCTTTTAAATTTGTGCATTCACTTTCAGTGAAAATTACACTTAAAGTAAAATGCGAACTTGTACAAAGCATCCCGAACATAATGTACTTTCCATGTGAAGTTTCTACATGCACATGCGCACAATTAATTATGCATCACTAGCAAGTGTCGGGCGCAATTAAGTTTGACGTTCAAACTTGAAACTAACATAAGCCAAAATGGCATTTATTATTGCACAGGCATGTTCAGTTTGCGCACTGTTGTAAATGAGCACAGCTGCAACAAGAACTGAACCGCGCACTCGAATATTTTGCAGTTTTGCCATCCGCTTTGTGTACATTTTGATACAAAGACTAGCTGTATTTTTATCTCTTCATTTTTATCTCTTCACCAGGGAGGGGCAAGACTAGTCTCACACACCCTACCCCACCTTCCCACCATAAATTCTTACCTAAAGTCCCACAATATTGCTCCAATAACAATCTTTCATGAAGGTCTTTCTGGCCGCATAAGTGGTATTTGAGTTTCTGTACAGTTGTCATTGTAATTTGTCTACTGTCAGATTCGGCCGTTGTGTACGAGGCAAAAACGACCCAGCAGCCGCAATGGCAAACCTGTCCCGTGTCCTTGCACGTCACGAGAGGCAAGCCACCCAGCAACAAGCATCGCAGGAGGGTGGAGACCTCGAGAGAAGCACAGAGGAAGGTCAAGATGAGGGAAGCAGTCCGAGAGAGACTCGGAATGACAACGATATACCCCTGCTAGACCTTGAGGAGTATAACAACACTCAGAGTAAGACAGTACAAACCACACTGTTACGAGGGACAGAACTAAAAACAGACGATTGACTCAACTGACATGATCCAGTGACTCAAATGATTCAGGCTGACACTTCATTTATGAGAACAAAAGAAATCATTAATTCTCTTCTCTCACTTCAAGAAATCACTAAACAATTAGAAAAATAAACTAATACAATGAATCAAATCTAAAATAAATATGTGAGTGAATTAGATACTGGTAACAATCTAAGGAGTGGTGCAAAGTCAGGCCCAAGCCAGGAAAGCTCGGGGGCAGGGAATATTGAAGCCTGCGAGATAGACAGTTCAGTGACCGGTAGATGCCTTTGCCCTTGGTAGGTTTAAGCCGTGAAACGCTGGCGGTGGAACAGGAAATCCTGTTGGATGAGTGGAGCATCCATGTCACGGACCCTGTCAGGACTTTGGCCAACAACAGTGATGAGCCCAGCAGGAGGAGCTGAGCCAGCAAGGGCCTATGGAGTTGATCATTCGGTCATGGCTGGAGAACGACAGCTCATAATTATAACATTCAGCACAAAGTGGTTAATGAGGTCTGACGCGATTTAGGGCTTACACCGGTGAACAACCAACTATGTAACAATTTAAACACATTACAGTTGTATTACATTACCTATTACAGGATTCACCCAATTAACAAAAAGTAGGTATTGAGTGACATGTAAACACTGCAGTTGTAACAACACTTCAACTGCTTGAAGAAGTGTGTAAAAACTTGCAATATAATTTGTGGGTGCACAAAGAAAAATTGACTAGAACGGGACTTGAACCTGCGACCTCTGGACTATCTAGCCCTGTGATGGCGGTCTTCCTATTTTGTCAAGAGATTCGTTCGGGGGTTCCAGTCAGAAGCAATTCAACCTGAAACTGCCATATAACCAGGGATCACAAGTTGGGTCTCGTCAATTTTATTTTTGTTCACCCAAAAATTGAATTAAATTTACCTGCAGTCGATTTCACCAAACTCTTCCTAACTGAGGAATCATCCTAACTGTAAGATGCATAGTGATTTGTATTGTGACATCACACTTTCCAATTAAGATTGATCTTACCTCTTTGTGAAATCGACTGCTGGTCAGTTTCCCTCAAGCTTTATTACTTGAAACTTTCATTTTATTAAAAATGTTGTTTTTGATGCTTTTTAAACAAACTCAACTTTGCATTCGTTTTGACAGACCTTTTGATTGAAGACGATGAACCTCTTATTCTAACCAACGACGATGAGTTCATCTCATCCGTTCCTCTCGCATCCACTCCTACCAAGGAGACTCGCAGCATCACAAAGACACTCCAAGGAATTCTCTATAACTTTGTTGCGACCCCTGTCATAAAAGGACGCTGGTTTGTAGTGGGTAAGTATCTTGTGTGTGTAAATATACGTTGTGTTTTTTTAATATACATTTATAGGTTTTTTTTTTAATGACTATTGATCTTCTTATAACCAACGCCCAATTTCATAGAGCTGCTTAAGCAGAAAATAGTGCTTAAAAATTTTCTGCTAAGCAAAACTAAGCAGGATACCAGTCACAGACTGTACATGTAACATGGTATTTTGGCTGGTAACATTATTCTGGTAAGCATAATTTTGTTGTGCTTAGCTGTATCTTGTGCTTAAGCAGCTCTATGAAATCGGGCCCAGCTGCAAAGGAGAGCCTCCAGACAGAGACTTTGTTTCTTTTCAGCGATCCATCGGGCTCTAGCTGCTTCACTTTCCCCTTCCTCTGCGTTTTTATTGTTTTTGTTGTATTTTGTAATGTTTTGCTATTTTGATTATGTATGTACTTTCTGTGTGACTGCCACGAGAAATGAAATAATTTAATATAAATATAAATACACAAATCAGGCAAGGGTCAACGAGCTTGTTTATATAACATTCTTTACTTGGAGAAAAAAAAACCTGTTGTGTTAGAAAACATCAATTAAAAGGCAAATTGAAATTTATATTCATTCCCCCGATGCAAATATTGACATCTATCTAATTGTTTGCGGTACCTGTCGCTAATAATACTGGATTCCAACTGGACCCTCGTCACCAAGCGTGCTCAGTGGTCTAGTGGTTAAGACATCTGCTCTAGTCATGCGGGAGTCGTGGGTTCAAATCCCACCCGTGTTACCTGTGGATTTTTTTTCCCACAGGACTCCCACACATCGGTGAAAGGCAAATTGAAATTTACATCAATTAAGAGGCTGATATTGTGTTTGAAAAAGCCTTCGGAGTGCCAAGGCAGCTCGGGGCTGTAGACTCCTCAGGGAGCTGAGAAAGATTACAGGAATGTTATTGGCCCAATGACCAGGGCACTAATGTAAAGGGCATTGAGACGTAACTGTGAAATGTGCTATATAAGAACTAGTTATTGTTACTACCATGGAGAGGACTGTTTTGTTAGTTTGTTTCCCTATTGCAGGGATGATAAATTTCAAACTATTATCTAACTTCAGATTCTTTTTCTTTTTATTGATTTTTTTTTCGCCTGGTGAAAACAGTACCTGTTAATTTCTTCAGATATAAAGAAATCCTGCTTTTTGATCTACTTCTCTAGCGCTGAGGAAACTGTTCCCAGAAGCTCCTTGAAATCTAACTCTGGGGTTTTACCAAAAGGTGGAAATGCCTCACTTCAACGTACTTCCTAAAGTTGGGATCATAGCTTCAGATTTTTTGTCGGCAAAGATTCTCACTCCAGTTGTTGCAAATGTTTGTTATTGTTTTTAATTCACTGGGCAAACTTTACAGTTTTTCACATGAATTAAAGAGATGCTTGCCTGCAAAGTCACTGCAAACATTCTTCCAAAAAAACAGGCCACAAGTTAATCCTCAACAGTTGGTGTCAAAAAAAAGTCATTTTTCTTCATCAAAATTCCCTGTACCTGTTTAAAAATACCATCACGTCCCCTTTCAAGTAGACCTAAAACAGTGTGACATCATCTGCATGTATCTCGCTTTTTTTCATCCTAAAGTGGCTGTGTCGTTATGATTATAGCAGGCCTGTGGCTGTACATGGAAATATGAACTCTCACCCAGATACTGCACACGCGTGCTTGCGGTCGAGTCACAAAATCACGCCCCACGTCTTCATCAGCACCCCAGCATGGCGGCGTCTTTGTCAAACTGTGATGTGACCGCCAGCTTGCTTGCGCGCGTAGTAACTGGGTTATTCCATTTACTGCTATAATCATGATGACACAGCCTCTTTAAGTGTATTTTGTCTGATCTTTGTAGTTGGTTATCTGGTCATCTTTGCCATCTCCCTGGGCCTGGTCGTCCATATCAACCCTGCCAACAGGCCACCTGCACTCTACAACGAGGACACCAACCTCCAGCAGCTCCTGGACTTGGCGTATAACTTCAGCGGTTCAGATATCCGCTGTCAGACATGCTCCGGGTTCTCAACTCACAGGGTACCCTCATCCAATGACAATGGCCGGGTGACACTGCCAGCTGTTATTCCCATTCCTACTAGACGCCCCACGTCTACATCAGCACCCCATCATGGCAGCATCAGCACAACGAGGGTGAGATGATAGCGGCAGATACACAATCCCTTCTCTTTGGTCCACTAACTTTCACCTTTTTGATCTACATTCCATTAAGTCCACTGTACAAAACCAAACTAATTTTCACATTTCCACTCCAATTGAAAGCAATTTTCTATGTTTTGTGAATTCAATTCTCGCAGTTTGGTTTCATTTTGGTACTTTTTTGTAAGTGAACTACCTCTAAACCATTGATCAACAAAATACAAAACTATGTGATATCTTCAAGTAAAGTTGATTAATTCAACTGTTAGTTTTACTGTTGAATGTTTATCAGAAAGTCAACTATATGCATAGTTTGTAGTTATAATAACAATACTGAATTAAAACTCCACAACTCCACAAAAAGAGATTCCCACTTTGGATTATCTTCCACACGCTGATATTGTTGATCCACATCCTTTACTAAGTCAACTAATCACGATGTCAACTAATTTTTTTCCTCCGGTTTTGTAACAGAATTATGGTGACTTCCTTACCTTTCTATTCACTCAACTGATTTCACTTTGATCAAGTAACATTGACTTTATTTAACCAATACTAGCTCTACCTTAATCCACTGATTTTCACTTTAGGTAACCCCACGTCCCCCAGTTGACACCCTGCCTCCTATTATCTCCAACCCTCCTGGTGTTCCTTACAAGCCAACCACAGAGCACGGAGAGGTTGTTACTGCACTCACAGAAGGGACCCGTAAGTTGAAAATGAATGTATACATGTACCATGGTAGCCATCCTAAAGCTGAGCAGCTGGATGGCTGCCTTTAACTGGCTGGTTAGTTGCAAGCCGTTTATATTGCAGCTGGCTGGTTTTTCTCTCTGGGATTTCTTGGACCTAACTTAAACTTGAGTATTTCTAATCCGTCTTTTAGTTTACTCTTCATAGTAATACGTAACGTTCTAATGTCACAACCAGGCACTTCCTGCCAAAACTCAAAACTGGGTTTATTCGCTCATCAAATAGATGAGAATAAGAGTTTACAAATAACACCTTTCAGGCATATAAAGTAAGCCTTTCTCAAAGTATATAAAACTAGGGGGTTAGTGTTAGGGTTAGGGTTAGAAATAGTGAACCACCTAGCTGAAAAACCTTCCCAGGCAGGTTACTTGACCAAAAAGACAAAAGGCACGTTTCAGCTGATACAAACGTTGCATTCAATTGTACACACAGCACCCTCCCCTTCAACTTTCCCAGCAATACTGTATGCAGTTTGTACATACACAAAAGTAAATTCATGCTGTCCATGCAATGTGTGATGCTCTATGCTAAAACCAGTTACCACTGGGATTCCTTTCTTTTTTTTGTCCTGTCCCCCTAGCGGATTCTTTTGGCAAAATTGCCGGAATCTTTTTTTTCTTTGAGAGTACCGCTGGCACAAAGAAACCCTGACTTGACAATGCCAAGAGAACAAAGATTCTCTTTATTGGAGCATCCGTTTTGTTTCACAACTGAGAAAATGTCAAATTCACACACCGTGAATTGCAAAACATCGGTCGTTACCTACGGCATAAGAGTGGTGCTAAACACAAAACCGTGGTTTGATTACCTGCTCACTCTGACTTACCTCCATTGAGCTGAAATACAGTGAATGGACAATGGTGGAAGCCTCTCGATGTCTCGTAATCCTCTTCTTGGAACAAAATGTGTGGGTGAAACGAAGCATTAGACGGCATGTGTGTGGTCTTTGCACGCTCCGCAGTTGAATGTCTGGGTGACCTTTTGCTCCATTGGTCCAAAATTACACAATGGTGTCTTTACACAGCTTCTGTTTCCATGCAGGGTAAACATTTGCTTGTATACACATCATCCACCTACTGCGCCTACTGGTTAATTCCAGTGGGCGCACATAGACCATGTAGACTAGTCTGTTGGACCCCTGGAGCCTTCCATTGGAACAATCAAAATGCCTACGCGCATATTCTGTGTGTTGGAATGTTCCTGTAGTTCGGAACAATGTTGCGATCCAGCAGAACGTTCCTGCAGCCCACTGGGTTGCGGGCTTATGCCATGCCTTTGGGAACATTCTTTCGTACCAAGAACGTGCCTGAGACGCTTCTTCAGTTCGTTACATTACATTGGTGTTATGGCTGATGGTCTGGTTGTTTTCACTGTTTCCATCTAAGTCAGTGTAACCAAGCCAAGGCTGAAAGGGAAAATAGTCTAGTGTCATATTGTTATAATTAGTTTCATTAATCATTAATGCTATTGAAGACAGGGAACAAGGTGGGAAAGTAGCTTACAGCATTAACATTTGTTGTTCTCTCTCTTGGACGGAGCTTATAAATCTCTATCATTATTTTTGGTAAAGGGCAAACATGTGCCGAAGTTGGCCCAACCTGTGAATTCAGGAGCACATGTGATGAGAGTGACGTCAGTTTGGGACCAGTCTGTCGTTGTATCTTCTACTGCAACTCCGAACCTGATCGGGTCTGTGGCAGCAACGGGCAGACATACATAAACCTCTGTGATCTGCAGGCAGTTGGCTGTATTAAAAAGCAGATAATTGACGTTGCTTACTTAGGACAATGCTACAGTAAGAGACCATGGATAAATTAAGAACGCAGTCGCCCGCGTGCCGATGCGTGACAGCGCGCGGTCGTTCCAAAATTGTCATGGCCCCGTGACACGATGGGATTTGCGCTCCAGTGATTTATAGGTTCCCTCTTTATCGAACTCTATTGTTGGTACCTTTTGTTGGTCAGATTACACGGACAAGGCAGTGCTAAAGTAGCCCATAAAGGAGTGAAGCATTTGTGTTTGCGGTCTATATAGCTCCGGTATACCAGACAATAGGTTGGAGAGATGTACGGTCAACCCTTGAGTTTGTGAAAGCCATTATGTTACAAGTACTTGCAATGTATTTTTATCAAAAGTTGAACTTTAGTTCTATTTCGATTGGTATAATTAGAGCTGGTGACAAGTTCTGTTGGCCTTTTTAAATGGCCTTTTTTACCGCAAAGTTATACTCTTAAACATCGCCCTGATTGTTCGTGATATAATGTCATTAGTATGAGCCGTAAGGGCAAATTGTTTCATCTTTTATTCACTCAACAGCTACAAACTTGTTTTTACACCCATTACAAAATAAAGAATGATAATTCAATAGCGAATATGAATAATTGCAATACATGTACACGAACAGTTTTATTGTAACACCATGTCTTTATATTTTTTGTATTTTAGTGTCACACATATATGCAAGGAAATGCATTATTGTTTTGCATCAAAAATCACATGATCACAAGTTCAAGGAGTAGAAACAAATACACATTTATATAAAAAAAAAGCAATTATTTCCTAATTACAATTTTCGGTGGACACACTTCCTATTTCCTATTGGTATGTTGGCCAACAAATTCTTAAAATAGTATCGGTTATTAATGAAGCTCTTTCTCTAATAAAAATAATAATAAAAGTAATTTACTGTTCATATAGCATTTTGAACAAAAATCTGTGGACGATGTGCAGGAAATTACTTTTCCAAAAGAGCATAATATATATTTATATAAAACCAGGCCGGAAATACAATTTCTGTTTTTGTGGATTCAATTGAAACGAGAGTAGACTTATTGCGGAAAAAAGGATTGATCCTTTTATACTTATAAAGAAACCAATGAAAATATACCACGCCGGAGATACAATATTTATCGTTTACATGAGTTCTGTTTTTTTAATTGAAATGACAGTAGACTTATTGCGGTGGAAAAAGCTAGAGTTTATCTAGTAAGCCGATTATAACTACGCAGGGGCATTTGTCCAACACCATTGTTCCTTTGTTATACAGTGATTATCCCTCAACACAGGGCCATTGCAGAAAAACGCGTGACACTGGGTGGTTTTCCTTTTGTTTGGGTTGTCACGCGAAGGAACGCGTCGGATCGCGGCCGTGCTTGTGACATAATTTATCCATGCTCCCTAAGTTTCTTCCCTTTCTTTGGAGGGTTTGTTGTTAGCATGTTTGTCTCTGGTCAGAGCATGGGATATAGAGGATTAATAACTAACATTTACATGGCATTTGGGTAAGGCATGAATCCTTTAGCGACTTCTTGTTGGTATTAACAAATTTTAGTAATTTCATTTTTTCAGAACGCTCAGAATAACTTGTTTTTGAGAGTATCCTCACAATGAAATCATGACTAAGCCACGCCAATCCTTTAACCACTTCACGCCAGTATTAACAGACTTCATTAATTTAATTTTTCGGAACATTCAGAATAGTTTGTTTTTGAGAGTATCGTCACAATAAAACCATGACTAAACCAAGTAAAGACAACCAACATTCTCATAAAAAGTAGTTTGTCTTCACTATGAATCGGCCAACCCTTGGCTGGAAGCCGCAGCCAGTAATCAGCCATGGTTTGCTGGAATCTCGGACTTATCATCCAAGTGCTTTATACAATGATAAACAAAGGCGGCAGCCTATCCCTCTCTCATAATCCTTGTTTGTACAACAAAAGTATGAAGGTCTGGAATCTGATTACACAATAGCCCACAGGAAAAGGGGAGATTTTGAGCATGAATTCCAGTACCCTTTGTCCCTCTTTGCACTGAGGAAGTGCAAATGAAGCGCAGCACGGTGAGTGCATGCCTGTGCACGTTTTATAATGGAATGTCCGGGCGTATGAACACGTCACTCGGCTTTGACCTCATTATGTGATGTCTATCGCTGATGTCTGTTGCTGGTTTCCTTCTCATTTTGCATGGACTTTAAATATGGGAAGAAAAGAGTTGTGACCGAGGTCTTAAACGGCCGTTTAAAATCGGCAGGGTCGTGGCCGTGTGATAAAGGCGAGTTCCTTTTACACATGGCCATGACCTTGCAAGGTTTTAAACGGCCGTTTGAGACCGAGTCACTACTCTTTTATTCCCATTCATAAATGCCCTTTTTGTCAAGAAGCGTAATAATGTAGACGAATCCGTGAAACTTTTTTTTTTTTGAATAAGTTATTTTTCAATTCTTGCCACGTCCTCAAGCTCCATTTCGCGAAGGGTCAATGTCATACGGTTGCACGTACTCGTGCGCATTATTAGACTTTACATTGAGTACCACTATGTATTAATTGCAATACGCGTAACACCCGCGTAAGCTAGTGCGCCAACACGCGTATGGCTATAAAGAGCGCAGAACATGTCTTCACAGCTCCAACTATGTCTTTATCATCCATTTAGAATTGTTCTTAAACAGCCATGCGACCACCTTTCAACCAATAAGAATGCCCAAATTTTCCCAAACTGACTGGGGTATTTATGAATATTAAATAAAAAATGGTTTTATCTTTAGATCCGCATTCAACAGACAGCGGCCATCCCGACACACATAGGCAAACTGCCAAACCCAGCAACCAAGGAGGGGCTACCTCCCCACAGGATGGGGATCATTCCCAAGGAGGTGGGCAGGGCAATTCCAGCTCCCCACACCCTGGTTTCAACCCTTGTGCCGGGGGTAAGTGTGGGGAGCCGGCAATCCGGCCCGCGTTGGACAACCTCGCGTTGGTGTACGTGGTGTTCGGGATCGACCATGTTGACTTGAGTGAGGCGTCAAAGGACCACGTTGTAGCTGAGGACGAGGTGAGTGTCTGACTATGGGGAATCGAACCTGGGACCCACTGTTTTCTAGTGATGATTTTAGGTTGTCGTAGCCAAGGGGTCTAGAGCAATCAAACCCAAGGACTGAAAGCTCAGGGTACGTTCCAATTTCGCTCCAGACACTTGTGTTCTTGGTTAAGTCACCCATGAGTATAAAAAGGGTACCTACGAGGGAAGATGTGTTTCTGGTGATTGATTTAGCTTGATGTACTTCATACATAGCAGCACAGGCTGTATGCTCCTCGGGGAGCTGAGATGGTTTTAAGGAATGAAATAAATGGCCCAGTGAAATGGGGGATAATCTTCGTGCACCATGAGGGTCAAAATTGGCAGATACCTGCACTTTATAAATTTCTATCCTTGTTTTTCTGACAAGATTGGTATGCCTCTGTTGGCCTCTTTGAGTAGCTGAGCTGCTCTGGGATTTTACTTTTTAGGGACAACCTCTTGTGAATTTTAAAACCTGTAAATAACAAAATGAGCAAATTTTTGTTTCATGGGAATGCTATTTAAACTAATTTTTTTTTTTCAATTATTTTTAAATCATTTTGATTGGATGTGAACTGTAAGTCCGTAATCATTGAACACTTGTAAATGGATTTCAGTAAATATTCCTTCTTCTTTTTTTCTGTTCAAGTAGCTCTTTGTATTCTTTATGTCATTTTAATCTTAATTTTTTTAAATATTTATTTCCTTATTATAGTCTTCTGTTTTATTCTTAGTTGTTGATTGTGATCCAGTCAGGTTGTTGTGATTGTTTTGTATTGAATTATTATTGACTGTACCATTTGATTACAGACCGTTTTAAATTTCCCCCGTGTGGGAGATTAATGTTTTTTATCTATCTGTCTATCTAAAAATGTACCTGGTCCTTATTTTTCAGGGTCGAGTCATTTACGATGACGACTTCAATGTTTTTAGTGTTGATACCCTGCGAGCTTTGTGTAAGATCTGCAAGAATGTAGCCGCCAGAATGGATCTGGTTGAAGAGGGTGGAGCTCAGTGCATTCCCAATGGTAAATAACAATAGCAATAGCACCAACTAAAAGAGAGTCACTTTGCTCGTGCAACACGTAGCTGCAATTTGATTGAAATGTATAGAATATTTACTATATTTATGGTGTTTTTATACCTTTTTCTGTCTATTTCCCTGTTTTCTTTTGTTGTTGTGCTTGTTTTGGGGTTTTTTTTTTTCATGTGTGTGAACAAAGAGTCCCAATTTGTGTTTTACCCATACACCGGTGTGTGTAACACACTGTGTACTCAGTATCTTTAAATCCGCTGGCATGTTATTACTCGAGTGAGGAACAAACTAAGTACTAGCCTTGATAAACAGTCTAGAAAATTCAGATTCCTTTGTCCATCGGCTCGGAGCAGTAAGGACAAATAGGACCTAGAAAGACCCAGTCCGCTCAGAGCAGAAAGGACTTATGGGACCTAGAAAGACCCAGTCCGCTCAGAGCAGAAAGGACTTATAGGACCTAGAAAGACCCAGTCCGCTCAGAGCAGAAAGGACTTATAGGACCTAGAAAGACCCAGTCCGCTCAGAGCAGAAAGGACTTATAGGACCTAGAAAGACCCAGTCCGCTCAGAGCAGAAAGGACTTATAGGACCTAGAAAGACCCAGTCCGCTCAGAGCAGAAAGGACTTATAGGACCTAGAAAGACCCAGTCCACTCAGAGCAGAAAGGACTAATAGGACCTAGAAAGACCCAGTCCACTCAGAGCAGAAAGGACTTATAGGACCTAGAAAGACCCAGTCCGCTTAGAGCAGAAAGGACTTATGGGACCTAGAAAGACCCAGTCCGCTCAGAGCAGAAAGGACTTATAGGACCTAGAAAGACCCAGTCCGCTCAGAGCAGAAAGGACTTATAGGACCTAGAAAGACCCAGTCCGCTCAGAGCAGAAAGGACTTATAGGACCTAGAAAGACCCAGTCAGCTCAGAGCAGAAAGGACTTATAGGACCTAGAAAGACCCAGTCGGCTCAGAGCAGAAAGGACTAATAGGACCTAGAAAGACCCAGTCCGCTCAAAGCAGAAAGGACTTATAGGACCTAGAAAGACCCAGTCCACTCAGAGCAGAAAGGACTTATAGGACCTAGAAAGACCCAGTCTGCTCAGAGCAGAAAGGACTTATAGGACCTAGAAAGACCCAGTCGGCTCAGAGCAGAAAGGACTAATAGGACCTAGAAAGACCCAGTCCACTCAGAGCAGAAAGGACTTATAGGACCTAGAAAGACCCAGTCCACTCAGAGCAGAAAGGACTTATAGGACCTAGAAAGACCCAGTCTGCTCAGAGCAGAAAGGACTTATAGGACCTAGAAAGACCCAGTCGGCTCAGAGCAGAAAAGAAATCGGATTTCTGCTCCCTGTTTCGACCTATTTCTGGGCACACAAATTACTACAACATTTTGCCCCAGCAGAAAGAAGAAATAAAATGGCTCTTTTGTTCAACTACTTCCCTTTCTAATAACAGCAATGATAGTCAGAACAAAAGCAGGAATGACCATAATTAGAACAGCTTCAAGAACAACAGCAGTAAATAACGAGAATAAAAACAGTTCTAATCCCTTCTCCCTTCTCCCATTTCCTCTCCAGAGTTATCCAGTTCCATCGATGCAGTCAAGAGCGACTTTGAAGAATGTAGAAATCTGCCGGTCCCTAACCTTCTGGCTGGTACTCGCTCCAAGAGCCAAGCGAAGGTTGTTGGCCGCAGGGTTTACTGGTTGGCAATGGCCTTCCAATCGGTACGTTGACAGTTTCACACTCCTGAGAATGAAGATGCATCAACCAATTTTTTTGCCAAATTGATTGATAAAAATTTGATACAAAAAATTGTTAATTGCCTCCCGATTCAACCCTAGTAGAATCTTTCTCAAAGGCTAAATGACTAAAAAGTATACTGGAGTAACAGAAGCTGTCGAGTAGAAAGAAGTGAAAAAAGAGAGACAGAAAGCAGTCTGAAGTTGCAAGGGATGAACAACGGAGAGGGAGACAAGTGGGGGCGGGGGGGTTGTAGAGGAAAGAGGCTGGTTTAACCACAAGAGGTTGGAAACACAAAAGACAAAATCAAAGGTTGGAAGAGAGGGGAAATAATTAGTGAATGAGACCGATTTAAAAAGGGGGACATCTGTGGCAAATGGAGCAGGCAAAGACAAAAATCTTATTAAACAAATAGTTCAGCATTACATACTTGTGTAAGTGAAAGGTAATTCAAAAATCATAAAATTAGAAAATTTCATTTACATTTTTTTTTTTTGCATACGAACATCTTCCAGCAAATTGTACATACAAAATTCTCAGCAACTTTTTAAAATAGTTAACCATTGCATATACGTGACCAATAGGGAGGTAAATAAATAGAGAATTTATAAACAAATGTTGCAACAAAAACAATCTAGCGACTCAATGTCCATCAAATTTATAATTTCTGATTTTTGTTATTGTCTAGAAAACCTTTATGGGTCAGTCATCCTTTGAGTCGTACAAGGATTACAACAAATGGGAGGAATTGATGAAGGAACAAATTGATGGTTTGTCTGAGGTGGAGAAGGTCGGACTTGAGACCATGTTCCAAACAAGCTCCTACTGGAAGCAGATCTTCATGGAGATTGTTGGTACGTTGTATTTCACTCATTGAATACAGGAAATGTTTCCGTTACAACGACAAACGTTATAATGACGTTGTATTTCATTTGCTGAAAATGGGAAACGATTCCTTCGTACTGACGAACGAA
This sequence comes from Marthasterias glacialis, assembly GCA_911728455.2. Taxonomy (NCBI): domain Eukaryota; kingdom Metazoa; phylum Echinodermata; class Asteroidea; order Forcipulatida; family Asteriidae; genus Marthasterias; species Marthasterias glacialis. The sequence continues at coordinate 8,221,241 of OU452235.1, forward strand.
TTTATAAATTGCCTCTTAGGGTCGCAGCAGATCTTCATGGAGATTGTTGGTTTGTTGTATTTCACTTACTGAAAATTGGAAACGATTCCTTCGTAACGACGAACAAATTTATAAATTGCCTCTTTGGGTTGCAGCAGATCTTCATGGAGATTGTTGGTACGTTGTATTTCATTTACTGAAAACGGGAAACGATTCCTATGAACGACAAACGAATTAATAAATTGCCTCTTAGATTGTTGGTACGTTGTATTTCACTTACTGAAAATGGGAAACAATTCCTTCGTAACGACGAACGAATTTATAAATTGCCTCTTAGGGTCGCAGCAGATCTTCATGGAGATTGTTGGTACGTTGTATTTCACTTGCTGAAAATTTGAAACGATTTCTTCGTAACAACGAACAAATTTATAAATTGCCTCTTAGGGTCGCAGCAGATCTTCATGGAGATTGTTGGTATGTTGTATTTCATTTGCTGAAAACGGGAAACGATTCCTTCGTAACGACGAACGAATTAATAAATTGCCTCTTAGATTGTTGGTACGTTGTATTTCACTTACTGAAAATGGGAAATGATTCCTTCGTAACGACGAACGAATTTATAAATTGCCTCTTAGGGTCACAGCAGATCTTCATGGAGATTGTTGGTACGTTGTATTTCACTTACTGAAAACGGGAAACGATTCCTTCATAACGACGAACGAATTTATAAATTGCCTCCTAGGGTCGCAGCAGATCTTCATGGAGATTGTTGGTACGTTGTATTTCACTTACTGAAAACGGGAAACGATCTCTTCGTAACGACGAACGAATTTGTAATGGCCTCTTAGGGTCAAAGCAGATCTTTATGTCGATTGTTGGATTGTATTTGTATTTTACTTATTGAAAAAGGGGAAACTATTCCTTCATGAGCGTGCGCGTAGAGTGGATTGACCACAGACTTAAAAACTGCACATTTAAGCTACACAATTCCAGGGGTTTATGAATAAGCAAGGCATGCTGAGAAAAATGGCGCGGCAAGGTTGATCACCCATGGGAATGAGGTTGGCCGGACCTACATTCTGACAACACCAGAACTTGAGGGCAGTGCACAGGACCACTCGGCCAGGTCACTACCACAAATTAACACCATCCACATGTCTGTGTCCATTTAACAGGTGTGACCAGTGCAATATATGGTGTTGCCTTCTCACTACTTGTATGTGTAGTAGCTGTTGTTATCTTCACTGCTCATATTGGTATTCTACTCATTGCGTTCTTAACCATTGGAGGTAAGTCCAGGCTAGGAGTGTGTTTTCAAACTTAGCATGTACTCTTAATGTTTTATTTTACAAATAGTACAAAGAAATATTAACCGGATTTCTAGTTGACACGTTGGGATTAGAACCTCACAATGCTAACCGTAACTCCCCTGAGTGATTTACTAGGATCCTGCCTCACTCCAACAAAATCCAACAGCATTTAATGGTAACTCGACCCCCAAACTGTTGGACTCTGATTATGATGGTACCCATCACATGTAAAGCATGATCAGTTTACTTGTGCAGTCCTCAGTCCTACAGAGTCAAACAAAACATGCAGTTGGATTTTGATGGGTTGGGAATGGTTGGTGTTAACAGAACTTTTTTTGTAGGGCACATCTTCATAAAGCTGCTCAACCAGTTCGCGCCAGGATTCTTCCATTTTTTCCCCATGCCATCCTGACGGGATTGTTTTCTCTGAATTGCCAAAATCATTTTCTTTGAGAGTACCGCTGGCACAAAGAAACCATGACCAAACAAAGCCAAGGGAACAAACATTCTCATTGGAGCACCGGGATTTGTTGTTTCTCTATCGAGAAAAGATCAGATTCATGCATAGTGAATCGCAAAACCTCGGCTGTGAGATACGGCCAAGGATTGGACCTAAGACCGGTCTCAAGACTGGACACTTGGTTCACTTGGACTTACCTGCATTGAGCTGAAGTAAAATGATATGCAATGGAAGCCTCTCAATGTCTCGTAATCCTATTCTTATAACAAAAGGACAACGGTCTAGAATCGGGTATTACACAACAGCCCTCGCATAAAGGGAGGTTTTCAGCATTATTTCCAGTACCATCTGTTCTGTTTGTGTGAGTGAAATGAAGCATTGCACAGTGAGTGCATGCGCTGTGCAGGATTTGGAATGGAATGTCCGGGCGACCTTCGTTCCGGTCTTCCGATTTTACACAAAAAACCAAAGTTCACGTCGTTCAATATCTGGCAGGGAAAATTCTGGCAAGTATTCAGCACAAAAGGTTGCTAAGCACAACCAAATTATGCTTGCCCGAAAAAGTTTACCAGCCAACATATCATGTCACATGCACCATCTTTGACTGGTACCCTGCTGACTTTTGCTTAACACAAAATTGTTAAGCAAAATGACTGCTTCAGCAATGCCATGAAAGTGGTCCCTGTTTTTCAAGGCATATATACCATGGCATATCTGTTTTTGATTTTGCCTCCACTCTACGCTTATCCTTAAGATATTATACCATTTGCCTGAAGTGAAAATAAAATAGAGTTGTATATAAGAACTAGAGGGAGCACTCATGATGTCACGCACGGAACTCCGCTGACCCACAATGGGCGAAAATCCCTATGAGTCAATTGCATACGAATGTCCACTTGGTTGCTGTATAAACTGATGAGTGACCAGTGTAATATGATTGGTCAGCGCCATTTTCTCAATGGGAGAAAATGCTTCTTGTCGAGCTGGTGTCGCATGGTTTTGTACGCCCTCTAGTTCTTTTATATGACTCTATGAATTGAATAAACTTGTCATAGTCAGTAACCGAAACTCTACCATGTTTTAAATGATGTCGTTCCTTCACTTCCACAGGCGTTATCTTGGTCGTCATCAGCATGTTTTATCTCCTTGGATGGGAGATGGGTGCAGTGGAAGCCGTCTCCCTCTCTATCCTAGTCGGGTCCTCGGTAGATTACTGCATTCATCTCATTGAGGGATACTTAGTGGCAGGAGACAGGGTACCAGACAGCTCCAGAAAGGTAGAGAAATCATATGGCCATGTCTGAATTGGCAACTGAGGCTGATGCTAAGGGGTGTTGCTATGGGGGAAAGTTTTTCCCCTAAACATAATGACAGGCAACAAGTGCCTTCTTTGTGACGAATCCAAGTTTTGAGTTTTCACTTGTGGCTAGGAAAGTCATTGTACCAGAAATTCTTGTTTAAAGCCCCAGCTCAACATTGGTGAACTGACTGTAAATGCTTCCATTCTTTGCACAAATCAAGATATTTGTAATAAAACCAACCTGTGAAAATGTCGGCTCATTTCGTTATTCCATTTGCCAGAAACAATTAAAAAAATACATTCAGCATTTTTGTACGCTGAGACAAAAACTAAATTTGGATCTTATTTCATTTATTATTTAAAAACGATAACACTACTACTGTGAATCTGTGAACATTTATGTTTTTCTTCGTACCAATGTTGAGCTGGGGCTTTAAATCGCAAATGGCTTACTGGGAAGGCTAGAAGAGGTTGAGGGTGACCAATCAGTACAAGTACAGCAGACATAATCACCTTTTCACCTTTTCATCTGTTTATTTTTATGTTTTTTCTTGAAACAGACAGCAGCAGAGATACGCAACTGGCGAATCCGTCACTCCGTCAGCACCATTGGTGTGTCAATCCTAAGCAGTGCCGTCACCACCATCATCGCGTCCATCCCTCTCTGTTTCACCACCATACAGATCTTCGCCAAGTTCGGCAAGATCGTCGCCATGAATACGTTCGTCTCCATCTTCTACACGCTGACGGCCTGCACGGCCTTCCTGAGCATCGCAGGGCCGGCTAGGTATCAGTGGAACCTGAAGTGGTTTGTGTTCAGCGCGTTGGTGCTTTGCGCGCTCATCGGAGCGGTTGTCGCTGCATTGTTTGTGGTCCACACATCGGGGGTATCCATTCCTGGACCCTCAGGGAGTCCTCTCTTCTAAAAAAAAAATCTCACTGAGTTTGATTTCTTCTTCTCATCAGGGCTCAATTTCTTAAAGCCTGTAAGCAGACCTATTATGCTTACATAGAGCGACCCTTAGCACGGTTTCTATTTCATAAACACTGCTAACCATAAGCAAAGCCAAAGGCAAGCTAGCTTGCCGGTGGTTCTTGTAAACAGATGAGCGCATGACACAACAGTCCTTATTCAAATTTCCAGTTCGCAATCTCTGCTTATCGTTGTGAGCAAAGCAAAAGGCATGCTAGCTTGCCAGCAGTTCTTGTACGCAACAATGCAAATCCATTGTGAACGCGCACTACACTCAGTCAAATCATCTATCGTTTATGAAATACAGTTACGCTTAGTACGCATACTTTTCTGCTTAGTATAGTAAGCACCAAAAAACTGCTTAATGGTAAACAGCTTTATGAAAAGGGCCCAGGGGTCGATTTCATAAAACATTAAGATTCATCTTTAAGTTGAGTTGTCAGTATTACCATAGTGATTTGCATTGTGACATCACACTTTGCTTAGCAGTTAAGAGTGATTCGCAGTTAAGATCAATCTTAGCTCTTTGTGAAATCGAGCCCTGATCAGCAGAAGAAAGAAGTTAGTTTTTCATTTTTTAAATATCAACAGTGTCAACATAAATAAGGGACTAAAAGAGTGGTGACCAAGGTCTTAAATAGCTCTTTAAAACCGACAGGGTCGTGGCCGTGTGATAAAGGACCGAGTCCCATTCATAAATGCCCTTTTTGTTAAAAAGCATAATAATGTAGGAAAATCCGTGAAACTTTTTAGGTTTTCTTTTTATTATTATTTATTTCAATTCCTGTCAAGTCCTATGCCTCCTTTTCGCGAAGGAGACGACGCTCAACGGCCGCGTGTATGCGCGCATATTAATATACTCTACATTGAGTACTGGTATGTATTGATTGCTCTACGCGTAAATTATTGCCCGCGTAAGTATAATTGCTGACTGGTTATAACCACTCTCGGCCATGTCTTTATCAGCCGTTTAAACACCCCCATGTGACATGCTCTCGACCAATCAGAATGGATAAACTGTCCGGGGTATTTATGAATATGGAGTTAGAGCTAGGTGCTGTGGATCAGTCGTGTGGTATATATGCACAAACGTTGTCTTGTATATAATCAGATATGTACAGTAAGGAAATAGATTTTATATGAATGCGATGGCTGCCTACAGTCTTGGTTTGAAGAAAAGAATTTGCTGCCCTCAAGTTGTTTAAAAAAAAAGGCGCAGTACGGTACCTTTAAAAGGCCTAATTCAACACGTGACAATAGCGCGTCAGCCACGCATATGTACCAATCAGCATGGAGGATTCACAGTGCGTGTGTGTCGATGCGTGCGCGTGGTGGCCATAGTTGTGGTAGTGTTAACGCGCATGAACGAGCTGCGTGGATTAGTCTATAGGCCTTTTCAAACAATCAAGCTCCAGTCCGTGCCAATAGCTAGATGTATGGTTTAAACTACGCAGTTGAAGTACACGGTTCGACATGGTTAAAGTACGCTCTGCTTTCACACTGCCTGATGCAAAATCAAGGGTCAAAAATCCTCAATATGCCCATGGTTTCAGTCCATATGTGAGTAGAGCTGTGCGTTGGTTCTCTCCTGTGCCAGGAGGGTTTTTCTCTAGCCCATCGGGTTTTCCTCCCTCCGAAAAAACCAACCACTTTCGATCTCAGGCTGTGCTCCGTGGTCATATATGGGTTGATGTGGCTGGCTGCTGTGGCCCCCTTGAATGCCTGCAGCTCGAACACGTGTAGCCGCGTCCTTCGCAATTCAGCTTCTCAGCTGCCATTATGGTTAGCCTCCCAAACTATTATTATTATGTTTTATTATTTTTAAAATGGGATCTCTCATACTTGTTATGTATTTTACAGAGATTTTAAGCAGATAAGAATTTATTCAGAGGAATATTTTTATGTATTCTTATAGTATATTTGAAATACTGAGAGAAACCTGAGGATGTTTCATAATATTTACAAAACTCAGAGATTTTTTCGCTGGAATCAAAAACTCATTTTGTTGCTTTTAATAGTGATATGGACTGTGTATATTTACATATTGTGTTGTTTTTTATATTTATTAGTGACAGTTTTATGCACCATTTGCTTTGTTTTTTTTATTTAAACTATATCATGTTTCATGATGCCACTTTGTTTTGGAAATTTATTATTGAATGTATTTTTTTATTCATCGTAATGAAATCAAGGACGAAATTACAATTCAAAGTTATTTTAAACTTGAAGAATAAGGTTAGAAGCGTTGATAAGGGAACTTGCCTTATGCATTATGTACTGCATAGTTTTAACAGCATATGAATGTTTTAAAATGACATGTGATAGCCTTCAGTAGTGATTGATGAACTTCTATCACAAAATTTGCCTGCCTAAAAATATTTTGCCAATTAGTTTTATCACATTGCATTGTATTAACTCCATAAACCTCATTACTCAGAATCTTCTTGGTCAGAATCCAACAGTTTTTATTTTACTTGATTAGCATGCTGTGGCCGAGTGGTTTAGTGCACCGGACTCAAGTTTTGGTCGTTAAGTCATCGGGGTGTTGATTCGAATCCCGGTCATGACACTTGTGTCCTTGAGCAAGACACTTGACTATAATTGCTTCTCTTCACCCAGGAGTAAATGGGTACCTGTGTGGGCAGAGATTGTTCTTGTGATTAAGCTTGATGCTCTACATGTACACACTTGGCAGCACATGTTGGATACTCCCCAGGGAGCTGAGATGGTTTACGGAATGAAATAAATGGCCCAGTGACCGGGGGGGGGGGGGGGGGGGGGGTGATAATGTCTGTGCACCATGAGCGTCAGAATTGATGGATACCAACGCTTTATAAATGCCCCTTATTAATTTTCTGACGAGATTGTTACGCCTCTGTTGGTCTCATGTCAAGGTCGGTTGGCTTGGCTGTGCATTGTGGCTCTACACCCAAAAATCAAGTAAAAAGTATGTCTGGGACTGTGTTGGATTTTCAAATGATAATAACACACAATTTGTATTTATAAGCGGGTATCTCAAAGCACTCTTCTTCTTTCCAATGGTCCTATGAAGATCAACTTGTAAAGTTAGCAGTCTTCAGCCAGTGCTGGGCCTGGGCTTGAGCTGGTTGAAGGAGTCACAGTATTTTTCTAGGTGATGGATTCAACAGTCCATCCACTAGATGGTCGGCAGCTCCACAAAACCATGCACAAGAGCCAGATTCATGCAGATTCCATTTCCTCGGCTCAGAGCAGAAAGGACTTCTAGGACCTAGAAAGACCCAGGCAGCTCAGAGCAGAAAGGACTTCTAGGACCTAGAAAGACCCAGTCTGCTTAGAGCAGAAAAAACTTCTAATACATAAACGCATAATGGGATATAAATCCTTTCTGGGTCTTTCTAGGTCCTATAAGTCCTTTCTGCTCTGAGCCGACTTGGTCTTTCTAGGTCCTATAAGTCCTTTCTGCTTTGAGCCGACTTGGTCTTTCTAGGTCCTATAAGTCCTTTCTGCTTTGAGCAGACTGAGTCTGTCTAGGTCCTATAAGTCCTTTCTGCTCTCAGCTGACTGGGTCTTTCTAGGTCCTATAAGTCCTTTCTGCTCTGAGCAGACTTGGTCTTTCTAGGTCCTATAAGTCCTTTCTGCTTTGAGCAGACTGGGTCTTTCTAGGTCCTATAAGTCCTTTCTGCTTTGAGCAGACTGAGTCTTTCTAGGTCCTATAAGTCCTTTCTGCTCTCAGCTGACTGGGCCTTTCTATGTCCTATAAGTCCTTTCTGCTCTGAGCAGACTGGGTCTTTCTAGGTCCTATAAGTCCTTTCTGCTCTGAGCCGACTTGGTCTTTCTAGGTCCTATAAGTCCTTTTTGCTTTGAGCCTACTGAGTCTTTCTAGGTCCTATAAGTCCTTTCTGCTCTGAGCCGACTTGGTCTTTCTAGGTCCTATAAGTCCTTTCTGCTCTGAGCAGACTTGGTCTTTCTAGGTCCTATAAGTCCTTTCTGCTTTGAGCAGACTGAGTCTTTCTAGGTCCTATAAGTCCTTTCTGCTCTGAGCAGACTGGGTCTTTCTATGTCCTATAAGTCCTTACTGCTCTGAGCCGACTTGGTCTTTCTAGGTCCTATAAGTCCTTTCTGCTTTGAGCAGACTGAGTCTTTCTAGGTCCTATAAGTCCTTTCTGCTCTGAGCAGACTGGGTCTTTCTATGTCCTATAAGTCCTTACTGCTCTGAGCCGACTTGGTCTTTCTAGGTCCTATAAGTCCTTTCTGCTCTGAGCAGACTTGGACTTTCTAGGTCCTATAAGTCCTTTCTGCTTTGAGCAGACTGAGTCTTTCTAGGTCCTATAAGTCCTTTCTGCTCTGAGCAGACTGGGTCTTTCTATGTCCTATAAGTCCTTACTGCTCTGAGCCGACTTGGTCTTTCTAGGTCCTATAAGTCCTTTCTGCTCTGAGCAGACTTGGTCTTTCTAGGTCCTATAAGTCCTTTCTGCTTTGAGCAGACTGAGTCTTTCTAGGTCCTATAAGTCCTTTCTGCTCTGAGCAGACTGGGTCTTTCTAGGTCCTATAAGTCCTTTCTGCTCTGAGCAGACTGGGTCTTTCTATGTCCTATAAGTCCTTACTACTCTGAGCAGACTGAGTCTTTCTAGGTCCTATAAGTCCTTTCTGCTCTCAGCTGACTGGGCCTTTCTATGTCCTATAAGTCCTTACTGCTCTGAGCCGACTTGGTCTTTCTAGGTCCTATAAGTCCTTTTTGCTTTGAGCCGACTGAGTCTTTCTAGGTCCTATAAGTCCTTTCTGCTCTGAGCCAACTGGGTCTTTCTAGGTCCTATAAGTCTTTTTTGCTTTGAGCAGACTGGGTCTTTCTAGGTCCTATAAGTCCTTTCTGCTCTGAGCAGACAGGTCTTTCTGGGTCCTATAAGTCCTTTTTGCTCTGAGCTGACTTGGTCTTTCTAGGTCCTATAAGTCCTTTCTGCTTTGACCCGACTTGGTCTTTCTAGGTCCTATTAGTCCTTTCTGCTCTGAGCAGACTTGGTCTTTCTAGGTCCTATAAGTCCTTTCTGCTCTGAGCCAGCTTGGTCTTTCTAGGTCCTATAAGTCCTTTTTGCTCTGAGCAGACTAGGTCTTTCTTGGTCATATAAGTCCTTTTTGCTTTGAGTCGACTGGGTCTTTCTAGGTCCTATAAGTCCTTTTTGCTTTGAGCCGACCTGTGCATACATGCATTGAAGCATTTAATGCCAGTTTGCAAATGATTCAGACCACACAACTTCTTCTGTCGTAAGTGTACTGCCAGCTGGGTGGTTGAGATAGGTAGCAAATGTTGCAGTCTAACTTCTTGCCGAGTTCTTTTCAAACTCTGAAGAAGCCACTGGTGCTGGCCCAGTCTGGTGTTCAGCTGGATAAAAGGTTGAGCTGCTCTTGTGAATGGCTTGCCGCACTTAAGGCGTTGTATTGGCAAGGGGCGGCAGCAAACCCTGCCAGAGCTTGAGTCCAGTGCACATGACCGAGACACTCCATTGTTGTTGACTTTGTACTGTACACCAAGTCGGCCAAACAAACCCAAGAATTTACTCTGGGTGCACCACACTAAATAGGCTCCCATAGCAACCAATGTTAAATGCTTAATATTCATAAATACTAAAAAAAATTCTTAAAAGTCTCTCAGCCTCTAGAAAACAAATTAAATATATTTTCTGACAACTGAACTTCATTTCTCTTTTCAATTTTTAGTAGGTTAGCCGTTGAGAATTTTTGGTCGGCTGCTCCGAAATAAAAACACCCAGGGGCACAATGTTGGACCATTTTTCAACAATCCATAAAAGCTTCAAATCTTTGATTTACAGAAAAGTTGTGGGGTTTACAATTTATTAATGAGGCTCGGTGCGTGGATTTCTCTCTATTTAGTGCAGTGCACCCATAGAGTAATATGAGTGCACCCGTCTTAATCTGTTATACCGCCCTCTTGTGGTGGAGTGTAACTTCTCTTTGGATGCCTCTTTTTGAACCACTGTGCAACCAACAAATGCTCTCATTTTTAACGTCATGCTGAAATATTATGTTGTATTAATGTTAAGGCCTGGAATATTATGATAATTACAAGATGTTTGTGAAAGATAAGTTTGTATTTGTAGGTATGGTACTGTTAATTAGTCATGACGAGGGCGGAGCCATGTTGAGGAAAAGTGGAATACACATTGTGAAGAGGTAGATGATAAATCGTGAGCTTACGGGAGACAATTAAAAGAGACAGAAGGAAAACCCTTGGCATTCAGGATCAATTTTTAGGAGAAGCATATTTTCATATTTTATCCAAAGACTAAGACCAGTTAAGTTTCGCCACCATTTCGTTTGTCATGGTTCCCTGATTATTTATAGGTAAGACATAGCTCCTTCCAGAAAACATAGAAGTTACCAGTCTATTTTAAAAGACCAATTCAGGTTTGTGTTGAAGCATTGATACGGCTGCCGCTCTCTGTCCTGTTCACGATATAAAAAACCAAAAATAAATTCTTAATGCCTTTAAAGTAACAAGGGGTTATAAACCTTAAGGTTGTAAACTGCAAGTACTGTCAAGTGCAGAAGTTCAATACCACTTGTTTAGTTGTGGGTTATAACATTAATATGGCTAAAACAGACAGAACAGACAAACTTAAGATAAAATCTTAATCCTTGCAAGGTAACGACAAGTGTTTTTAAGCCGCAATAACAGTTGCCCACAAAGTCTAGCGGTTCAAAATATGTTTGCGCTCAATCAGTCACTTGCCAGTAACGAGGACTTTCAATTAAGTCATTTCTCAAAACAATTAAGCCCAGGGTAATTAAGTGAATGCATCCACTAATGATGTAGCGTTATGAATTAATAGTTGGTCAAAATAAAGACACCAAAACGACTAGTGCACCGTGATTGATCTTATACACTGTTAATTGGGCTTCCTCTGATCACAATGAAAAAGTTCCCCCGTGAACTGAAGATTCACACGGCATATCCTCTTCACTGGACGGTGCGTATTGGCCTTCGTTGTTATCTGGGTGTCAACCCTTCATCTCTTGCGCAAGGTCGTCCGGCATGCAGACAAATTCTGACCGGAAATGTTATTGGAGGAATTTGTTCGTCTTTACTTCCCAATTAAGAGCATTACCTGTGAACGTATAATGCGTTAACCATGTGATCACTCCCTCTGTAGTTACATTCACAGCTGGCAGCGCAAAGAGGAAACATACATAAATAAACATGGGGGCTCTCGTGCGAGGGCTGAATTAGCGGTTTCCCTTCAGCATGGGGGGGGGGGGGGAATGGGGTTGCACTTTCATCTATCCCACCCCCTAGTATCACAAGAGGTGATTCTCAGATCTGTCTATTTCCGTACTGTCAGTCTGTCAATTACGCAACTACTTGCTGAAAATATTTCCCCCGTGGAAAAGTACTTTGACTTTTTAACCATAAGGGAAGAGACTCTTCATGCTATACAAAATAATATTTTGAACTCCAAGCTGACAAAAATAGTCTGGTCTTTCAAATGGCTTCAGTGTAAATAGGGCTTTTGTAAAGGAGTCTGGTATCCAGACCTTGGTGGGCAGGGGGTATTTTTCTCCTTGCACCACACAGCACTCGATCAGCATAATATAATAGTGGTTATCCCCAATCGCGGTAACTTTGCCTGACTAACAAAAGCATTGGGAGGACTTGGGGATGGAGAGAGGGGTGGGCTTGTGTCATTCAAAAACAAAATTGTGACAAAACTTAATTAAACTGGCCAAAGCAGTTCATTGCTTCCAATTTATCCCATCCCAGTTAGGGTATACTGTTGTATCACCCCATTGAGGACATCAGCTGGTTGTTTCCAATAAGAAAGTAAACTATTCGGGAGGCCTATGGCAAACTTTCATAGGGTGTGCCCTCATTAGTATGGATCGTACTCGATTTTGAAATCTACTCTGTCATTATTGCCGACTTTCCAAAACCAAATGTTTGTATTTGTTGTGGACATTTATATGCTATCCTGCCAAATGAGAAAACAACAGGCAACACTGAAGCAGTCACAGTGTCCGTGTCAATCAAACTACCCCAATTGGGGTACTTTATAGTACCCTGAATGAAACTCTCTTCTCCCAATCAGGATACCCATGACCATCCATTGGGGAAACTGGTGACAGTGATGAGCACGGACCTTGCTCTATTTATGGTGATACTGTACAGAACAAAAGGAAGGTCAGCATACACAAAGATAATGGGATACCCCATCCCCCATCCATCCCCCCCCCCCCCCCGCACCCCACCTCAGACATCCTTCAGCCATGGAGCTATTAAAAGCCTCAATCAAACGTAGATTTTCACCGGATTTACTACCTGGCAATCTCAATTTGAAATCCCTTTCACCATATATTTATTTACCCGCGCCTCACTCCCACCTGTTGAGGTATTGCAACGAGTTAGAACGAAACAGAGCCCCAACAGCTTTCGGTCCCCACACCTGTTCCCCCGGCGCGGCTGCGAGGGGTACACGCGATGTCGCTAGAGATGGAACCCACCAAGTCAAAAGCAACTTAGTCCTAATTTGATGGGAGTCCATAATTACTACTCGTGGTGCTGATGTTAATGTGATGACTGACCTAGCATGGAAGCTATTCATTACAGAGTAGTGAACCAGTCATGGTGGGCCAGGGTTTGTGGCTGAACAGACGTCTCATCTAAAATTGCTCGATGCGAATTAAACAAAGTTTAGCTGAAAGACGGGGACTATTTACCCTTGCGTCAAAGAGTCCAACACATTTGGGTGAAAACATAATTCAGCGATTAAAATAAATCAATCAATAAATCAGACATTCTTTGCCCAAACGTTATTTGGGTAAAAACATTCCTGGAGTTTGGGTGTGTGGGTGTCTTATAGGATGCTTGACTTTCAGATCTTTAATTGCAGTGGCGTAACCAGAGAGGGCTTGAGCCGGCCTCCATCACCAACCCACAACCCCCGCCCCAACTCAGAATCATCCCCACTTGCCCCAACCTCCAAATGATGTCCGTGCCCCTCCCCCCTTTAAAATCTCGACCTCCTTGAAATTAAAAATTACCAGAATAAAATGTTACAATTTATAGGCTTTTATGTAGTATTACTCAATATTTAAACTATTTTTCTGTTAACACACAGACAATGTATATGTTTTTACCTCCATGTAAGATTATCTTATATAAAAAAAAGTTTACTGCATAATGAGAACACTGAAAAGGTGCTTAAGAAAACTGCAAACGCAAAGTACAGTTTTAATTGGCCAGAAGTGCCCCCCTAGAAAGAAATGGTTCACCCCATGTGCCCCCATAAAAAGTTACCGTATGTTCGCCTCTGCCGTACACCCACGCACAAACCACACCCATCACCAAATTGAATACGGACATAATAAACACCACCGAACATTATTCTTTGTCAAAACATACACTGTTATCTCAGCTTTCTTGAAAATGTGACCGCCCAAATTGATGGGATTTCACCGGTTGTTTTGTTCGCTGTATGATGTATTCATTTGAAAGTACATTAGAGCGCACGAATGAAAGTACTCTTCCAACATTAAGTAGGGATGCGTTACTTTTATCCGTGTTACAAAATTGAGACCGGGACCATGGCAAGAGACCTGGATGTTTTAGCAGATCGAGAAGGATCTCGCTTTGCTTTTGTGTACGAAACCAATGGAGTCCTCTCTGTAAAAAAGCTTAGTCTAAACAATGGTCAAATTGTTTGGACAAAAATGAGAAGTCCTCGATTTATTGGTCGACAAAACGTGTGAACGACAGAAACGACAGAACCATTGGTCTCCACGGGGGAATTCTAAAGAGAGGGATGCTCCACAAGAAAATGTGTGTAACAAGTCCATGAGAAAATATTAAGTACACGGACTTAGTGAAAGAATAATATGGGTCTCCACAGGGGTGCATTTTTTAGGTGTGTGTGTGGGGGGAGGGGAGGGTATACACATTCAAACCGGGGACTTTTCACAAAATGGGCAATAGGGTTCCCGGTTGGGTGAAGGTCCCCAGATATAGAATATCATGTACACAACCAAATGGGAGCTGTTGCCAAAAACGGTTATAAAAGAGGAACAATGGGAGGTTCCGATTGCAGGTGTTAACACTTGTGCGCGAGATGCATTTATTAAACATTAGAAGATGGGAATGAATTCAATCTTCCCAAAACCAATACTTTCCCCATGATGTAGTTAATTATGTTTCCAACTTTGATGTTGCAACAACGGTTCTAAGAGAGCTTGCTGAAGACAAGTATTGCATTTTGTAGGTTACTAACTAAAAAAAAAGTTGACAATATTCGAATCACCCATGAGATCGGATGGAGAGGGGGCCGGGACGGGGAGGTCTAGTGAGTACGGCCACCGATAAGATATACAAAAAGACATAAATAGTCATCTTTGTTTCATTGAAACTCATAGCATCTTAACTGTTGGTTATTGAAGGAAAAAAACTTGGCACAAAGATGGTTCTAATGTTGTCCTTTTGAACTGTGGGAATTTACTGACGGAACTCCCACGAACAAGATGATAAGTCTACCCGAATTTCCCCCAGGCTGCTGTACATAGCATATGCCAGGAGGTGTGTGTGTATGTGTGTGGGGGGGGGGGGGGGGGGGGGGGTTCTACCAAACTGTATCCCCCCCCCCCTCCCCAGCGACGGTTAACTCGACAGGACACATTCTCATTTCCTGTCTTATAATATGATGTTCACAGTCTTCCAAGCGCCAGATGTAATGAGGGGGTTCCGTTATGATCCAATATCCCCAGTGTCATCCGAGACTCAATCGGCTCTTCAAGTTGGTATCATGAAGGGGAAAATTACTCCTGGTGTATTTTGTCTTTTCTCAGCCCCCGTCACTCCCATACTTTCCTCATCTTTACGTTTGTCTTCCCTGCATACTGTGTGGATGTTTTCGCTCAATCCCAGCAACCCTCATGGCCATCTACAAGACTATGTCTTCAATATATCCCATACAGAATCCAATGTGATATTGAAATAAACTTACTCCTGTTTGGTTTGAATCCCCCATCTTGAGCCTCAACACCCCCCCCCCCCCTCTTGCCCCCTCTGTAAGAATGTCCCAACCCTTGGTTCCATCACTCATAGACTCACTCTTCAAGTCTTTGAGTATATTCTTCAGAGTTCGGACTGGCAGCCATACGTGCTTGTATCGACAGTCGAGTGAGTCGACCATTATTTTTATCCCATTCTAAATCTCATCCTCCCTTAATGCTTTCCGGTCTACCCTTGTTCTCCCTCGTAAAAATGTCCAGCATAGACTCGTGCTAGTCCTGGGGTCTATCTGTGCCTATCTAATACCCCAAAATGAGTTGGTGGAGAGCGAATCGGCATTACGGCAGTCCCGAATCGGCATTACGCCTCCACCCAATTTTGTTAAGCACGGCTAATACCGTGTGTGACACAGAACACGACTGAGTCAAGTCTAGTCACAGCTCTCACGCGTTTTCTCGGTATACGGCCCCCAAATCGTTTAACCCCCTTATCAGTTTCAACATCTCCCAAATCAGACCCTTTTTCAATTTACAGGGGGACATGAGTGGTGCCAAGCGGTCCCATCCTTCTCTGTCTTAGTCCCTCATCCCCGGAGATAATAACACCGTGGGGTAAAGTGATGGAGCATCATCGTGAACGGGAGGAGACGTGTTAATCCAGGATGTTGTCACTTATCCCCAGAGATCTGACCCTATTGACGTGTCAAGGTCACTGGAATGTCTTGCCACCCCTCTCTGAGACTCTTTGGTTAACGTTCTTATGAACAAACTCTACTTCTGATTTGTCTGTTGTTTCATCATGCGGTTCTTTTCCTATTTGTCTTTTTATGATACGGTGCAATACGATGGAAGAATGATGTTGTTGCAAACATAAAATTTTTAGATAGGTCAACATACAAATTTCTTATTATTATTTGAATGCTGTTTAATATAACTTTTTCTTAATTTGTTGGAATTCGGGATTTGATTTGATTTCACCCTTTCTTCCTTTCTTGCTGTTGTTGTGGTTGTTGTTGTTGTTGTTGTTGATGATGTCGTCGCCGTCGTCGTTGTCATTTCTTCGTTATTTTGTATTTTTTATTGGAACTGCCCTTTTAGGTTGTATATTGGTATGATGTTTTAGGCAACAGAGTTCCAGTTGAGATGTCAAAGTCGTTCTTTGTTTTTTGTTGTTTTTTTTTGGGGGGGGGGTTTGTTTGTTTGTTTTTTGTTTGTTTTTCCCTTCTCGCTTTTTTTTTTTTTTTCTTAAAGGGAAAGTGCTGGTCTAATATTGGTACATAAGTAAAAACTGTATTATCTATCAAATCATTGGCGGAATAGTCAGATGGGCTGAACAACTACCCTCTCGGCGGATTAGTAACAGTAACAAGACACTAAGTAGGATTTGAAACTTTGCATGATGGTGGAGTTCTTATAAGGTTTGTGGTAACACCGTGTACATGAAATTTCTCTAGATGAGTTACGGCGCATGGTTCTCAAGAACCAGTGGTGTAACAACTCGACGTTTCGATCAGTATGATTTATGCTCTGATCGTCTTCAGAAGAAAGTGAACAAAATTCAAAGACTGTGTCTGTGAAGATATCACAAGAAGAGAATTTACAAGTAATGAAGATTTCTCTGAAAGATTATGTCTAATTGTCTCGTTTACTTGGATCCCTTAGCCCTGTTTATTTATGGGCGGAGAGAAGCAATTATGTTTAAATAATTGAGGCGTTTATGAACATTGATGCATGCGGTGTTTGCGTCTTGCCGAACCCAGTCTCTTCAAAGTGGAATTGATCTCCTCCCAACTGCAAAACGATGTCAAATGCTGAAAAACAGGAAACATTTTTATGTACTTAACTGGGAACAAATTTCATTTAGAACTGTGACCAATTATGGCTTTCAGACAAAACACACTTTTACTTGGACAGGATTTCAGTCCTTATGCTCATTAACCGTCATTGGCCGTCATTGGCCGTCATATAAAAACAGTGTAATTGAAATTAAAAATGGTATAATCAGTACAACAAACAATTATCCGAATTTATTAGCAGATATTCAACAGCTCGCTAGACGTGAATTTGGGGCAATGTGTCCATTACCCTGATAAAATAGCTGTCATTTTTATTAAAATGTTTTTATTCTACCTCACCATTATGAATTTCTCATACAGTTTTTTCGAGATGTTATGATTTGAAAGAAGATCGCATTGAAAGTTCTTTGCAAAACAACGGTGATGTGACACCCCTTGAAATGGTGCCAGCACAGTGCGTTGATTTCCAATAAGAACATCTCAGGAATATCAGCTAAAATACGGAAGATGCAAGATTCTTAAAATAAATGCTCCAAACATACAGAAGAGGTTTTTTCCTGGATGTAGATTCTGAAATGGATCACTTGGAACTAATCCATTTAAGATCTCAGAAACATTCAAAAGCTTGAAAAACAATTATTTAAAGTGTACTCTTAGTTTGGCAGAAACACTGAAATAAATTCAGCAGTGAGTTAGACAGGCTTCTAGATGTCTAAATTGGGGCAATACCTTCATCGTGTGATTGCAATGGGGTGAATGGGCAGTCGCAGATCCCGTTTGGGCATCACCAGAAGAAGAGGCCCCGATTGGGAGACGACCGTATGTTCCAATGGGAGGTTTTGGAACGCTAGGTGGCAGCAGACTTGCCAGGTAAATTTCCGTTGTTTGCATAGTTTTGAGCATCCGCACATTTCGGGAAACAATGGATTTACCTGGTGAGTCTGCTGCCACCTAGTGTCCTCAAAAGTCCCCCATTGGTGGATAAACGTATACCCTAATTTGCAACTGCCTGGTCACCTGCTCAAGTCACCATGGTCAGTTTCCAGATGGAATATCAACTGAAATCCTAATCGGGAGAAATTGGTCCCAGTGGGAAATAAGTATATCCCGATTGGTGAAGAGGGGTCGCTCTAATCACCCAATGTCTCCCAATTGGGATATTTTATGTCCTTACTTTGGAGAAGAGGTCCCAATTAATGTATACCCGAATTTGAAACTGGTTAGTTGCTCAAGTCACCATAGTCAGTTTCCGGATTGGATATAACTGATATCCTAATCGGGAGAAAATGGTCCCAGTGGGAAATAAGTATATCCCGATTGGTGAAGAGGGGTTGCTCTAATCACCAATGTCTCCCAATTGGGATATTTTATGTCCTCATTTTGGGAAAAGAGGTCCCAATTGAGATTTATTCCAATTTTGAACTGTTGCTCAAATTTACTACGTCAGTCAAGTCAACCACGTTGGTTTCCCGATTGTGATATTTTTTTATATCGGAAGAAGATGGTCCCAATTCGGATAAAAGTGTACCTCAATTGGTATAGCGCAATCACCCATTGTCAATCCTGTTTGGAGTATTTAATATGCCCATTTGGGAACAGAGGATCCTCTTTGGGATGTACTATATCCCAATGGGCGGTTTGGTTGCGAAAATCACCCAATTGCAGACTTCTTCATTTAATCGCAGATATTTTTATCTCCATTGGGACAAATTGGTTGTAGCTTAAAAAATACTTCTAAATTGAGGTAGTTTTAATGACTTATTTTTGACTGGACTGCAAGAGGGCGCCCTTTGGTTTAAATTGGGGGTCAAACCATAGAAAAAGTGTGGTAAACCAGATGCAATTAGAATTCTGATTAGTAGTTTTATTGACAGTTTTACAATGTAATCAGTGTAAGATATTTGCTTGGAAAATTTGCATTTTTAATGTTTTGAAATATTGCTTGTACTTTCAAAAAGGAATTAATATTGCGCCCCCTGACTGTCAAAAATACTGCCTATTGCAGTGTGACAGTGTGATTGCAGTGTGACGGCAGTGTCAGCGTGTGTCAACGGACGTTGACCGTCTGTTGAGCTATCTTGACTTAGTTCTAGCCTATTCAAACCGACGAGACCCACCTATTTGATCCACACATTAGCAATTGATCACCCCAAGCCTCTTTTCTACAACATCCAATGCTCAAATCTCCAGTGTTTTATCCCCCTTCCCCCCCCCCCCCATCCCCAAAGTTGAGCCCGTGGGTGCGCCCACTCGGGTTAACCTCCAGACACGCTCAAAAATAACCCCAGTCGACACACCTTCGTTAATCAATGAGCTTACAAGAATGTACCTGATGTTTACAACACCAATCCACACACCCAGGCCAACCACTCGCCTTGACATTGCCTGTGACATTAATTAAGAATATGCTGATGACAACGTGTTATTCAGCTCAACAGACTGGCTGGCTAATTGGAAGGAAATCCACAGTTGTCACTCCAACTTTTGTTTGTTATCAACCATGTAAACTAAAGTAGACAGTTACCGATGGCGTCTAATTTGTACCCCATCCAACAAAGAAGGTTCCAATTGGGATAACAGTGTATATCCCGATGAAGGTAGCTTTTAGTCGCGTTACCACTTGGGGAGGGGGTGTGCCCCAATTAATTCAATCACTCTTCAAAAACTTGAGACTAAATTTTAAGTCTCCCGCTTGAAACCGTTGCAATTTAATAGATGTGTTTCCAGCCGTATTCACAGCTGAGCTGTGTCCGTGGTTAGGGAGTCAGAGTATCATTTATAGTGGTTAAAAATCAAGCAGGTTTTTTTCAGCATTGCGTACGCGTCTACTTTTTATCACATTATCTACTATTCTGCGCATCTTTTCCAGGGGTGCATGCTACCTTTTTTCCCATGAAATCTATTTCTTCTTACCACGTAGCTGTTGTTGTAAAGCATCCTCGCAAAGGACATTCACTTTGCGACTCATTACCGTACAACCAATAAATGTGACTGTTTAATTAAGAGGAATCTTTTGTCGCATGTAGAAGCCAAGTTCACCACCCTCATTAATTTCATTCCAATTATGATATAGTGCAAATTATCAACGCGTCGGATGAAACGGGTGGAGGAAGTGTCTTTAATTGAGAGTGCGTGCGACTAAGCCAGTTTAAACGCTGGAGTAAATAAAATACCAGAAGGATGGTTTGACAAAAACACCATGTGCGTTTTGATGACTGATTTTCTCTTGATTTGCCCACCAAGGCTGTTTGAGTAATGAGAGGCGGAAACAAACTGTGAGCTAAATACTTGTGGACGCGATAATCGATAGCAAGCCTCGTTTATTATTATGACAATATGGGGGAGAACCTTTTGGTGAAGATGAAACCCTTGATAAGCTCCAGAGGCCAACTCGACCTTGAGAGGGCTGGTCCCATTGGTGCACTTTATCGACTCATATTATTTGAGTGAGTTATTCTTCAGTTCCCGACCTCCCCCCCCCCCCCTCACCCTTGCACCACCAACCAGGTATCTTTACTATACGGAAAGGCCTTCAATAGACCATTATCATGGTGCAGCCATCTTGATTTTTCTCCAATCTGAACCGCAGTAACCAAACCGAGGCTGGGAGAAAAAATAGTCTGGTTCCCAAATTTGTATGAATACTAGCATTGATTAAGTCCCTGTTAATGGATACAAGGAACATGACCAAGATGG
Source organism: Marthasterias glacialis (assembly GCA_911728455.2). Lineage (NCBI taxonomy): Eukaryota > Metazoa > Echinodermata > Asteroidea > Forcipulatida > Asteriidae > Marthasterias > Marthasterias glacialis. The sequence continues at coordinate 8,241,747 of OU452235.1, forward strand.
TGGCGGCAACCTAATTATAAAGTGTTTTTGATGCACTATTTCCTCTTGACTCCGATGACCTATTGAGCTTAAATCTTTACATGTTTAAGAATATACTATTAACTAGTAAACTTGCGGGTACAGCCATGTGTTTGAATCTCTTGTGGGAGGAGTGTTGTCTCGGAAAAGTGTTGGCTCTGAAATGAGACCACTCCGGCTCTTTTCAGAGCCAACACTCCTCCCAAAAGAGATTCAAACACATGGTTGTACCCGCAAGTTTACTAGTTAATAGTATATTCTTAGTTTCCTACACCACGCAAAGCTTCAAACATCACTTTACATGTTTGTTTCTTGATGTATATGTTGGCTTATATATAAAGTGTGAATAATTAGCCTTTGACAATTAGGCCTACCAATGTTGTTCCGCGTGCTTTATCAAAAAAAAGTTTTAAAAATGAGTGTTGTTTATTTTGATTGATGCGATCGAAATAAGCCCGATATGAACCTGCACAAAAAAAATCACTGAAAAAAACATAAACAAAGAATTTAGATCTTTTTCATTGAAATAAGCATCCATTAAATTTATAACGTTGACTGGTTGGTTGTAAGGTGTGTTTGTTGCAAACTTAGAGGACGGGGATAAATTAGTTCTTCCAATAAACAACGATATAAAATCACTTTGAATAATGGCATCTTCGAGAAAGTGATATTTGATTTGTTTTTTCCTTTCTTTCTCTTGACTGCACTGTAAAAACAGTGTTTAGGCTCTAAACACTTTGCTAAACACTATCTTGCCATCACTTTGTAAACATGTCCTACTGCTCAACATTTTAATTGTTTAGCAGTAGGACATTTTATGTTTAGCTTTTAAACACTAGTGTTTAGGTAGGGAATATTTGGTGGCGTATTGTAATTAAACATTAAACGTTTAGGCATATAACACTCAAGGAAACATAAAATTCACAGTACAATGATTATCTTTTCATTTTAAGCATGCTGTTTAATTTCATAACTTCAACTTGCACTCCTATTCAATGCCCTGATAAATGAGAGGATACTGCAACTTTAACCAATACTTTTGTGAAATTAACTTAGATTGATAAGTTAAATTATTTAATTAAAAGGGGAAAAAGGCATTTCGCTTTTTCTCACAACTGCATGAAACTGTAATTTATATTTCATTTGTAAAGGCACCACATTCATTTAGTTTTGACTTCTGATTTAATAATTTCTTCCAGCATTCTCAAAATTATTTTGAAGACCAAAGTTTTGTGTTTGATGTCTTGTCCACTTGTGACTCTTTCCATGTTTGGGAATACATCAATTGTATCTTTCTAGTTTTTATCTTTCTTATTTTCTTAGTTTCAACTAAATAGTTACCAAGACCCCTATTTCAACACAATCAGTGTACTGAATATCACAACAACGAAGAAAGCCTCTCAAACTCCAAAATTAAATTGAAATTATTGGATGTAGTGCTTTCGAGAAATTAAAAAACAAAACCAAAAAACCACAGTGATGCTGTTGATACCTGAAAGTAAAAAAAAGCTTATAACAACATGAAATTGCACTTGACATTAAATAGCAGTTTTCTATAAATTAATTTAATAGACCATTTTAACATTACGAAAAAAACATCCGAATATACATCCGATGCATCCGAAGGCATACTATGCATGGAACCTTACGTGTATCCCATCATGTCTTTGTGTAATTGAAACAAGGGCTTACAAAGAACACAGCCCCCCCCCGGAAAAAATGTGCTTATTTCCATTGTAGCAGTCGAAATAAGCGAGTATGTGCACAACTTCTTGACAAAACATTATCTTACAAACAAACTGACAATTTGTTGTCACAAACTTTCATATTAGATTCTCAGAAAATCCAATTGCTAGGTGAACAAGAACTTTAAAAACATGAACTTTAAATCCAACAGTTCATTTAATTCAACAAAATGATTCCATTCTTTTTTGGAATTTGAGGAAGTTACATGACCTTTTGAAGGGTGAGTGTTTGTCCTTGAGAAGGTGTAGTTGCAAGAAACCCAATATTTGGTATTGGATGGGATAAGTAAGGTCCCATGCATAGTATGCCTGTAACAAGGAAAGAACCAGTTCCATGAGACCCTTAGCCTCATTTAGCTCGATGATGTGGCCATCGTATAAGAGAAAACCGTTGGTTTCAAGTTCCCCATGGAGTATAATTACAAGCCTCGGTGCTTCCTTTGGAAGAGATACAGGAACATATGTGGCCTGGTGAGAGCAAAAAAGGACACACAGAAAATAATCAGCAATTATTGTATTTGGGGGGGGGGGGGGCAGAAAATCCAGTAATTCCAATAAAGCAGCTAATTGTGTGCTTCCTTCATGTTTTTACACTTTATAGCGCTGCTAACCACGAAGCATAAAGAAAGACATGTGAATTAGCAGGGCCAATATTGCTAGCAATCGACTAATGCATGATGATTGCGCTCATGCAGCTCTGATTTTTCTTGCTAACTCATGAAATACGCTCATGCTTAAGCACATTTATTTTGCTATGTTAGCCTGGAAATCTGCTTACCAGTAAGCAGTGCTATGAGTGTACTTCCAAGGGTGTTTCCTTAAACCAACCAACATGTAGCAACTTACCTTCTCCACTGTAATTGCTGGCTTTGGCATTTTTTTCATTCTTTTTGTGACTGCTATCTGGGCCTCGAGATACTCCAGGAGGGGAATCACATTATTGGTATTCTAAAAGTGAAGACACATTGCAGTAATGTTTTTTTATTATTTATTATTATTATTTTTGTTTTGTTATTTTATGTGTCAATGTACTTCCTTCAGCACATGTACACAAAATTCACAGAAAATTGGTTGATTGACTGCATACATGTATGTAACATCAAGCAGGCTGGTGAACAGGTGTCAAAAATCATCAAATATTTGTTTTTGAAAATAATTCACTATGAAATTTTAGCTGGAAGTACTTCTTACCTCAACTTTGTCCTGCTTTGCGCATTCTTCTAATGTACTGATTAGGTTGTCCCAGTTCTTTTGGATTGCTGAATCGTTCACATCAGATCTCAGATAGAACTCCTTCTTCATCTGAAGTAACACAAGCAAGCAAATTGTGGGTACTACACAATGAAATAAAAGCTCACACAAACACACACGTTTGTCAACCCCGTAAATCAAGGACTTAACTTTGTTCTCCCAATGTTTGTTTTATGATGCATTTGTTTTTCTTCAAATAATATTTTTGGGACTATGACAGTATTTCACACTGAAATATTTCTCTGGAGGATTTGTACTGGTAGGAACTTTAAATAAATGCTCCCTCTGATTGGCACGAATAATAATCATCAATTCTGTACTGTCTTTAAATCAGTATATAGGATAGTTAACTTATGGGTGTTGTCAAGTTGACATTTAGCACCATTGCTACAAAAAACGACCCCAAAACACCGTTTATACTTGTGTACGTGTAGGCTACCATGTGATTGTGTGGACCATCAGAACAACTCACATGCTTACACCATGGTACTGTTTTAAACTCTCTGTTTAGAATTAGCATGTTTAGTTCTCTGAGAACATAATCCTTTCAAATTCTATGAAACATCACACAAGAGCCTCTGGACTCACCAAAAAATTCCAACCATCAAGCCATCTGGTGAAAACATGAATGATTACAGCCAGGTGGGGCTATACTGGCCCCGTGAAAAGAGATAAGTTTTGAGCTCCATGGAAATTCTTCAAAGGGAGGTCATTGTGGATTTTTTTTCAGTCAAAGGATCAACACAGGGTAACTTCCTTTTTACATGCTATTTGGCTAAATCTCAGGAGGGAATGTGGAATTTTTGAAAATGTTTATTATTTTGTTGGGTAGTAAACAAAATTTGTTTACAAACGGACAGTTGATACTTGTCCCATGGCACCATTGAGGGTTTTAATATAAAATTGCCAACATTTTAAATATGCCTTCTCCATATCACACCGTGTAGTGCAATTATGCACACTAAAATAGTCATGTTGTGATACCACTTTCAAAATATAGTGAAAATGACAGCTTGAAGATTTCATCTAAACTCAAATTGTGGAGGGCAATTTGATACGCCAGAATTGAAGAACAGGAAATCTACAACCCATAGGTGATATTTATAGCTGCTGGCAGGCAAGAGTAAAAAAATGATCATGAAGGTTTCAATCACAATTATGCTATCTATTTTAATAAAAATATGCAACTTACAAACTTTTCCTCCAAAAGGAATGGATAAATTTTCTTTTCAAGCTTCCTGAAGCTGAAGGTCTTTTTCTGCAAACTCGCTATGCGGGCTTTGTCTGGATTCTCTTTGTTGGTTTCTTTCAAAAGTTGATCAAGAAAGTTGTTATCCTGCTCCTCTTCATCATCTTAAGGAAAGTAAGCGAACATTAATGAAAAGGATATAAAAGCACATAAAAGTTAAACATTTGATATTGCCTCCAGCTATGTGCCCAGAAAACATACTGTTAGATATGGACAGGTAACACAGAAGGGGACACAATGGACGTTAAAAAACATGTTCTCTTTGCAATTTTGAAAACTCTGCCAAGAAACTGAATAACAATCGACTTCCTGTCATTTGACCCCCTCATTGTAGCAAACGTGCAGTGCAGTCCATGTAAATAAAGCAACAATTGCAGTGGCCTAACCAGACATTTGCATGGGGGGTGCAAGTGGGTGCAAAAACATGATTTTGGGAGTGGCTATTTAAAGGTTTGAACCATTCATTTGTGAATTTTGTAAAAATTATTTTTGGGTGATCTGATTTGCACCAACTTGCCCCCCCCCATGCAAATGTCTGGTTAGGCAACTGCAATTGTTGCTTACTTACATGGACTGCAGTGCACGTTTGCTACAATGAGTGGGTCAATTGGTAGGGGCAAGGGTTGTGAGAGAGCTCCCCCTCCCCCTGTTATGCCACTGAACAAGTGACACATTAAAACATGCATGCAGCCACATTGAGACACACAATGTTATGTTGGGCAGTCACTCAGGAAGGCCAGGTAACCTCACAAACTGTGGACCGAATTACAAGACTCTGCTTACCACAAGTGAAAAATCAGTGCTTAATTATGCGGGTGAGTGCTTCAGTCATTGAGAATATATAAAAAAGACCTGGGACAGTTTTTAGGCATTTTTATTGAACAAATACTGAAACGGATACTGTAATTTTTTTTTATAGATTTTAGCTGTTTTTTTCTTGTTTCAACCTTTGGAATTATTAGCCCAACTGTAATTACCCTCATTACCACTCAATAAGCTGCACTTAAACTCCAATCCAAATGAAGTTAAGCAGTTAATTTCAAAAGTAACAAAATATTGAGTATCCAGAATAGGTGCATAAGATATGGGCAACCTCAAAATGTTGAGTGGGAGAAATAGCTGAAAAGTGCTGGACCAGAGTGGATCTATTGCCATTACGTAGATGAACATCAAATCCTGACCTTCAAAGCTGTACTGAGCAGATGACACTGCGCTTCTTTTCTCCGTTGGGGTTCTAGTCTCTCCAAGTTTTCTCTTCCTGCTCCATCTGATGTTACGTATCTTTTGTGATAGTCTCTTTACAAAGTGATTCTGTTATACATGTGTGTAAAACGAGGGAATCACTGAATCAGGCTAAACAACCAATGGAAATCATCACAATTCAACTAAAATTAGCTTTCGAGAGTCACAATGAAGAAGTGGGGGCAATAACTATTTGTTTGAAAATCTTAGACAGTGCATTCCAAATTCTCCCTGCAAGTATAAATCATAATAGTAAAATAAAATAAAAATAAAACAATTAAATTAAAAAAAGGTAACCTTACCCATGGATTTTTGCCATGCTCCTCGAATCTTATGCAAGGCCAACGCTCACTGAGAAGCCTCCCCACATCATCATATTCTGATGGATTTTTCATGTCATGATGTTTCAAAATGAAATATGCTGTTTCTGCAATGAATACATCCCAGTCAGCTAGAATATTCCCACTCTTCAGAGCGCCATCCACTCGGTCAGAGTAATTTGGCCATGTTTCTGGTGTTGTGAACAGGTTGTAACTCACTGCAAAAAAATTACACAAGGGATAAAGATTATTCTTACACCTCATACATGTACCAGCCTTGAAGTGAAGACTACATGTTAACACAAATGTTCCTCTTTGAACACACTTTTCCTGTACATGCACATGTATAAGCTGAAACTGTACAAACTCACACGCAAACAAGAGTTGAACACCTTTTGTATGTTTTTGTTTTCTTTTGTTTTTAAATCTTAGCATACCTGGATATTCTTTATATTTTGTGCGAGTCTCTTTACACAGAGATTCTGTTATAAAATGAGGGAATCACCAAGACAGGCTTAAAAACAAATGGAAATCATCACAATTTAACTAAAATGTATGATTCCTAACCATACATAGCCAGGGACCATGAAGTCTATTAATACGATTATTTCAGTAGGACCGTCGAACTTGGAAATATAAAGGACTCCACTTCAACTTTGCTTTATATCAAAAGCTTACCTGGTTTACTTCCAATTTTGGACTTTTCTGTGTTCGGGGAAGCTGCTTCTGACATGAATGAAGCTGATTCTGAAATCATCGAAGCTGTTTCTGGACAAAATGAAGCTGTTTCTGTTACTGAGGAAGCTGTCTCTGCACTCGCAGACATGGTGGAATCACCCTCGGTAAATGATGATGAAGCTGCAAACTTTGTCTTGCTTGTGGACGAATCAGAATCTAAGTGTGCATGATCCTCCATAAGGCTGCTTTGTCCATCAGTAGGGTCCATAAATGAATTGGCTATCTGTGAAACAAAGACGTGTGTGTGCAATATGTAAGCAATATTTTGATGGAAAAGTGATTTTAATTTTTCAGCCCCCCCCCCTTGCCAAAGTGGAATTTAACCTCTAACCATTGCAACCAAATTAATGCAATTATGTTTGCATTGTAAGAAATAAACTTAATTTCATGTAAGTCTGTCATTGTGGTAAGTCGATGCTCTTTCAGCAGTACACATTTACTGTTAAAGATCAATTTTTACCCCCCTTCAATTTAAGCTTGCTCCCCCCCCCCCAGATTAACAGGTCTGGTGGCCGTGCCGCCGCTGCTCGGGAGTAGTAATTTAAACATAAGAGCAAGTGCATGAGTAGTAAAAACTAGCTAGAGTACCCTAATTCAGAACTTACCAACATCACCTTCCGCACATATCCCACCTTCCCTGGGAACATATGGAAGCAATCATCTTCTGTCAGGTCTGCAAAAACTGATGAGTCAACACCATTATCTGCAAATAAAAATGAAATTCATTACTCGTGTTGAGTTCAGCAACCACATGTATTACTACATGCTCCACCACTCTGAAAACTAATTGTCATACCCGAGGCAAACACAGCTCACCAAAAACACCTAAATAACTGTGAATTACTCACCTAAAGCTACAACTGCCAGACATCATCCACATTTTGCAGCGTTACAAATTTGTTCCTGCCCATCATGTGGACTATCTGTGGCCAGTGGTATGTAAGCTCAACTGCTGGTTTCAGTGCCCACATGTTTACATTACTAGTTTTAACCTCAATCTTGAATGCATTGAAGTGTGAATCAAAGGCTTGCGTTTCCATGTCTTTGCATATGAAATATGTAGCATTGTTGAAGATTAGGATCTCATCGATTTCAATGAACTGTGGATACTCCCATTGAGGCCATTTGTTTAACAGCACAGTGCCAACTTTGTATCGATGTCCAAGGGAAATTAGCTCTGTAGTCTGTAATGCAAAGGATGCACTGATGTCTTCTGATTCTGAATCACCATACTCTCTTTGAATCATGCTTGGATAAAATTCTCTGTCAGAAATATTACAAGTGCGGCCCCCTTTCACAATGTCATCATCTGAAAGATAAGCATGTGAGGGTGAACTATCAGAATTAACCTGCTGCATGCACATTCTACGTTGGTGTTGAAAAGTCACCGACTTGTGGATAGCCCTGAAGTTTCTGTATTTCTTGTCTTTACATTCACCATGTTTTCCTTCAAGACGCATGCATGAATGACTTCTCGCTGGTCCAAACTCACGTATCTGCATTGGTATATGACTGAGGTAATGCATTTTGGGGGTTATCGAACTTTCTGGATAGAGCCTTCTAAAAGCAGAATGATGGGCTGCTATGAGTACTTTCAATGTTTCCACAGTTCGATTTGAAGCTACTGAGGAAAATGTTAACAGAGTTATTTGTATCAGTCTCAAATAATTTACCCACTTTTCATCTTCCTCTGGTACAAACTCTCCAATCATGAATGGAAGGAGTACAAGAAGGTTCTTCATTGACTGAGCAGTTTGTTTTAGTTTAGTTTGAGATTGTACATTCTGCCAGCTTAATTGCACCGGTAAATCTCTGCGTTCATCATCAGTGTACTCAAAATTTTGAATTATCTTATTAAGTTGTAGTATTGTTATGTACTTTCTCTCCACACAGTAGTTAAGCAAAAGCTTCATCTCCATGGGAACAATTCCTTCTAAGAGTACATGCATCGGATCTTGCAAGATACATTTAGTTACTTGGAACTCTGGAACATTTAAGAGTTCTGTCTTTCCATTCACACCATACATTTTTGACCAGTATTTTCTTGCCTCATTAGTCAGTCTGCTGCTCAGGTTCTCACACCGTTCAAGATGTTCATCTTCATCCCTTGGACTGGATGGATTTACTATTGAGTTATATGGAAGTTCTTCGTGTGTCACTTCACACAGACGACATGGCTTGTGTGCTTGGCCTACTCCCTCTTTAAATCCTCCAAGTAACTGAGCTGCTGGGGTATCACCCAGTACAAAACCCAACATCCCTTTGATCAGTGTCCTTTGCTTGCCACCAGTTGGAGAAAGCGTTGTCATCTCTATTCCATTATGTAATTTTTGAAGTGACTCTATACAGTTTTTCAAGATCCTGGCCAATCCATACTTCTTTAAGTCTGTTGTTTTTGCCATACACACAAGTTGAATTGCCTCTAGTTTTGTTCTCAGATGTGGAGGTATGTTCAACAGCACATAATAGACTGCAGTCAATTTATGAGTTTTTGTATGATGCCCAATGGGGTTTGTTATTTCAAAGTCATCACTATACAGGGCAAACACCAGCGCTTTTGGATTCTGTATCAAGTACGGATGACTCTGAAAATATTGTCCATCAAACACATCAGTCATTATGTCATTTCGCCCAAAGTCATTAAGAGTATGTGTCATAGTGTATTTGTTGACTGATGAAGACTTTAACAATGCTTGTAGCGATTCTACAAAGGGTACATAAAATCCACACACCTCTTGTTTTTTCACTCGATATGATGCAGTTGCAGAATTATGTCGTCCTCGTTTATTTTTGTAGATCTCACCAAGTTTAATTTTCACTGGTTCAACTAAGTTGAAACTTTTTTGCCAACTTTTGTTCAAAAGGTACATCGAGTTTAATCCCTTAAAAACTGGTTGGTTTGCGTTATCAAACAAGTCATCAATCTCTTCTTGGGTAAATGTATTTGTATTACAAATTTTGGCTTTTACTTCATCTAGTTTCTCCTGCACCAGAAAATCTGTTGACATTTGAACTTCCCTCATCCCAGTCTCAGATAAATGACACATTGATTTTAGTTTCAGCATAAAGTATGATGCACCACAATCGTATAACTTTTCAGATTCAGCTTCATCCTGGGCCACAGGGTCATCAACATCCTCATCAGAAATGCTCACATTATTTGGTGTGTGTGTGGCAGCACATAACTCACTGTAATGACCACCATGTTTGCGACTTATGTGGGATTTAAAACTGACATAATTTTTAAAAGATGCTCCACATCCCACTTCACTGCAGTGTACTATAAATCGCGGGGCATTTCGGTGACGCTTTACTAAGTGTTTAACCAGGTCTTCAAGGTTTTCTGTGAAGAAGGGGCACATTGCACAAGAATGTGTGGTTTCCATGGTGTGTTGATTTCAAAATTACATTGCAGATAGTACATTATCAAAAGTATTTCTTCTGACTCCTTTGGATGATCAAAATGTGTTCACTGCCAGGAAAAAAAAGGGAAAAAATATATATATAAATTATAAATATGTATTTATCTTCAAGCAGGCTTGAATATTCGATTCTGATTGGTTGATCCATAGCAACAAGGTCAAGGAGTGTGATATAAACTTATATCGCAAGGACCATGGTGCGGCATCCATCTTTACTGCGCGTCAAGTTTGCTTGAAGATAAATTTGTTATCACACGCACGCTCGTGGAATATGGAAAAATATAGCGCGTCAGCGTCCTGTACTCGGCCTTTGGCCTCGTTGGATATGAGACGCAGAAGCACTATATTTTTCCGTATTCCACTCGCGCTTGTGTGAGTGTGATAGAAACTTATATCACACGGCCCATATCACACCCTGCGTATTGTGTGTTCTAACTCCACGGTGCGTCATCCATCTTTACTGCGCGTCAAGTCTGCTTGACGATAAATTTGTTATCACACGCGCGCTCCTGGAATACAGAAAAATGTAGCTCGTCAGTGTCCCGTATCCAACTCGGCCTTCAGCCTTGTTGGATATGAGACGCAGAAGCGCTATATTTTTCCGTATTCCACTCGCGCTTTTGTGATAACTTATTTATAATATACAAATAACATTAAATAATATTTCATAAGACAAAGTCAAAGGGTCACCCAAAAGACTTGGTAACGAACGATTGTTGAATCTTAAAAGACCAAATCCTGGAAGAGTTGAGTTTATGGATATTTAATTTTCAACTTTCTTTATCAAGTCAAAAATTCAAGTTAAAATTCAAAACCTCTCACTTTTTCAGTGCATTTGATTTACACTGAGAATTAACATTGTCGAGTTTGGTGAGGTTGAGCCCAACCAAGCAGGCCCATCCAAGGCCCAAGCCCAAAGGCTATGCCAAAAATATCCAACCCAGTGCTGGTGCATTTGCATGCAAGCACCAAAGTACGAGGAGTATATACAAACCATGTAATTATTATGTGCGACACGTAAACCCATACTTTAGTATTATGCAATGCGTCGTGTATTTTCGACAGCATCGCGAGGAGTCAGAAAGTTGGCGAGATTTATCAGCTTTGTTTTATAAATTTATAGTTTGCAGGCTAGATTTTTTGTTATTATTAGCCACTAAGCTCAATGAATAGACCATTTACCAGTCATAGCTCTAACTTTAACTTAAAACCGTTTTTAGTTAGGCCTAAACATGATAAACAAACATTAACTTTAGCTCCCGAGAGTATGTAGTGTAGTGTTTAATACTTAATAGGAAATACAGTGAAAAGGAGACTGATGAGTGATGCCAAGTTTCGTGATGAGTGATTGCCCTTCTCTACCACAAAAATAATCAAACGGAATTACAAAAAACAGTGCAAACAGGTATTTCAAACTTACCACACAACGTTTCCACAATTTCTTGCTGCAACTTGGAGAGCAGGAACTTCTTAAAATCAAGAAAAACCATGTTTCATCCCCGCTTGCGCGACCACAACGTAACGATTTCTCACTCGGACAACAGTAAAACAAGATGGCGTTTGCAACTTTTTTTTTCGCGCTCGCTAAACCCAAAGAGCCAATCAGCGCAGAGTATTTGCGACAAAACGTTTAGATCTGTTTTATAGTTAGCATTAAAATACGTGTGCTTAGCAAGTAACGCATTCCGTTTAGAAATTAAATACCAACTTTTCTAGTGTTTAGGAATTTGACATGTTTAAGCTAGTAACAAATGTTTAATTGCTAAACACACTTTTTAGAGTGTGACTGAAGTTTAATGCAAGGTTACACATTATTTCTTGAAGATTGTAAGAGAGTTAAATGCATAGTGGTGGCCTCCCTCCCATGAAAAATTAACACAACTGAACTGTTTAATCTTCTCCATCAATGAAAGCATGATCGTGTCTAAAATCATGTGAAATTTTCTGTTGACGACGAGCAGAGTGTACTGTTCGAAACGTCGAGATCCCCACCGGCTCTTTTCAGAGCCACCACTCCTTCCAAAAATATGTATACATGGTTGTACCCGCAAGTTTACTTGTGAGAGTTACTTCCCATGTAAGACTTGATTTCAACATCACTATAACTTTAAACTTTCCCGAAAGTCAAGATCTTCAAAAGTTAATTTCACCTTCACTGTACCCCCAACCACACCCGCAAACAAACCCACTTCCTGTGAACAAGAGAGGGCGGGCTTTGTGTTCTACAATTGGTTTTAATCACGTACGTTTCCTCCGTGCCAGGTGCGATCAACTAGAAGTCGTGACATGTCTGCGGACGAACATGATAATAAAATCAAGATAGTTCATGACGAGTTGGGATTGGGATCTCACTTTTAATTGTACGGAAACCTTCCTTATTATCAAGTCGTGATGGCGCGATGTGTTTGATGATTCAAACCAACGATAAGCACATGTTGGGAAAACACGTGTCGGCCGTTTCAGGTTGGGGGTCACCACAATCAGCCAAATTGCAAGGAATGCTCCGGAAAACTTTGAACAAGTATTAAACTCGGTATTTGGTTGAAGAGGGCCGGCCACCACAAAGCCATTAATGGCCACTCAAGATGGGGTGGGGGCTACAGTACAAGGGGAATGAATATGATTGACTGTAGAATATAGGATTGGTATTCATTTTTTTTTTTAAACTAGTCAGTCTAGTATCAGTCTAAAAGCTTACTGATTATGAGGTTCATATCAGTGTCAATCTTCCATAGAAACATTTCTGTCTGAAATACTGTCAAAGTCGAGAAAATGGGATTTGAAGACCCAGATTTGAATTTCTGTTGTAAAAATCGAAATTAAGGACAATGTGTTTACATGCTGATAAGTGTGCGCGGTTTGTCACTACTTCTCCTGACTCCGGACGCCGAATTGAGCCCAAATTTTCACAGGTTTTGTTCAGGTGAATCACACAAAGTAAGAACACTTCACTATCAGCTTTACCAATCCTAAATGTTACCTTGTAATAATGTGTCTGGAAAGCCTTAACATCTTAGTGGACGACATAAGCCGTCAATCGCGTGTACATTCTTACACCATTTATGAATCCTGCACATGAAATGGAACTTTCCAATGTTGCAAGCACAATACAAACATCACAATAAAAACTGCTGAAGATTACGAAATTAAGTCACATGATTTTTAATCATAATAACGTTCACTTGGACCACGTGGTGTCATACAACCTAGCGACGGTTTGGTATACTCCTACGCAATACTTCACTTTGCCCTTGAAAGTTACAAGAAATGAGGCAGGAAATGTTCTCTATCCAAGACTGTTGAAAGAGCGAATCATTAGCCTTCACTCAAGCAGTTAGATAATACTTTCAGGACAATTAAAGAATGGTAATTATATGATGACGATCGACACGCAACGGTATGTTTATCCTTGTATATAGACTACATCTTTTGAGCTTATCATTAAAATCATCAAATCCTTTTAGAATGTTTTCCTCTTACTCATCGACGAAGTGTTCCCTCGACCCCTTCAATATCCTTCGTTCCCATCCACAGCCACCCCCCCCCCCTCTAACTCTTTTCCTTCTCACAAGGCTTTTTTGCTCCTGCTTTTCATTTCTTGCTTCCACTTACGTCTCCAACTGATCTTAAAGACACAGTATAGTGTAGGTTTCCCCAGTCATTTTCGGCAAATAAGCGGCCAACTTAAACGTTACATTATTTTTATTATTTTTTTTATTGAAATCGAAAGCTTCTTAAAACAGTCATTTCAATTTCACTTCTTGTGTAATTGTTCTTTTGCGTCATGCAATTATAAAAGATACCCATTCAAATTTAACAATCCACTCAAACAGCATTCAAATTCGCAGCATCTTTGGCGCAGACATTCACTTTTATAGCGCCTAACTACTATAAATTGAATTCTGATTTCGCCTGCATAAAAGAACGCCTAATAAGTTTATTTGAATAGAATGCTTTCATGCCTCAGAGTGAAATGGAATGACGGTTTCAACTAAAGAGGAAAAATCGCTTTACAGGGACACATTGCCTTCAAATCTCTTGAAATTTTGCTGTTTGGAATTGCCTTTGTTTTCCTTTTTAAGAGTTGTTCATGCAATAAAATACCTACAGTGTGTTGTACTTATAGTGAGTAGTGATTCAAATGCCATACATTTGCCTCAGGGAATTACAACCAGTGGAACCACACTCTACACAGAAACATACGGTCCGCCATTTTGTGTGAGTCAAAACATTGGTTCTCCAAAATGGCGAACCATTTTCTGTCTCGAAATTAAACAAAAACTTAATGTCAAGGGATATATATGTGAATCATTCAACCTCCAACCTCTTCCCCCATACTTCTCCTTCACCAGTGCATACACCAACTCTCAAGTCAATCGCTCTTTATTTTGAAGAGTCACTGAATAGCAACCTTGTAACCTTTGTTGGTGAAAAAGAGTGACCTTGTACATTCCAGGGCCTTTCTGGCAGGCGAGGTACTACACTGGTCATATGGGAAAGTTTTACATTTTGTCATAATATACCACATATAAACTCAACAGTTGTAAAAAAAAAAAAAATTAAAAAAAAAATAAAAAATAAAAAAATAACAGCTGAACAAGTTTGAAGATGTGTCCCTTTTCTTCGTTCATCAAAAGTTGATAAAAAAACGGACTAATTCCCATAAAATGAAAGATTTGATGTGCTCTTCCATTGGGCTGTGTACAAAATCGTGCCTGCAGGAAGTCCAGGCTCTGTGGCTCTTTTGTAAACATGTGATGTCACATGTCACATGGTCTATATTTGTTTCCTTTTCAGTCCCTTCCTTGTGCTTTTACTGCAACGCCTACTTCCCACCCTGTGTACCCCTCACCCGTCAAATATCTCGCTTTCAATTCAAATTGTAGTGTCGTTCCCCGAGGGAATTCTCAACTCCTTCGTCTGAATCAGTCGACCAGATTACTTCTATTACTGCTTCCCCTGCAAATCAGATAAACAATCGTTGTTCCCCACAATTCCTCCTCCCCACACACTTCACATTTTACAATCTTCCCCATCTCCAGCCAGTTTGCCAAGAAGCGCATCTGCAGCCAGCGATCCTTCCCGGCCGCTCATTTTTAGCTTAATTCACATCGGCAGACAACCTCGTCCAAACCGGTAATTCCATTCGGTAATCTGCCACACAGATGCCTATCTGGGTATGAGCAACTGTTTACACAAGGTGGTGTTAAATTGTCGTCACTGGTTTAAAATTCATCGTAAACGCGTGAAGGAGGGAACCCAGTTCGACAGCCATTATAAAACAGTGGCCTCTAAATTGGAGATTGTGTGTGTGCCCGACTATCAACACCCGAACCAACACCATTGACTATTGACACCGGAACCAACGGCGTTTTTATATCTGCATAATTTTTTAACTAATCGCATTGAACAATTTATTGATAGAACATTTGCATCCCCAAAATCCAAGTCATAAGAATGCGAAATCCATTACAAGACCTATTTTCTAAGGCAATCCAAAAGGCGGGACAGAAAAGAGAAGCACTATCGTCCGCACTGTCATCAGGGCAATGACCTACCCCAAACCACGGGGGTCGAGGGTTCGTGACGTCACTAGCTGATGAAGGCTGAAAGCGCAAGAGAACTCGGTCAATGCCGATGGTCACGGGATAGCGAGACGGCGGGGCCGCAACCAGATTACCAGATACTCAAATCCCCGCCTCGAGATTTCGTGTACTCTGTAATTATTTAATGGACTGATGACAGTAGTGTGGTCACTTACTTTAATTAAAGTTTAGGCCTAGTCGCCGTGGTCCGTCCACAATGTATTCGATTTGCTTCATATGAAAACACAAAAACGACTGTGCGAAACAGGCCCATTGTTGGTTATTTTAAGGATATGTTTTGCTTACAGTGTTTTGATATTGACTGTTTTTAGTGCAATTACACTCCTATTCCTGAGACATGCTTTTAAATCTGATTTTAAATGTTCATTCTTCAAAAAATAACTTGCAATGGACTCGTAAGAGAATACAATGATAGTATTGTAGGGTTATATCTTTTGTACCACGGTTTACAGCATTTCCGACAATGATTAGTGCGGCCGAAAGGTTAAAATCCTGTTTTTATTCAGTAGTGAATCCCCATTAGAAGTAGGCTCTAAATGTAAATAATATGGTTCATAAAACAGTCGTTGTGTGTGTGTCAATATCTCCCCACCTCACCCAGCCACCAGACCATGGCCTCCAATAATGCAATCAATATAATAATTTTCATGATAGGTTTACTGTGGCACTACAGACCCCAACGGAAGGTCGGCGGCCAACGGCCGGCGGATTCTTCAGTCAGCTATTCTGAGACAACCCCCCCCCCCCCCCCGCAATATATACTATGTTCCGGTCTAGACGACCCAATGGGTCTAGACGCAATCTCGTCCTGCCGTGCCCGCGGGTCGAATTACCCGGTGCCGTTGTGCTTCGGAATTCATATTTCACTTGCTCCCGGAACTTTAGATTGATAAAAACGTTTTCCTTTTTTCCCCCTCTCCATCAATTTTCTTTTTGTTCATCTTCTTCTCGTATGGATAATTCCAAGACCGGTCGATGTCTTTCGCCGAATCAATGGAACCGTTATTCCCTTTGTGAATCCATCTTTAAAATGTCCTTTTTCCCCCTTCTTCTTTCCTCTTGTCGCGCGGTTATTTTCTTCCTAGAATAGATCTTAGGGGAACCGGTTATTTTGAGAACCATCGTGGACGGGAAGATGTTTGTCTTCGTCTTGCTGTCGTGAATCGTTTTGCATACTCCCCCGCTGAATTGTAAAAGGAAGAAAATCACGACTCAGTTTCTTGAAATTTTGAACATGATTTTCTGTATAGCATTTTCTCTGAACAAATAAGTTATTGCAAAGCATAATGATAAAACTCGGTTTATGGTGAAGTTTTGGTCTTTAAAATTGGCGCAAAATTAAAATAAAGGTTTTAAAACAAGTATTCATTATCCACTTCATGACTAGGTGTAGGCCTATCGATAAGCGCGGAATGTTTTTATCAGTGTAAATGTTGATCTTGTTTGTTGATCTGTGGGTCTTTCTTAGTGTATAGTTTCTTATTCCAAATGATGTAATTCTGTGTTTCATTTTTACCATGTTTAATTGTAAATCGTAATTCAGCTTTCGGCTGCGATTCATGTTGTTTTAATAAATCATGATGAAATAAAATGAAATATCAATAAGAAAGGAATGTATCAAACGAGATCAATAATTAGGAATTTGGCAAAATGTCAATACTTAGGTAATTACAGGATTGGTTTTCATCAAAATATCAGTGTGAAAGTTTACTGATTATGAACTTAATAACAACAGTACCAATCTCCCATAGAGTTATTTCTGTCTGAAATACCGTCAAAGTTGTGAAAGTAGAATTTGAAGACCCCGATTTTAATGTCGATTGTAACAATCGATATTAAGGACAATGTGTTTACATGCTGAAAAGTGTGCACGGTTTTTCACTATTTTCTCCTGACTCAGACGACTGATTGAGCCTAAATTTTCACAGTTTTATTTCCTTTCGTGTGGATCTATATATTGAATCACCGTACAAATTAAGAACACTGCACTGTCAGTTTTAACAATCAGATGTTTTACCTTTAAAATGAAAATTCTTCTGAAGTAAATGTAGGCCTATACGGTCTATTTTTTTTTTTATTCCTTTATTGATGCACCGATAAAAATAAGACCGAGCACTCGGTGCAGGTCCTGCGGGAAATAGTTGTCTAACGATCAGTCCTAATTTACTAAAACTATGTTTATAAACAAATTAAATTTTATAATTTGGGTGCCATTGCAGGCAGAGTACAAAATCCAAAAGCGTCCACAACCGTGTCAATACCAAGGTCATCGAAATGAAAGAGTCCTCTAAATATTTGTTGTCATGTCGAAATTATCGTGTAATCATGACATCAGGAAAGGAACTTTAGTCATGCACGCCGTGACGTAGAGTACAGGCTAATTTATTCATTTGACCTCGCGTGCTCGTGTTGACCTGTCCTTTATTCGGCTACTATTACCGCTGCTACTTCCACAATTTAATGGATTGTAGTGCAGAGCATTTTTGACGATCTTCCTTAACGACAAAAAAAAGTGGACAGAATTGTATTTATTATTGAGTGAGATTACGACAATTCTGGAAAAGGGAAAACATTTATGCACCATGGAGGAAATAATTGCTGGGTCAGAGTTCCAAAACTCTCGGCCTCAGATTCTCGAAGAAATTCAATCATCTATAATGGTTTTAAATCAAGCAAAAAACAACAAATGCGACAAACAAAAACAACACAATTAAATCTTACAATATTTAATGTTCCAGGGACTCGAGATTACGCCGTGATTATTTGTAAAAAGGCCATTATTTCATTTTATGGTGGCCCATGACGTCAAATTAGATTGCCCTCTCTTGACGAGCAGTTTCTGTGACGTAACAATGAGCCTAAGAAGTAACTTTTTTCTGTCCTGACGTACTAACAATTCAAAATATAGAACGGAAGAGGAAGGGGAATGTATCAATCTTTATTTTTTCAATTTCCGTTCTTCGTAATCTGAAAATTATGGCGTGGAAATATTCCCTTTGCCGTAAAAAGGCTCGATCAATCTTAGGCAACCATGGCTGAAGTTCGGCCTTGTCCCTATGGTGTATTACAGAATAACGGGAGTGTGACAAACAATACTCTTTGGTGAGTGGATTGGTAATTATTTTGGAGATTGGAGGCGGTGGCAGCAGCTTGTGCTAATGCGGGGCAATGTCAATTATGGGGGGAGGGGGAGGTCATTCAATCATGTGTAGGATACAGGGACGGTATGGCTGCTAAAAATGGGGAAGGACATCGTAAGTATCCATAGAGTTGTATAAAAGAAAAAGAGGGCGTACAGAACCATGCCACACGGCCCGACAAGAAGCATTTTTTAAGCATTGAGAAATTGGCGCTGACCAATCATATTACTCTGGTGACTCCTCAGTTTACACAGCGAACATTCTCTGAGTGGACATTCGTATGCAGTTGACCCATAGGGATTTTCGCCCATGGAGGGTCAGTGGAGTTCCGTGTGTGATATAGCGATATAGTGATATAAGAAAGGAAACAAAACCCCACAAAAGATGAAAAAACGGATAGGCCTATTGGTGACTGGACGGAACCGAAGTTGCGAAGAGGTGGCCCGATCTTCATTTTAATTAATTCTGCCTGAGCGGCGAAGCATTGATAGAAGCCACACAGTCTACCTCAGCACGTCTCCACACGCTCACTTGCTGTCCCGTGGCAGACTTCGCAAGTAATAAAGACCACATTTTTACCGGTTGTCTATAACTGACTCACATCCGACGAGGGTTGTTCTGTCATGAAATTATCTCCATTTTATGTATCCCGCTTTACTCACACACAGTGGTGGTTGTCGAGGGGGGAGGGTTGACCAGCGCGGTGTCGCCACCTTGTCCCCGGTGAATCGCGATGATGAGACGGCAGTCGGTCCCCTCGGCTACCTCGTTTCAATGCAGGCAGGAAAGCATGGGGGTGAGGTCAGCAGTGTTGATTTGTTTCGTAATTGACTTCTTGCTGACAATTCCCGATGAAAGAGACACCCAGAAAAACCCTCAAGACCAAATAATGACAAATATTTACATTATGCTGACATACTCCCTTCAACCATGGAGGAATTAAGGAACCTTCCATCCATGCTTCAACCATGGAGGTAGAAATCAATAATACTCTCACCATCAGTACTTTTATAATTTTCTCCGAAAGGCTGTACTACATAACAACTGGTGTTGAAAATGGTTTTCATAAAATAAACTAGTTTATTGCTCCATGGTATAACCATAAACCCAAGAATATTATTTTGATATTAACATAAAAACAGACATCTATCATAAAACGTCTCAGTTTGTGACAGTTTTTACCAATTTAATTTCTAACAGTTTCAACGCTTACCCCTTTATTTCGAAATATATAAATAAAGACCGCGATTAAAGTACCACAGAAATGTCAAGAACATCCCTTAAAGCAGTACAAGGAAATTACATAATGGTGCTTACCCCACTGGAAAGAGAATGCTGTGATGATGAGGCTTTTCCAAGAAATCCATCCAGCAAAATAAATATTACGTAACTACTTATGCCGCCTACGGTTAACTAGTGCTCTAGCTCTCGAAGGTTGAAGTGTATGGTGGCCCTGAAGGGACATCGCACATCGCATACGTGTGCGCACACGTATGCAATGTCGTGAAACAATTCGCGAATGTGTGCGCACACGTATGCAATGTCGTGAACCAAATCGCGAATATATGCGCACACGTATGCAATGTCGTAAACCAAATCGCGAATGTGTGCGCACACGTATGCAATGTCGTGCACCAAATCGCGAATATGTGCGCACACGTATGCAATGTCGTGAAACAAATCCTGAATGTGTGCGCACACGGTATGCAATGTCGTGAACCAAATCGTGAATATGTGCGCACTCGTCTGCAAATATATTCGCGATGTCGTGAATTTTATTGCATACCATTGTCGCATACCTTTGAATAAAATGTCTATTGATCTTGGGGGTTGAAGCACCAAGTCTGGAATCAAGACGTACAGGCATATATAAATAAGGTCAGACTAATTTATCTTCGCGCGTGACTGTCTCATAATTCATGACTGTTTTCTTGCTATTGACTGTTGATTTTTGATTGTAGTAAGCCTATTTTATGCTAATTTTTGATGATGCTGAACGATTGAACATCACACGGTAGATGGCGGCTGCACATAGAGTGGCCACACAATGTACCTGCCTGGTACCCAAGCTCCTGCATTGAATGTCTTTGGTATACAAATGGGACCAGGGCCACTTGCATACTCCCTAGTTCACTAACACATTGTCCGCAACTATGACATCACCCCAAAGGTATGCGACAATGGTATGCAATAACATTCACGACATCGCGAATATATTCGCAGACGAGTGCGCACATATTCGCGAATTGGTTCACGACATTGCATACCGTGTGCGCACACATTCGCGATTTGTTTCACGACATTGCATACGTGTGCGCACATATTCGCGATTTATTCTACGACATTGCATACGTGTGCGCACATATTCGCGATTTGTTTCACGACATCGCATACGTGTGCGCACATATTCGCGATTTGTTTCACGACATCGCATACGTATGCGCACACGTTTGCGATGTGCGATGTCCCTTCAGGGCCACCATAGAAGTGAGTAAAATAAATGGGTTGCTGCATGGTTGGCAAGTAGCGTAGCAAATAATGAAAGATATTAAATTGCTCATATGCACTTACGTAAACCAGCAATATTTTCATTATGAATACTGCATGCCAAGTTACTGCGAGAAAATGGCGTGCCCCCAAAAAAAATAATTTATAAAATCAAAATTAAATCGTACGAGTGTACTTTATTAAAATACATAAATTATAACACCGATTTCACAAAATAATTTACCTCCAATGTCCGACATGGACTATTATGTCCGACTCATTGTGTCCGACAGAATGTAATGGGTCGGATATGATGGTTAGTCGGACGTAATGGGTCGGATATGATGGTTTGTCGGACACAATAGGTCTGACAATATGGTTTGTCGTATACAATGTGTCGGACATAATGGTTCGTCGGACACAATGTGTCAGATTTAATGATTCATCTGACACAATGTGTCGGATTTAATGGTTCATCTGAGAAAATGTGTCGGATATAATGATCCGTGTCGGATATAATGGTTCATGTCGGACATAATGGTGCGTAACAAACGCCTGTTTGGTGTTTATTTAAAACTGGAGAATGCGATTTGAATTTATTTGAAATGATGTATCAAGTCACGTTATTTTCAGGATTATTCGTCGCTTTACATGTAAAAAATAACTGTTTCGGGTAATAATGGTTAGAAATGGACTTTCTTTTGAGGAATTGATTCAGTGTACCGATCAATGACACAAATTCATCAAGATTTTATTGAGTAGACCTATTCTGCCGTGAGTGGGACACCTTGGTACAACATGGTCGACTCCGTAAAATGATTGTGCGACCAGTGCAGAACATGCTATCTGGTTGAATTATTAATAAACACTCTCTGGAAGTTCCGAATAATATAATATTTTCAAGAAATTATGAAAAGGTGGTGCTGAGTGACGCCTTAGGACTTGGGAATACCCGATATATAGTGGGAAAGCTCAGCGCATCATCACCAAACTACGGTCACGGAATATGTATAGAAAAGGAGTGCCAGCTTTTCCGCGAATATTGAAACTTAAAACGTGGCATGAGGCATCCAAAGCGATGGGTAAACCATCAATGAAAGGTACGGTGTATGAGTGTGAACATCATGTTTGGTTTCCCCTGAAGACGAGCAGTCGAGACCACAATGGCTCTTTCCAGAGCCAACACGCATCCCTTGGATGTTGGGTATCAATTAATTGTTTAGTTTTATACGACGGCGAATTTCCCCGTGGGCTTCCACAGATGACGAATATCTCAAGGACGCATCGCCCCAATGATTGACTTAACATTCGCGGGGGTTTGTTTCTGAGAATTTTTTTTACTGTCGTCTCCCTTTTTTATGTAACTTATTACTGTAGTATTGTTTGGGTGCATTACGATGTTTTAATGCTTCAGCGGTGTCTATCTGCGTGGAAAGTGGCGTCAAGTATCGCATACTTGTGGTTTACGGATACAAAATTTCACTGCTGTCAAGGGGTGAACTTCATGCTTTATCAACCATGGGTATCCCACGATATTGCTTCACGACCCAGCCGTCCAAATGGTGGTACAGTGTAACCATAGAGCAAGTTCCTTGCTCTGTGGCGTAACCTTCGTCGTCGTCTACATACAGTGTACACCTGAATCAAGATAGTCTCATAATGCCACATCTGGGAAAACCGTGTTTTTTTATGGGCTGTCGGTTGGAGACTCACGGCAACGGTAATGCCGTTCAGACCCTGTGGAAACGGGAAGGACATTTTTGACACGGCCAAAAGAAAAACCACACCGTTTCCCATTTTTGTTGAAGGTAGTTTCTTCCGTCACGTAACCAGGGACGTTCTAGCTTTTGTTTTTGAACCGCCAAAACGTCATCGTCATTAGAATTGTTACTGATCAAAATTAAGTCATGAACGATACTAAATCCGACATCTTACGTCCTTGTTCATTTGCGTCAGATGGAAGTAGATATTGCTACGAAAGCCCATTCAGCATTTTCTATTTATAGTTAGTCTGTAAGCAGTGGCGTAACTAAGGAGGCACGGCCCCACCCCCAACTGATGTCCGTGACCCGGCCCGGGTGCCCCCATTTAAAATCTGGACCTTTTATATTATAAATTACCAGAATAACATGTAACATTTTGTGAGATTGTATGTAGTAATTTCAATGTTTTTAAACCTACTTTTATTATTTACACGCAGAATGTATTTTGTTTTACATCAACACGTCAGAAGAGCGCTGAATAGGGGCTTGTTTAGGAAAAATACAAATGGAAGCTACAGTTTTAATTGGACAAAAGTGCCCCCTAGGAAAAAATTTACCCTTGTTACGCCGCTGTCTGTAAAGTGCTGTCATAAACTTGCTTCACCTCTGCATGGTGCTTGTTTCTAGGGTAAGGTTTGCGGTGACACCATGTAAAATCTCGCTAAAGAATCGGTGTTAAAACAACTGGACGATTCGGATCAGTAATTTATGCTCTGATGGCGACCTTACTAGATTGTATTTCCACATTGTAAAGTTTCAAATCCTCCTCATCTCACTTGATGATAAACTTCATCTGAAATACAACGATGTAAACATAGTTCACAAACTCTTAATTGTTTTGGGGGATTTGCCAATTCGAAATACAAATTTTAAACCTTACGCCCAGGCGCACCCCCATAAAAAAGTAGATGCATGTAATTCATTATAAAAAAAACATATTACCAGGGCCCCCAATAAAAAGCAATGCCCCCCTGTGCCCCAGTGAAAAAAATCCTGGCTACGCCGCTGCGTGGCCCCAAATGGCTTAAAATCCATGCATACCGTTTAAAACCCGCGCCGTGGTATTTTCTTGAAGCCACAGCTCAACATTGGTAATATAAACACTGACTGTAAATGCTTTCATTCATCGCACAAATCAAGATATTTGTAATAAAACCAACTTGCTAAAATGTCAGCTCATTTCTTTCTTTTTTTTTATTTGCGAGAAAACGGTAAAAATGCATTCAGCATTTTTGTACGCATGCCTTCAGGCAGGGTTTTCATCTCACTGAGACGAAAACTATAGTTTCATTTTTAAAAACGATAACACTTCAGGCAGAAATATTTTAAGGACAGTTTTCTACCATCATTATCTTTATACCATATAAGGTATATGTAAATATGTGAACATTTATGTTTTTCTTCTTACCAATGTTGAGCTGGTGCTTCAAGACGTACCATCACAGTATATATAGTCTGCTTATCGAAAATTAGAGAATATGTGATTTACAGTCCTCTGAAATACATAATGTATAAGAAACAAAGGCAGTGCGTGCAAATCAATGATCAATGCCTTTTAAATTGTATTGGAATGCAAATGATGTAGTTCTTGTCTCTGTAGTATGAAATCAACCATTAGCAATGGAAGAAAGAAAGAAAATAGAAAAACGGAAAAGAAACAGTAAGCCTACATCGGCAACCCGAAAACAAGAAGCCAATGAAGTGTTACCATGGTAACATATAGACACAAAGCAATCGCGATTTTGTGGCCCTATTGTTAGTTCATATACTCGATCTACCATAAAATACTATACAACCATTACGACTCCATAATGCGACGGGCAGTTATGGTGTTGAATTCATGATGAGTGTAAGTTCATCAAGCCGAACTAAATAGTGACGTCATCACTGGCGACAGCAGACAAACGTGACTGTTACAGACGACCGATTCGATTTATGGCGCTGGCTGGAAAATCGTCTATGTCATTAGTATAAGAGTTCAAGGCGAAACTGAAATTAAAAGCGTTCACGTTCTGTTATAATTGGCGCACAGCAACTTGTGCATGCTTAGAAATACCATATGCTGGTGCAACCAGTTTCCGATCGGATTAACAAGAAAGCTGTTCGGAAACAGAAACTAAATGACAATTTTCAAAACCATCTGACCCACCTTTTCACAAGACACTTTTAGTTCATGATCTGTTGAAATCCTGGAGTTGCAGTCTTTAAGTTCTGACAGATCGTCCGCCATTTACAGCGGTGCTGTATTCGCGGTGTACAGGCAGCGTCACCCGTTTCTGATCAGTTTATTGAGCGGCAGTTTCTATCAACTTTATATACAAGTATGACATGCAAAATGTATCACAAATATTGTCCAACTGTCTCTGGTGGTTAGTAAGACGAATTAGTTAATAAAATAATAAAATTCTTCTTTTTTACATATTATTACATGTGTTTCAAATATATAATCTTTATTTTTTCTATATATATTTTCGTATTCTTTATCCTATTTGAAATTGTCATAATTATTTTATTTTAAATTAAATATAACTGTTTTTATTTATATTATAATGGTTATATTTTTTTTTATTTTTCTATGTTATCATCTCCTCTCCTGTAGTTGCTTTATGGCTGTTCCACAGTTTAATTTGGCAGTATAATAAATGATGTAAAATCAACGAATCCGCTTCAGATAAACTTAATTTTCTTTTGCAACATTGCCATGCCATACAATACCATTTAAAAACAGCGTGACATGATCTATCTTTACGCCTAGGAGAATGAAACTTGATCTACAAGATGCGATTTTTGTTTATATGTATATATTCTTTTATTGTGTATTTTATTTGTTGACACACTTGATTATTAACAAATTAGTGCCTTAGTGATATACCGAAATGTTGACTTTTTATAAACTTTGGGGTGTCACAATCGTTAGGAAACTTATTCTCAACATGTTGAAGCCTTATGATAGTATAACAGAGTGGATTTGAAAGATATTTAGCTAGAGGGCCATCGCAGATGTATCCTTTGAAAAAAATTACAGGTACACTATTTTCAAAATTTGCAAAATGGCTGCCATTGCTTGTTATTCTATCTATAAGGACAAATCTGCAATGGCCCATAGCCAAATATCTTTCTCGTCCTACTTTGATTGTATGTGCCAAATTCCATGCTTGTGTTATCAAAAGTACAATCCCATCTGCCGTAGGCTACTATAACCACATGAATGAAAAAAGACTGGAGTTCCCCCAAAAGGACAGACATGAATTGTAATGGTTGTTTGATGAAATGTTTTTGAAAAATTCATTTTCAAAATTGATTGCAGCTTATGATGTCACAGGCAGGGTGTGTGCGCAATATTATAAGATTGAAAAAAAATTACATTACAGATTTGCACATAACTTATCGCATGATCAAAAATAATGTTCGAAACAGTGAAAATATTACAAGGTTTCACTTTTTTTTCTTCTTGTGGCTTTCTTTTTTTCACAGGGTTGTTGTTTCATGTTTATGTTGGGTCGCATATGAAAGTGCGAAATACTGGTCAAAATCTGACAATATTACCAACGTTGTGCTTGTTGTTTTTCTGAAAAATGAAAATAGTTTTCGCAAGATATTTCGATGTGTTTCTCGAAACGAACAATCTCTTTACGTTATCTATAATCTCAACATTCTGACAGATGTACATTGAGGCCCGGGTGGGGAGGGGGAGGTTTGCGTTGAAAGATTTGGGATGTCGAATAAAAGTTATGTTGGTTTTGTACATGCAGTGAAGAATACCGTAGCAACGCTTCAAATCGGCAATGAAAGTTAAATTTTAGGGGAGGGAGGGGCTATGAAAAATCATTCGTGATATGGATGTTTTTTTTTGAAGTGTAGATTTGTTACGGTCTTCACGCTCTGTTCACGTTTAGTCTACACATCCTCACGCTCTGAGTTTTCAATGCAACACTTGGGAGCCACTAATAAAAACAACATTCTGATCGATGGGTTCTTATTCTATTGCTGCTGTTTGAAACAAGGAATGGTGATTTGGTGGTCTTCAAGTGCTATTTTCTAGACTTGTTGTCAGTATAGCAGACGGAAATGTAGGGTACTTGATGAATGGTACTGCATGCAGATGTAGGCCTATATTTAATTTATGATCACAGCTTTCAGATTGAAACTTTTTTGTTTTCGTATGTCGATAACACCAATCTTGTATATATTTTGAGAGTACTAACCCATTTTGCACTACAGAAAATCAAGATAATTCCGGTTCTCTTTCTCGCAGCCCCATTTTGTACCACATTTTTAACCCCACAAAATGGCGGACCGTATGTCCCGCTGGTTGTATTTTCCAAAAGCAACTTGATGTTTTTTGCATCACTATTTCAACACACTGTAGGTGTTTTATTGCACAGTTAACAACTCTTACAAAGGACAAGGGGGCAATTCCAAACAGTAATAGCTTGAGTGCTGAAGGCGATGTACCCGTAAGTTCGTCAAACCCTGACTAATTTCTATGCACAAAAATACAACTTGTAAAAACAACTTGTTTTTGATTTACTCAGGGGGACGTTCAACTGTCGTTTCAGTTGTGGTTGTAGCATGATTGAATAATCGCAATCTATTTGCTTGGAAGTAAACATCCTTTTAAGATAAAAGGAAGTGATTTTCGACAGAGTTTTACACCGTCTGTAGTTTCAAGAATCAGCATTCCATTTACACTTTGTAAATTAAACCGGTAGTATTTTCATTTACACGTTGACGCTATTTACATTATGGCCCCCAGGTAAGTTGAGGTCGGGCTAAAGCAATACTATGGGGCAGATTTCGTCTCGGCCTCACTGAAGCTACTTATTTTCAGGTAATCTTCGAATCGAATTCATCCTTTACAAATTATCTTCATAACAAAAATGTGTTTGACGTTGCACACAATCATTATAAATTCTTTCAACAACTGTCGGGTACACATTATACGTAAAACACAAAGTAATGGTAGAGAAATATATGTACATATACATTACATATCTTTATTAAAATACGCAATGTCTCATGATTTCTGTGGATGTCTGGATGTCCGGCTATTTTCTCGGGGTGGTAGGTCGCAGGCCTCTCATCAAACTTAGTGGGTGGGTGGGTGCATTAAGAAATTGGCCGACCCAGAGCAAGTTTACATTTGTTAGGTCATCGGAGGTCAAAGGTCATCTAGAGGTCAAATTGTGTCTGTCTAGGTGTCTGCCCTGCTATTTTGTCGGTTGTCGGTGTCGCGGTCTCAGGTTTCCGGCGTGCTCAGTTTTCCGGATGACGTAGCCAGGCATTTCAGCACGCGGGCATCATGGTCTCAGTATTCCGGCGTGCTTGGATTTCCGGGTGACAACATGGTACTAATCATACGATTATTCTCCGCACCACCACATTCTCTTAGCCCGTATTTGTACGTGGCCATGTGTTCAAGTTTAACCAGGTTACACTTCTTCGAAGTCATAACTCCTTTCTTAAACGTTGTGTGCAAAATGTGAAAACAATAAACAACTTATTCCTCGTATTAAAAACGAAGCTCCTTTTCTGGTTGTATCAGGTGTATCCTGACACGTACATACGACTCAGCACGGCATTGAAACGGACGACTTTCGTCTGCTGTGCGCAGACATGGCATGACGTCATTGTACAATATTTGGTCATCCGGAAAACTGAGCACGCCGGAAACCCAAGATTGCCACATCAGACAAAATTCAACATTATTTGTATCGATTGCCTCACATGCACGTTTGTGAACCATGTAGGAAATCCTTAAAAGAAATTCTACCTCATTTTGTTGACATTTTCAGGTTCTGGTGGGATTATTGAGATGATTGCGTGTTTAACTGAAAACAAGAGGTTAAATTCTTTGAAAAAGTTCGTCCGAAATGTTTCGTAATCCTCGATTTGCGACGTTACTTCAAGTTGGCATTGCACATTACGGCAAAAGAGTGTCTATTGACCATTGGACGTCGAGTCTTGAAAACTTGCACACACCACAAAATAGCCACTTGTTCAGTCTATATTGTTCGTGAATGTTTTTGGAAAGGATGTGCACTTTGAATGGACTTTCACACTTCGTCGCCACTCTACTCAGGTTGCACTTTCTGCACTGAGCTCGTCTTCTGGAAAATCATTGTGAACATGCTTTGCCGCAAACACAAATGGCGATGCGAAAGTGCAGCTCGTGTTGATGACCAGCTTAATGGTCCTAATCAACCTCATACATTGCGGGGGTAAATTGCATTGCATCATGTTTTACACAATTTCATTTTGTTCATTTATTTGAATAAAATATATTCCAAATGCAATTGTTAGCATATAGGCCTACATCAATCTATTTATTAAAGGTAAAATATAGGGTTGGTAAAGCTGACAGTGCAGCGTTCTTACTTTGTGCGGTTATATACACCAAAACACCCCCAAAACCCAAAACCCAAACAAACACCTGTGAAAATTTGGGTTCAATTCGTCTTCCGAGTCAGAAGAAAATAGCGAAAAACCGTTTACACTTGTCAGCATATAAATATTTTGTTCTTAATTTCGATTGTTACAACCGAAATTAAAGTCGGGGTCTTCAAATTCTATTTTCTCGACTTTGACAGTATTTCAGACAGAAATATTTCTATGGTAAATTGGTACTGTATACTATGAAATTCACAATCAGTAAGCTTTCAGACTGATACTAATAAAAACATTTTTACGTGAATTCCAATCTTGTATTCTGACCTTTGAATAATTTTGTGTTAAATAACATTCTTTACCCTGATGCAATTATTAGCCTATACACCATTCTATTTGAGTTTCCATTCTATTTAAATTTCAGTTTTATTACCTGAACTTATTATTATTATTATTTATGTCAAAATACTTAGCAAAACATTGAAATTATCTTTCTGATATTCATCGGTCGAATGCTATGTGTGAGAGCATTTCTCGTCTGGTTCTCATCATTCAAAATCGTTGCTTTTATTTCTGTGCTTTCAGTCTACATGGTTGATTGGGGTGTTTGTTGACACCGCAGGGTGATGGAGAACACCCCCTTTTCTGAAAATGCTCTCTCCGTCATTATGTTAATTAGTTGAACCTTCGCCTGGCGCGCAGACATCGTGATTTTATTTGGGGGCGGGCGGTGGGTTCGCTGATACACCGATAAGAAAATATAGTTTACTAGACTACTTCGGTTTAATTTTAACCCGAAATATTTGTGAACATTTATATTATCAATCTAATCCATGAAATTGTTTGCAGTCGGTTATAGGGCCATTTCTGAACAAATGATCCATCTTTTATCTTACAGAAAATCACTTTAGGCCTAATTTTAACAACAAATATTTATAGTTATAGTATAGGCCTAGTAATTTTGTTTTCTTATAAAATGTTTGGGTTTTGTTTACAATTAATTCTGTAAATTGTTAGTGAATCTTACATTTCCATCAACATTTGAGTTTTTCTGAGAGAAAAGCTAAACAAAAATAATAAAAAAATAAAATTAAAACTTAAAAATTATTAAAGACATCCATTAGAAAATTATGGTATGTTTCTGGTGTTTGCAATTGATTCGATTTGTCAATGAATCAAAGATAACATTAACTAAAGTAAACAATGTGGAAAAATATTGTTTTACTCATTTTACACTACAAATTGTTTCCTATGACAAAAATATTGTTTATTATTTCAGGCAATTTTGATGCCATCAAGGAAGGAGTAACATTTTTTCCGTTTCGCGAGGCCATTCCAGCGTGAGGTCTGTAAACAGCCGTTATGCATGCGGTCGACTACAGACTTGGGTTTTTATCAAATTTGCATAATTGTCAACAGCGCCAAGTCGGCTGCAAGCGGGTTATTCGCCTAGTCCCGCTATTTTTGTAGCGTGGGTCAACCCGCTAGTACATTGTTCGTTGGGCGCTTCCCTCCGCTCTTTTGTCGCGTGCTGCTAAATGTGATTGGGCTACACGTGTGTTATGACTGACGGGTTGGGGAGACGCCAGATAAGCAGACACGGCGTGCGCCGTCCGTACACACACAGAACCAGACTCAACAATGTTTTTGGAAAGTACACACGCGAAACTCTGAATGGGAACCACAGTGAATAGTTATCCACTTTACTTGAACACTTTCTACGGAGAAAATGGAGCAAATACAGCCCCAACCTTTTAACCATAATCTGGACAAAGTTTTGAAGAGCTATCAGACAGTAGCGATGTCTAGTTTAGGGGGGCCCAGCAGTTTCAACGCCCGCTGGGCAGCAAGCACCGAAGCCATGGCGATTGCACGCAAGCTCGTTGGACTGGAATCGACGGCTCCAATGACGGCCGTGCCAGGAGCAGCAACCGCCACTGACGTCCACATGAGTGGACTTAATGTGGCTCTCATCAAGTCATCAGAAAATATCATGGCAGCCCCAACAC
Organism: Marthasterias glacialis; assembly: GCA_911728455.2. NCBI lineage: Eukaryota > Metazoa > Echinodermata > Asteroidea > Forcipulatida > Asteriidae > Marthasterias > Marthasterias glacialis. The sequence continues at coordinate 8,273,124 of OU452235.1, forward strand.
CGGCACAGCCAGCCAAGAAATCAGCCGCCAAATACCTCGATTTCGACCCTTTGCTGCACCCACCGCCATTCCCGATCCAGCAAATGCCTGTGTTTACACCGATTGACCAGTCGTCTGGAGAGAAATGTGAAACAGTTCTTGAAAACGAGACTATCTCTTGCTTTATTGTGGGCGGGGAAAAGCGGCTGTGCCTCCCCCAGATCCTCAACAGTGTCCTTCGCGACTTCAGCCTGCAGCAGATAAACGCCATCTGCGAGGATTTGCATATTTACTGCTCGCGATGCAGTCCTGACCAATTAGAGATCCTGAAAATTACGGGAATCCTCCCAGCAAGTGCCCCGTCGTGCGGCCTGATCACAAAAACCGACGCAGAAAGACTTTGTAACGCGCTGTTGTACGGCCTTGTGGACACCAAGCAGTACATGCTTCCGTCACCACGATCGCACGGCAAGCACGGAACTATGCTCCGTGAAAACTGTGTCACTGTCTATCATGAGTGTTTCGGGAAATGTAGAGGTGTCGTCATCTCGGAACTTTACATCAGCCCCCACTCCCCCTGCATCGAGTGTTCAGAATGCAAATACGTCTTCACCCCACAGAAGTTTGTGATGCACTCCCACAAGGGGAAAGAGAATCGCACTTGTCATTGGGGTTTTGATTCCGCTAATTGGAGAAGTTACGTCCTCCTGGCGAGAGAGCAAGAGACAGACGAAAAGTACCAAGCAGCACTGGCGGACATGAAGGCGAAGTTTGACTTCATGAGTCGTTTTAAGAGAAAGCATGTAAGTGACAAGCAAAATAACCCAGAATTTTTTATTCCAGAGATCATCACAACGAAGACACAAGGTCAACGATGAGGTGAAAATGGATGTTACTTCTTTGACTTTGAGGTGCTGTCTGCAAATGTTTCTGTTTTGTTTATTATCCTGTGATTTATCTTTTCAGAAGTTTATCTTTGGAGTTGGAATCCCTGCAAATAAGCATTTGACAGTTTTGGGAAAAAGATAGGCCTACTGAGTCTGACTGCCACGTTTTCATTCTTTATGACCCAAAATAGTATCTTTTATCCCAGGTCGTGAATATGTTCGATTCTTAATCATAAGATGGAACAAGGACCAGATGAAAAATTGTCATCAGATTCGTCATCTCCCAATTTTGTACTTACTGTAGAATTTCCAAATTGCTGCAAATAACATTCCAAATCGACCGTTGCTTTTTCATTCATTACAACCCCAAATAGTATCTTATTTACTAATCCAGATGTTTGGTTATAAAAGAGTGAAAATGTGGTCTGATTCGTCATCTTTTCCAAATTTTGTATCTAGACCTTATGAGTATGTCGTTCTACATAGTATGAGCATTCAGTACAGGAAGGACACCCTCGTGCTGAGGTCAAAACAGTTACAATGCATGTGAGATGCTGTGTTAGACCGTAAAGATGGCGAGGAATGCATTGTAGGTCTATTTGCTGTAGAATTGGTTTTTCCTTTGCAATACTCTACACTTTAGTAGGCCTATGTAAGTTGCAGAAATGTTTGTAAAATCCCTGGAATTTAAATGAATAACATTGAGGAGCTTTCTACAGAGACCAGACCATCGAGAATGAAGTTTTCACCATAGTTTTAATAATGTTGATGGACTTGTCTTGGCCTTCGCAATGCCTTGGGAATTGAAGCTTGGATTTGAAAAGATTTTTTTCCCTGTCTGAACAAGTTGTTAAAATAGTCAAGTTGCCTGCAGTACAGCATACACTTTCTGCGCTGATAAACAAAAAGTATTTTTCATTTTTGTGACCATACATTTTGTTAAAGACTCGACTTCGAGAGTTCTTCACCTTCCCTTAAGTATCAACAGGTTTCTTTACATATGATAAGAAAATTCCCAAATTACAGTTTAGTCAAATGTCAAATTCGCTTTCTAATTTGAACAAAAAGTGGTTTACCTCTAAATCGCTTATCTTGAAAAACTTGCCAGATACGCTTTGCGTTTCCAGTGTTTCCGAATCCTCCGATTTTGGTGAAACTCGATCCTTTTTTGTCGAGTAAAGGATGGACTTGCTCCAGCCGAGAGATAATGCCATGGGACGCTGATTGTTAAAGACACTGATCATGGAAGTGGGGGCGGGGACCCCGCTAAAAATAAAACAAAGAAAATGATGACATTTGGCTCCAGGGAATCCGAAGTAAATGATCTGACGAGAGATGGATGGAGATAAAGTGGATCCCTGATGATGTTTGATAAAAAATGATATACGTAAATTGTTAGAGAACCTTTTGTGCGTTTTATTTTTGGGAGAAATGATGTGGTGATTATCAACCTTAGTTAAGTCTGCAGTGGATTTTTTCCATATTCCATCTGGCTGTACAGACGAGAAATTGTAAACCAATGTTGAGGGTTTGTGTGTTTTGAAGTTTTCTGTGAAACAATTTTTTTTTTCGGTTTAAATTATCAAAAACCTTTACAGTAATAATAGGTGTATTTTGTATGATTGTAGAATGCTGACTGTGTTTTTGTAGCGAGTCACACTCATATGATATTTTATCAGTGTCAAACTGTCAAAACCACTTCCCTAGAATAAGTGTGGAAAAATGACCCTCTAAAACTCATTCTAGATAAGAGTTAAAAAACAACAATATTACACAATTCATTCAACTGGCATTGATTGTTACATGATGCTGCACAACCGCTTCTCTGACCAAACCACCATCTAATGAACTCCAAAGAGCTTTAAAGCCAACTGCATAACATTTGTACAATAAGATTGAAAATATAAATGTTTACAGATTTACACATGTACATGACAGATGGTCATTGTCGTAAGTTCCTTTGAACTATTTTTACCTGAAATAATGTAGTTTTTGAGAAATAGCTAAACATCTAATTTTTATCCAAACTTCTTTTTTGTCCCAAAAACTGATGTTTAATAAACAGTAGTGGGGTTTTTCACGATTTTCTTATGACTTTGTGTATATATGTTGGGTCACACAAAGTGCGGATGCTGGTCTTTGACACATTTTACCAATATTGGCCGCGTGCTTTTTGTAATAGACAAGCCGGCTGGGTTAATGCCTACTCTAGCCCCTTTAAACTTTTCAAGAGCAAGCAGAAAATGATCAACTTCCGTCTAAATGTCAGAGCGTTCGTACATCCTAACATCAACAATTCCTGGCACACAAACATGGGAACTTCTCCCACCCTTCTGAAAACAATGCTCAATGTTTGCTTTCTATATGTATATCAGCCCTACTCTTGACTGATAACTGTGGCCTAGTGAGAAACAAATGCCTAATTATGAAGTATCAGTTGCAGTTTTTTTGCCGAGGACGATGCTTGCGTGACAATAGAAACATCCCTAGTTTTGTCATAATCTGCCAAATGAATTTTAATTTGTAACTCATAGTGCAAGTCAGCACATGTTCTACCCTTTATAATGATCGTGTACTACATGCTAAAAGTACATAGTAGCGGAAACCCAATTTGCATAAAACACAATTAAATTAAGTAAGTCCGTGAAAGTAGATCTCAAGATAATTGCTTTACTGCATGTCTTTTAGTGTTAATGTAATAGGAAATGACAGTTGGTTGGCTTTAGGGCAGCATTTAATAAGCTTATATTTTTTGATGAAAAAATGGACCAGTAGTGTGCACTTAGAAATTAACAAATGTTTGAGATGTTTCACAATTAGAAACAAGAAAAATACCTCGGATCTGGAGATTCCAAATCATCTTTTTCAGTAGGTCACTCCTGATATTTTAATTGTCAGTTCTGTCAAACAGGGCAAAGGGACAGCGGGTTTGGTGAAAGATACATTGCAAAATCAATGAAAATGTTTTAAAATGGCAACGTTTATCAGTAAAGGTCCTCTGGCAGGAAGGTTACTCATAAAAGATCCATCCAGGAAATGTTGGTTTATCGTGGCTGGCGGGTGGAGGATAGGGGTAGTGGGGGGGTACTGAGGTCTACTCCTTGACTACACAATGTTACAGTCTGTCCATTTCTCTTTACAAAACAACTGAGAGAAAAAAAACTTGCTAAAAGCACCCCCCCCCCCCCAATTAATCCTACGCCATTCAAATAGTCTTCTTCCTGCATTTTGCTGAAGTTTATTTATCTTGAAATGGTTGATTCATCTTCGCTGGTGTTCCCTGGAGGACACCGGTATCGGGGCATTTCTCAAGTCGACTTGTGATGTGAGACTCTTTACTTGTCTCCCTCTCTATCTCTCTCTCTCTCTTGTGATCTGGACCCTTATGTTCCTTGTGGCATTACGTTGCTAAAGTGACAGGAAGTCCATTATTGGAAATGTAAACGATGGAACGGAATATGTGACAAATAAAAGAAACAACTCCCCAAATCACTATCTTCCTTTCCTCTGGCGATGATAACCCGTTATTCAGAAAGCTACCGAGGAGAAGAAAGTGTGTAAAGAGAAGTCAGATTCATATTTGACTTTCCCCTGATTTCCCCTGATTTCAGGATTTTATCAAAACCTCCTTTGAGAGCCTTCAAATTGTTCTTGAAAAACTGAAGCAATCACCAAAGGGAGAAAGAAGAAATAGTCTACATTGTGTCCAAACCTGTAGTTTTGTATTTCTGGTGATGTCCAGTGTCTGTAAACCTCCTGAATCATATCATCTGGTAGGTTATGGGTCAAGAATAAGGGAACCAGACCCGCAAGCCATTTGCCAAGAATCACGCTCATCAAAATTCATCCCAGCATGTGTTTGAAGGTTTCAAATTCTCAGAACCTTTTGAAATGAATGAGATAGTATCTCTTTTTTTCAGGGAAATGGAAAATCCAACCTTTACTCAACTCTTGAAAAAAAAAGTTCAAATCAGTGAGTTTTTAATATTGGGTACTTCAAAACCTGATGAGCCAGAATGTGAAGGATTAAACACTCTTTAGCATACTGAGCAGCTTTGTAAAAAAAAAAGGGGAAAACATTAGCATAATTCCAGATATTGTATGTTAATTATTCACATTTTCCATATGGAGGCACGTCCGAACATGCCTTTGTGTTTGCCCTGTGAGCATTTCATATCAAGTAACAGGTCTGTCTTGGGAGGACTACACTCAAATTGCGTGTGTGTTAAAATCCCTCTTGGCACCATGCCCACAAAGCTCATTTGTTTACACGATAATGTTAGTGCTTAAATTACAATACACAGTATCGAAAACCTCAATTAACAGTTTTTACCCTTTAAAACAAAATGATAAAAGCACCTCTTGGCACTGTGTCCTTAAGTACAGGCCTGGTATTTTCACAGAGGCAACATTGCCTCCATGCCCCTGGTCCTTGCCTTGGTGCCCTACAGACAGGGGTTTTATTATTGCATTAGTACTTTTTCCCAGAAATATGAAGAGACGTCTAGACCATTCTACATCCGTCTTTTCCCTTTCCTTTATCCTTGACAAAAACACCTGCCTGGTTGACCTGGATGACCCCAGGACGTTGTGTACACAACACTTCCTAGTATGGAAAAAAAAGACAAAGACCCAAAATGACTGAGTTTACCAGGAAATATGTAGGTGTTTGATCCGGTTGTATTTTTATTTTTTTCGATCAGGTGATTTTGGTGTTTTCCGTAAGTTGACGGTAAAAAATGCTTCCATGCTTTGCACAAATCATAATGTCAGCTTGTTGTTTTGTTTGCGAAAAAACAATAAAAATGCATTTTGCATTTTGTACGCATTCCAATAGGAGTTTTCGTCTCAGTGAGACGAAAACTAATTTTGGATCTTATTTCATTTATTATTTAAAAATGATAACACTTCAGGCAGAAATATTTCAAGGAAAGTTTTGTACCATCAATATCTTTATACCATGTAAGGTACATGTAAATCTGTGAACATTTATGTTTTTCTTCTCACCAATGTTGAGCTGGGGCCTTAAATGTGTGTTGACTCCATCTACACATCTAAATTGTGAGTTCTTGATACATGTACATGTACATGTAGGCCTACATACAGTAGAGGTCAACAATGAATCTTATAAATCACACAAAATGAACAATTTTTGATCTGCATTTGTTTCCTTTTTTAAATGGCAAATCTTGACAGTGAGGTGTTGATATTGGCAAAAATTGAATAAGGTGGTCGGTGGCACTGAAAGGCAGCGAGGTGGGCAACCTTGCATTTGAATGGGCAGGGGCAACACTGGGTGATCGTACAAATCAGATCAAATGTCGACAGCAAAAGCTTCTGTGTTCAATTCGTACACCTTTTCAGACTGGTATTTGTAATCGCTGGTCCAAAAATAATATCCAGGAGTTGAGATTGCCTCGCAGAGGCCATTGCCCTGGTGATCGCCTCGAAATGTCTCTTGAAAACATTCTCCTCAAGGAAGGGACGGTTGTTAAAGAAAAGTTGCATTTTAAATCGGCTGCTTCTGGAAAGCTAATTGCTTCCCCCAGGATATTTTCTTTTTAGGACTTGATGCCTTCAGTTAAATGTTTCTTGATTCATTTGAATATATATATATATTTTTTATGTATTGTTGATAAAAACCCAATCCTCTCGGAAACTACATGTATTCAGTAATGAGACGTTTGATATCTTCAAGCGTTTCCTGATGTCCTAAATTTTGATTTTACAAAATCTTGTTTTCAAATTCTCTTTGTAGAATTGGTGCGAGTTGCAAAGTGAGTTAGACAGAAAGATGTATCCCTAAACTCTAGGGATAACCCTAACCATCCCAAGCCCATCAAAATCCAACTGCATGCTTTGTTTGATTCTGTTGCTCTGAAGACTGGTCATGTTTTACATGGAATCGGGCATACCACCTTAGAGTTCAACATTTTGCATGTTGAGTTACCTATGGTGTTGGATTTTGTTGAGTCCAACATTTTGGGTGTCGAGTTACCTATGGTGTTGGATTTTGTTGGAGTGGGGAAGGATCCTAGTAATTCATTTGAGTGAGTTGGGATATTAAATCAAGGGGTTGAATCTGCCAAATAATGTAACACCCTAGCAGTGGGTGGTGGGCTTTCTTTTTTTCCAGTGGGAGACCCGGAATGATTGCCCATCCAGTTTGACCGTTTTATACCATGTACCCAAATAGCAACAAGATCTACTGAAGGTGTTTACTGCCATAATTGTATCATGGAAGGTTATGGTGGGGGGAAAAAAAGTAACGAGGAAACTCTATGCAATTAAAATTCTGCAGTTATTTATTACCTATGAGTCACTTGGTTTTCCTGGAATAAATTTTTCAAGGGAGACTCTGCCTCCCCCCCCCCCCTCCCCACTACAAAATGTCTGCAGTGCAACACCCACATACTACATGCAGGCCTACCACTTTCCCCTGAAAGTTTGAATATGGATTTTTGTATTGCTTTGAACATTGGTTGAAAATTGTAACCGTCTGGATGTCCCACAGCTTTATCAGTCATGAGGGGCTGGAAGTCAGCTTTACGAAGGTTCAGAAATATGCCAAATTGTAATTGTATTTAGCTAGTTAATTTAGTACAAAAATACTCCAAAATAATCAATACTAATTTTCAACCAAAGGTAAACATCCAGAATAGTTTTTAGAGATACCCTGTCCACTAAAATCTGATGTTAACTCCGGAAATGAAAGTGTTTATTAAAAAAAAAAAAAAAAACCCACACAGGCAGGTTGTCCCAGCATAGACTCTTCAGAGCTACAACCCCCATTTATAGAGCTATGGTCTGAGGTAACCCTTGGGATCATTTGGGCTATTAACCTGGTCACTTACTGAAAATCCACAATCAACACTGACCACAACCGGTAAGTGACCTGTGTGAAATGGTTGACCCCTACATACATGTAACCGACCCTGTTGCCAACCATTTGTACATTGGACAGGCATCTTGGTACATTACATGTAGGCCTACACCTAAATTTATATATTTAACCTCTGTGGCATGTACAAGTGTAGGATGTTGATTCAGATTTCAGGATGTTGGACAGCATTGTGCTTTTTGGTTGGGTAACAATCCTTGAAGCTTGGATTGATTCACCCCAAATAAGGTATATACAAAATATTGATTCAGCAATGAAGATGAAAGTGTACCAGGGGCTGGATTTCACAAAACTAGTCCTAACTTAGTACTAGTAGTCCTAACTTGTGACAAGTCCTATGAATTAGGACTAATTACTTGTCTTAGCTCGAGATAAGACTAGTCCCAGCGCATTGTGAAATCCACACCAGGTAAAAACTTAAACAGGGGTGTGAAAGTTCAGCTTTTTTTGTTCAGATTTTTACTCTGAATTTCACCTTTTTTGTACAAAACGATGGGAACTTTTAAAATTTCAGCTTTTTGCTACATGTAGCTGTTTTCATTTTTTTTTGTCGCCACTCACATTCCTGTGAGAGAATGTTTGTGTTTGACATATTCTGAAACTGGAAGGCAGTTTTGAGGTTCCTTAGTTGCTTTGGTATCTGTTCATGCTGCTGGGACTGCAGCCATGTTTCGTTTAGTTTTAGCTTTGGGGTGAACAAAGAAAAACATGACTTGAACGGGATGTGAACCAGCACCCCTCCGATTTAATTAATGTCCCTGCGCCTACCAACTGATGCTATCCAGCCCAAATCTTGACAGTGTCCCTATGTTGGCAACATCTTTGTTCAGGTTGTCTGCTGAGTGGCACCCTGGAACAAAGATATTGACAAAATAGGGAGACCACCAACATTACGGCTGGATGGCTCTGTCGGTAGACTGCCGGTACGTTGAACCGGGGGTCGCTGGTTCGAATCCCATTCCAGTCAATTTTTTCGTTTTTCACCCAAAAATTGAATTGAAATTTATCCAGTTGGTTTCCGTTGTGGTTTGTTGCTTAGTAATAATGTTTCGTTTAAAATATGTATATGGAAATGGTTGCCACTGAATTATGAAATTATCCCAAACTCAAAAAGTACAATGTTGATGGCTGTGTCATGTAGGCTTATGTATATGTAGGAATGAAGTGCCAAAATACATTCACTTATTACTAAGAAAAACCGGAAGAACTCCTTTGTATGGTTCTGCTTTTCTGTTTTGTAAAAGCTTGGAATGGTTGCAATCATGACCCTAGTTGCAGCTTTGGGAAGCAGGCTTCTGTGGTGGGAGTGACTTCTGGGCAGCATTTCCCCATCTGGATATTTGCCAAGAATGTCATCTGCCAGGCAGCCTGGATCTCTTAATAAATAACATTCTGGGCCCAGGGACAGGGTCCATGCTCCCAAGCCAGAAGGCCATGTAAACAACATTCTCAACTGGATGGGTGAAAATGTGACCCAACATGTTTCCATACCTCGAAAAGAAGCACTGTTTGGGAAGGATTTTTAATGCAGTTGTGTTTTGGTTAAAATGTTCTCCAGTTGTTTGTTTTGGGTGGACTTTTCTGTTTGAACAGGACAGTTCAATCAACTTTAAAAGCATGCAATCTGAGTGAAGGACATGATTACTACATGTATGTCGTGATTTGTAGTTTTAACAATATTAGAAGTCAGGCAGGTTTAGCATTTTTGCTGTCAAAATCTGCATCCAAAGTTCTCTGGTTTTAACAAGGATCTTTCAAAGCTTGGAGAGAACCAATAATGTGAAAGTTGATTCATGATGATGCTGGCCAGGTTTCCTCTAAAAAAGTACAATGGAAATGCTTTACATGATGTGTTTGTTTTTACTGCTGAACACAAAGGAAGTTGATGACAGCAATGTTCTTTGGCTTGAGATTTGTTCCCCCATTTTGACAATGATTGATAGAATCTCTAAGCGACATGGGTTGCCACCAGAGTTTATCTGTGTCCAGTGCTATGGTAATTTTTGTTATCCCTACATGTACCATGGCTGTTTCTGTAGATATATCTTCCATTTACATAATAGAACAGCTATCAAAAGATCAAAGTGTATGTTCTCTGTATGTTTTTACAGCTAGGCAGAGAGCGTGTTTTCACATTTTGTGCAATACGGTGCCAGCACACATTGAGCAGCGATCTTCCTCACAAATATGTATTACCTTTGACCTTGGTCCAGCTAGCTTCAGACTCGGCCTTATTTGCATGGTGCCGCAGTGTCTGTACTGAAGTAGGGCAGTTACAGTCGTGTCTGTAGGCCAGTAGGCAAGCACAGTGTATGGGTCTGGAATGATCCAGTGGCGGGCATTGTTGGCAGGCGGGGGTTGTGGTAGATGGGGAGAAATAAACATCCCATGGCATGCTGCTTCTGCACGGGGCATTCTTGCTTGATAAAATATGCACGGTGGATGATGATGAAGGTTGATCGTCTGACAAGATTGCCATGCTTGGCTGGTGATAGAGTGCAAGGTCTGGGGGTCGTTGCGGTCAAAATGTCTGGTTGGCCAACACAAAGAGCAACCATGGCTTACATCAATTGGGCATTTTTTTTGGCTTGGTCTGGGTCATGTTTACACACAGAAAAATCAGCACCCACTTCGTCAAACATGGCGGTTTTGAAATTGTGGTTGGAAATGTATTTCCACATTATTGGCATCACGGCCAGACCATGAGTAGCACTCCAAGTACTCGCCCTTTTATTTTGAAACAAGAAACTGTATGGAAATGGATCAAAAGAAGCTTTTGTACACATTTTGTAATGTTATAATTTAAGTTGAATTGCTGTATGCTAGGAATAAGAACGAAATTTTTAAAACAATTTTTTAAGCATCACTTCATTTCAGACGGTTGATATTTTAGGGGACGGTTTGCACTCGGCAGTTTCTTTGTACAAAATGAAAAATCAATACCAGCTGATTAAACAGTAATTTATTTTTCGTTTCATTACTGATATTGTACATGGTCTTTACAACCATCCGGAAACAATCAGTGTGATGAAGTTTCCCAAAAAAATCCTTAAAAGCAATGACCTCAAATTTTCACCTTCTGTCCAATGTTAGATGTTTTTCATCCTTCTTCATTGATTTACAAGTCGATGAAGATCCCATCATTTTCCCTTCTGCCCCTAGGGGAGAAGGGGGGAGCACCTTATGATACCTAACATCTCTCTTCCTCCACCATATGACTCAAGTATGGCGGGGGGGGGGGGGGCAGATCAACTTGACGCCAGTTAAATAATGAAGGCAAAGATGGCTTCCGAGGTTGAGTCACGTACCTTCCCTTAACTCTGTTAATTTCAAAGGTCTTGCAGGTCAGGTAGAAGTGTTTAGCGTCAGTCCTAAATGCTAATGGACAGCACATTTTACAGGGGATAAGGGGAGCCCTCCACAACTAGTTTTTCATGGAGCTGAGCCAACATACTTTACCTGTTTAGAAATCAAACCCCGGTTTCGTCAAGTTTTTTTTTTTTTTCCTTTTCTTTTTAAAGCGGGAAAACAAGGCTTAGGCAGATGTGTTAGTATTTAATCCCAGTCATCCTAAACCCAGCAAAATCCAGCGGCAAGATTTTGTTTCATTCTGTTGGAAACCCGAACCCCAGCACTAACGCTTAACCCTTAACTGTAGGGTCCAAAGGGTTAGGTGTTGGGTTACCATTATGACTGGCGGATACAATGTATGTGTGGAAGCATTGCCAGCCAGGCGCAAGCAATTTTTTTTTTCACATGCCATTTTAAAAAACATGTTTCTCCTTGACCACGACCGTATCCGAATTTGTGGCTCCGGCCACAGGAATGACTGTTGGAGACTACATTTACAGTGTAACCCAAAGCTGGCACCTTGTACTACAAGCTTTGTAGAAATGTAGAAATTGATGGAAGAGTTCCTGTTAATTTGCACTTTCCTTTTTTTACATTATCATTATTAATTACCTCGTTGTAATGGATTGTATTAATTTGGATTCCATGTGTTCATTTCACCGTATTCTTAATGTTGGTAACAATGTGAATATTCCAAGTCCAGCTACATATATATGTACACTTGATGGCGAGTAGTAGCTGAGCAGTCAAGGGCGCTGGACCCAAGCTCTGGTGTTTCTGACCAGCAGAGTCTGGGTTCGAGTCCCGTTGTTGATGCCTGATTGTATCCATCTTGGAAGGGCAAGAGGCACCAAGGCATTTTCTTCTTGATAAAGAGCACCTCTATGAAGAAATTGTAAATTTTGATTACTATTAGGCCTTTTGCTTCATCCTTCAGATGGGACGTAAAGCCGTAGGTCCTGTGCGTTGTGTAGTTTTTTTTTAAAGGAACCCAGTTACACGTATTGCTAAGATAAGGGGTTTGCCCCGGTGTTTCTGGCAGTGGCTGCTGAATGCACCGCTGCACCTTGTAAACCCTTATAAGGTGCTACATAAATGGGCCTCATAATTCAATAACTTCCGAAACCTGATTTAATAAATATTAATAAGCACTTTGAGACACCCGTAGATAAAGCGATAGATATCAAAACTAGTTATTAATGTAAAATTGCAACAAAATTACAAGATAAACATTTCCAAAGGCAGCCACAACACAATGGTGTTGACATTAGAATTGGAATTGAAAGTAAAAGTGTATTCGTTCTTCGGAGAACCTTTAAAACCTTACTCGGTGGTAATTTATGACCGTTTACGTATTTAACACGGATTTTCCCACAATTAGTTTCAACACTTGTTTAAAATCGTCAAATAGAAATGTTGGAGTAAGACTGCTATTTTGTATGTTCATACTTTTTTGCTTTTACCTTCCTTAGAGGGTCCATCTGTTGGAGATTTTAAACATGTAAATCATAATAAATTGAAATTAATCTCAAAGTGTTCATATTAACTTCCTCTTTGAAGGTATACCTGTACCATGTTCTTGGGGGGTTGGGGGTGGGGTGGGGCTCTGATTTGCAATAGATATCACCAAAGCCATGAAGCCACCAGACTAATTCATGAAAAAAGCCAACTCTGGCCAGACTGTAAATCAAAGGAGACAAAAGGGTATCCACCCTGAATTTTTGACATGCCAGACACTGTAGCCTAGATTCCAAGCCTGCCTATTTGGTCTGTCGGGGAGGATTGATGGTCACCTAATACCCCTGACCACAGTGGCGGGGAATTGCGGTGGGAGTCTGGCCGCAGCAGATATAAATCCAGCCTGGGCCGGCTGAAATTCTAGATGGACCAAGTGCAAAGCGCTGATAATGTTCCAGCAAGGACTGAATTTGAAATTGATCTAGGAGAAAGAAAGAGGCTGTGGATGACCGGTCGTGAATGAATCACGCTGCTTTTATTAAAAGCTCCTTGTCAGGTATTTATACAAGGTGGTGTTTTTCCTTTCCTTTGACTCTTAACAAAAGAGGATTAAAATGGGGAATTAACAATAAATGACTCAACTTTACTTTTTTTTTTATAGTTGAATGATGTTAGCAAATGATTGAGATCAATTTCGTTATATGAAGTTTTGTAAAGATTAATCCAGATAAAGGGCTGTGGTTTTGTTAATTTCTTTTTACGTAAAATATTTTATGGATTTGTATTTACATGCTTGTCAAATATTTTGATTCCTACGAGTTTTTCAGATGAAATGAACATATTTTTGTTCATTTAATTCTGAATTAGTTTCGGATGTAATTGCCTTTATGCAAGATGCTTTATGCCTCATTAATTTTATGTCTGCTCGGCTCTGTTTATTTGTCCATTCTGTCTGTTTATTTAGCATCTCCCAGGCCAATGATGCACTCTTCCATCTCGTCGTCATAGCAGATGAGTTATGCCGACCCACCCCCATACCCTTTCCATTCCTCTCGCTGCTTACAGCGAACAGCAGGCCAGCCAGTGTGCTCTTGCCCCAAAGCTCGACATCAGCAGCTTCCATGTATATTCTATTCTGAAAGGTGGGCCCGTCTTTGACCGTTGCCTGGGCAACCAAAGAACTGACCTACGGCATTGCAGACAAATTGCATCGTGGTCATTGAATGTTGGCGCAAGAAGAAGTGTAATGTGAAGTGATATTTGGGTGTGACCAGTTGTCATTAGCTTCATTTAAAAAAACCCACTGATTTCAGGTGTGAACATTTTATTTGTGGTTTAAATTTGTTACCATCTTGCTGTGTATTAAATAAATCAAGCATACGTACTCTCCAATGAGGTACTCTCCAATGGGATTAATAATTCGTCAGTTTTTAGAGGATATTGTAATCATCTTGAATTCCCATAATTTGAATTAATATGGAACAAGTTGTTCCACAATTTCTGGAAAGAAATCTTCATTACTTCATTCATAGACCATTTATTTCTTGGGGGATAGTTTCGAAAACAGTTTTCTCGAAATACATTCATGTTCTGCTTTCAAGTTGGAGGCTGTACCATCATTAAGCCACCTTGCCTTCAGGCTTCAAAAAAACATGTTAAACAAACCAAAAATCTGTTTCCAACATACTGCATCTCTTTGGAACTCCCTGCCTGATCCGTGTTTTCCTCCATCCAACGATATTTGCATGTTGTTCAAAAGGGAATACCAACTCCAACCTTATTTAATTTTGTTTACGTGGGATTGTTCTTCTTCATAGCCTCCTGCCAAGGGTTGCTTTTAAAGTTTTAGTCTTGTCAGCGGCAAACTTAAGAAAAAATAAAATGAAAGTTAAAAAATGATTAATTTCAAAAATCAGACAGGTCTGGTTTTAATACTGTGAGAAGTTAATCTGATTTCCTTGTTTCTTAATCGTTGAGATCAATTGAAAGTACATGACACTTTCGTTCAATAAAACAAAATATACTTTCATCGTGGTATTGCGTGACAGGATCTCCAGTTCGTTCAGTGTGAATCCTAAGGATGGGAAATAATTTGGAGACTGAATCCTCAAGTTGAAAGAAAAACACATTTTGCAGAAATGTTTCTGTTATAAATGGCTATGTTTTGCTTTCAGTGGCCAATTATAGATAAATTTACATTCTTATTCTAAAACTTAACCCAATTTCTAAATTGACAAAAAAGCTGTAAAATTTTATTCCCCCTTCCATGCCAATAAGCGACTGGTTTGCATGTTTGATATTTAATGATTCAGCAGCATCTGTCAACGTTCCCTGGAGAAAAACGATTTTAAACAGTGCAGCGTAATCAACGATATATTGATGGCCCGCCAACAAAAAGTACAGAGACATTACCAAGCCATTTGATACTTGTTTTGTTGGACGTCATTTAGTGATGATCAAAGTAAGAGGTAGGGGCCTACTATACATGCATACCATTACCAAGTCCACAGTACTGTTGATGGGGCCGCTGTTTCTAATCGGCAGCTTTCAAGATCCCCTGGGGGAGGAGTTCATGAACCCCCCCCCCTTCTCATCAGACTAAATAAATTACACCGCAGTTCGTTCTGCAGTCGGGTAATCCCTACTGATGCATGAGATCAAAGGGTCTCTCCCCAATTCCCGACACTGACGGACACTCGCGTCAAAAAAAAAAGAAAAGAAAAATAGAATATATTAAGAAAACTCGGACCATTGATGGAATAACCAGCCAGCTCGACGTGACCCTAACGGCTGAATTGAATGGCTCTCTTGCCTCAGGGGCTCTTTCCATGCTTTATTTGCAAAGGTAGTCTGCTGCGTAGTGTGGTACACCTCTCTTTCCCCCCCCCCCTCTCTCCCTGTGGCACATGCTTCTCTTTGGCCCGCGCTTCTCTTTATGCGACCGTGGCTGTTGTGTGTCGGGGGGGGGGGGGTTGTCGGTATTCAACTCTCTCCAGCCAGCGGTCTGCAGACAGCGACGGCGAGGGTATTCTGCCGTGAATAAGGCAGGATGGCTCTTGCCAGGTTAATTATATGGTAGGTGTGGTGTTGAGCTATTACGTGCCAGCAATGTGCAGTACAGTTACAGTACATGCGTGCATGTGCATGTACATGTAGATGTATAGTATAGTGCTGCATGTATTCATAACACAGATCTAGTGTTGGTATATTTGTTTGGGGGAGAATGCGTACATTCATTTCTTTCATTTAATCCAAGGAGATATTTTTATAAAACTAATCTACATGTACATGCAGGTTAGAATTTCACTTAAATACTAAAGGAAAGCCTCTATGTTTTTGTATTTTATTAATATTTTTTTTACATTCAATTAGTTCACTGACAGTAGTAATTTAGATTCCGAAACAATATTTTATTACAAATTGACAGAATGGACACATTACCAAAGATGATTGGTGCTTGCTTTGCAATTAACATTTAATGTAGTCCATCCTCTGAAAAAAGACCAGAAAAAAAGAAAAGAAAAAAGGTTAGTCAAAGGAAGGATTCCATTTATAAGCAGGTCTAATAAGCAGTACTATTTTTCATACCAAAGGCCTCGATTCAGAGAACTGTTTATACCAGCAATATATGACTGTTTTTCCCCATGGCATGCTGGCTTTAGAAAGGTTGTAAACATTAAGAACCCACATAAATACATAAATACAAGTCCGTACATGTACGCCAGGATATTTTGAGCTTCTCTTAGTTTTCAAAGACGTGGTTTATAAATGGTAACCCATGCCTGATATTTCACGGGGGCAACGGGGGCAATTGTCTTCATGCCCCCTGGGCATTGCCTTGGTGCCCTTTAAATTGCTTTAGAGATGACATTTTAATTTCTCTCATCAGAGGTGTCCTTTATTTAGGATGGACTGGCTTAGAAGTATTACAAGTGGAAGAATTTGTGAAGTGTGTTATAGAACTTGGCTGAGATTCATGATTAATCAGAACGCAACCCTCATGTCAAGAATGATCGATTCAAAACTCATTAGTAATAACTCTGCCAAAATTGTCCCGGTGGTCTACAATGGGTACAAGAAGCATCATTCATCAGTGCTGTGTATGTAAAGCAACTGTGTACACATTGCCATGAACTGAACTGCCCATCTGATAGGGGAGAATAGACGATCAGCCCCGACTATCCCAAGTCAATTAACCCGGCTAGCCGGCATTAGAACCAGAGCAAACAGACCTGGCTGTACATGTACAATGCACTGCAAGGTTCATCATTTAGAGTCAGTTGTTTGCTGTTGGCTGTACACACACACACACACACACAAAGAACACATCCCTCATTTCTCCAACAATACAGCTAGGCTCCAATCAGACATCTTTACCTCGTGTCTTTAAGCCCCATTTCAAGCCCTACTCCCAGCCCTGGAGTGATACTTCTTTATTTACTTCAGCTACATGTATTGGACCCTGTACAAATAAGCCTAATTTATATTTATTTTTTAATGAAGCAATGCACGATTACAGTATTACTATGCTAGAGATAGCCTATTTGGTCTTAAAATAGTGTGTAAAACGATGGTAGTGGTGGCACTTTAAGACTACATTTAATACGAAAACCTCCCATTTTGAGCTTTCGTAGCAACAACTAAAATTCATCAGAAGCAATGAAGGGAACAATCTGAGTACTGTTCCAGGTTCCAGGTTCCAGTTTTAAGGTTCCAGGATGATGAGTCCAATGACCAAGTATTAAAAGTACTACAGGGTGGGCAGCAAGCCACAATGCTTTATTTTCGAGGAAGTATTCCTTCCTCCATGCATGTCATGTAGATAATGCATAGTGTGGTGCTCTGTTGGTTTGAAATTGTTCGGGGGGGGGGGGGGGGAAAGCAACATTTGATCTTGGAAGTTTTCCCTGTTGAATTTTTTTTTCTAAGATGAAGAATCCTGTGTATTGGAGGAAGGTTTATACATGAGTTCCGATCATTTTTGGACAAGGACAACAGGCCTGCCTTGATCTTAACCGAGGCCACCGGTCTCCTGCCCTGTCGAGTTGGCCAGCATGCCCTTCAGAAAAATTGCACTGTCACTACCAATTTGGCCAGCATGCCCTCGTACAATTTCTCTGATTTGGCCAGCAAAGGCCTGCCCCCTGTTTTTCTTAATATCAAGGCCTGGGAACAACATTTCTTGGCCCAGTTCACCTGACACTATTAAAAGATAAACCTTGGTGGCCATTTTGCGGTAGTCAGATTCCCCCAGTGCGACTGTGCAGTGCGTATTTGAGACTGACGTGTGTGCAGTCTGATGCACACCATATCGTCATCGTTGGCAGACAATAGCTGCGTGTGATGTCAGTGCAAGGGATTAAAACAATCGGCTTTTAATTTAATCGACTGAAATCAAGAAAGCCTGGTGTATACTGTTGTAAAGGGCCTTGATCTAGCCATTATAACGGCCACATTTTGTTCTAATAATAAATTTGCACTCCAAATCTGGTCTATTGTAATTCAGCGCATAAACAGATTACATCACAGGCCTAGCAGAAGGGGTTGATATCTAACATGATAACTGTTAATCCCTTTCATCCAGCCAGTTGAATTAATGCCTTCTTGTCACAAGATATTCATTTTGAAGGCCACAGGGAGGAATTACTTCATTCAGGGCCACTGTCCTCCAAAAAGCACTGATAAAACTGCTATTACAAACAACTAAATGCAAGCCTGACCCTACATGTCCAACCTAGCTGCCTCACTATTGTCATGCAAATCATTTCCTGGATTTTTTCTAGTCTTGGTGGGGGCCCAGCTCACAGCTTGATGCACTCCTTTTGATGAGGAGGGGGAAGGGAACCCAGTGAGTTTAATAATAGACTGTGGACAATGGTGTCTCTGTGGGCAATGAAGGGTGCTGGCTTTTGTGGTAGTCCATGGGGGTGGACAAGGTGACAAAAGGGTCACTGGGCATGAGTTTATGTTATAATTGACCAGAATGCTGATCAATGAAGCTGGGTAGGTTCATGGAG
The DNA here is from genome assembly GCA_911728455.2 of Marthasterias glacialis. NCBI lineage: Eukaryota > Metazoa > Echinodermata > Asteroidea > Forcipulatida > Asteriidae > Marthasterias > Marthasterias glacialis. The sequence continues at coordinate 8,291,717 of OU452235.1, forward strand.
GTGTTTAAACTATTGACCCTAATTTGCATGGGATAGGAGGGAGGGATTCCACTTGGTTGGGGGAAGGTTAGATGGATGAGGCGAACAGTCAGTCAATCCAAGTGGAGATGATCATTATGTATGCATGGCAGCATCTGCTAACTGGTACAGCCAAGCCTGCTGGCTGGAGTGGAGGTGGCTGGAGCGTTGTGAAGAGACTGGCTAGTTATAGGGCATTGACGAAAATCAATAGCGGCGGTTTTGGTGGGGGGCCCCTGGTGGCATGCCACAGAGGCTGCTCGGGCAGTCTGTCCAGTATTATTGAGTCTACTGATTGGGAGAGACCATTTTGGGAGAGGAGGGGTTTGCAAACTGGTCAACAGTGGAAATGGTCAATTAGGCTCAACTGACACAAATGTGTGCAGTTATTAAAATATTTGAAGGCATTCACATATATTTTTGGACAAAGTACGCAACAGAAATTTGCAAGAACTTGCATTGATATTATTATAAATAAAAAGCCTAAAATAAGAATTCCAAATCAGTGTTTCAATTACTGCACAAACAATGTGAGTTTACAAAAGAGTTGAGTTAAAATTGATATTATAATTAAAAAGCTAAAACAAATACCCAATCACTTATTGCACAAATAATGTAGAAAGCATTCAAAGATCAAAAACTTTTAGTCATCAATATCTGTGAAAATGTGTCAGATCAGACTTTGGGCAATTCAGTTTTGATAGTAGTAATTCACTTCATTGTTTTTACCTGCTGTAGAAATGAAGTCAAAAAGCGGAAATCCAGACCACCACAAAACACTTCATATCCTGGCCTGGGCTCTTATTTGGTAGGTTGACTTGAAGCACTTGTTTTAGAGTATGAGTGATTGTTATTGCCGACAAATGTTTTCACGCTTGTAGGATTCTGTGGTTGCTATCATCCTTGATAACAGGAAACCAACATTTCATCAACGTGGGAAAAAAAAAATGGATCATCAGCAGAGTAATGTTGTCGCAAACAATGTTATTTACAGATGCTGTGTCCCATGCTGTTTTTGAACCTTTAGAATCTAGCCCCCCTTTCCCTACCCCATAAGAGCATCTGCTGATGAAAATTGACGACGTCTCGTGTTAGTATGTTTTTGTACGACCGCAAAGTTCCATTTCAGAGTATCCGACAGCAAAAGCGGAGGGATACTCTCAATTTTGCAACGGCTAAAAACCCACACAGCTTGTGTGCGTTTGAGAAGCAGAGTAAGCCTTACATGTTTCTGGTGATGACAGTTCTGCTTCTGTCACTCAGGCAGTTTTCCCCCGACAAATCTAGGGATGAGAAATTTCAGAGTTTAAAGCCTGAATTCAGACTTTTTATGTCTGCCTGATGGAGAAAATAAGCTGTTATTTTCTTCAGATATAAAGAAATCCTGCTCCTTGATCTACTTCTGTAGCGCTGAGAATATTCTTCCCAGAAGCTCCTTGAAATCTAACTCCAGGGGTTACCAAAAGGTGGAAATGCCATCATTTCAACATGCCTCCTTAAATTAGGATCCTAGTTGCAGACTTTTTGGCTGGAAAAGACTCTCATCCCTAGATATCCATACACTCTTCCTTAGGGAGTCCTCTGAAACTTCTCTAACCCTGTCTTGTTCATTCGCTGATTTTACCCGCTTTGCATACAGTACAGTTTGTTTGAAATATCTTTACAAAGTGATATGAAAAACTCATGTCTGATTTGACTATTAGACGTCAGAAGAGCAAAAATAATTGGGTGTGGGGGTGGGGGCATGAGTTAGCCGAGCACTGTTTTTTTTATTCTTATTCATGCAAAAATCCTTGTAGATCAGAAAGAACGAAGTGAATTGTTCCCCCTTGCTCAAAAGTCTTTATTCCGTAATTGGAAATGCTGAACGACTTACTTCTCATCACAAATGGAATTTAGAAAAAGACAAGGAAGAGGCAGGGGGGGGGGAAGGGGGGAAAAACACGGCAAGAACGTTCAAGTCAATGATGCCTTTGATTGCCCTGCCCTGATTTTGCCTTGTAAGTCATCCATTGAGTCTAAACCATGACTGACTTCACTTTCCTGCTGCGACTCGTTGAAGACAAAAAAGAAAAAGCCTTAAAAAAAAAGAAGGGAAAAAAAAACACAAAAAAAACATGAGCAAGACATGGCCGCATTACAGTTCATGTCCTGGTTCTCTCCCTTCAGAATAAATGATGAACATTTGAAATAAATTGTCCTACTTCTTCAGGTTGCTTGCTCCATTTATTGCACATGAGTCATCACTCACAGGTGCCCAGTAACAAGTTTGTCCCTCTCTCTCTCTCCAATGTACTGCAATGCCCTCCAACATTTTTTTTTTTTTTTCACGTTTTTTTTCTCTCCACTTGTCCCTGATTAAACATGCAATGTTTCTTTTGGATTGCGAATGGCATTGAATATTAAGTTTAAATAAACACCCCGAAAAATCCAACTACTGATTTTGTTCAGTTTATTACAAATTAAAGCATCTTGGGGGCAAATGCAAAGGAACTAGAGTAGTGCTGTGCCAGAGTAGATGTCTTTTATTTCGAAAGGTCAAATCCATATGATTTTTTTGTCAAGGGAAAATTTTTTACAGTATCACAGAGAAAATATTATTCATGTCTCTTGTCCGTTTTACCTGTCCTATTTTTGTAAGCTTGATATTATAATAATGTATATTTTTAGATGAAACAAATCCAGTCACATAAATCCTGACTAAATTCTGTCAGCCTTAAAGCATTTGTGAAAATCACTTCAACTGCTGATGGGGCTCTCGGATTAAACTGACCCTCAGATCACCAGTGCCATCCAGACCCCCAGAAGCCCATTAATCTTAGGGACATTCCAAGTCCAAAATAGCAAAACATATGTCTGCATAATGTGTGTATTCTTAGGGGAGCGTTTCAGTTTGGTTTGTTGCAGGTTGATGTACATGTACATGTACATATATTGTACAAGAACTCTACTTTTAGATTTTGAGCATGTCATTTGATGTACATTTATTTATTTACCACAAAAAAGTAAGCAGTATTCAGGGCAATGTGTACATATTCTTTTGTAGTTTTAATTAACAGTCTGTAGGGTGTTAAAACGCCACACATGTGACCGTATTGCCCAGTGTTTACAAGACAGGCTGGAGAACTTAATTAGAATGCACTGATGAAATTTGGTTGTTTTTCCATTTTTATGAAGAGAGCCTTCTTTTCAATGATTAACTCTGTGGGCAGGATAAGTGTTAAACCTGTCCAGTGCAGGATGGCGAGATTAGATTGCCGGCACGCTCTGCCGTTGACGTGCACGGCGGTCGTGTCTGTGAAAGCATTGGCCGCAGACACCTCTCCCTAACTTGCCGGGGCCAGCCAGGCGTGTTTATTTTGCCGTCAAATGGACGTGCATCCCCCGCCGTGTTGATCTGGCGTCGGACGGGTCAGTCAGATGGATTTATTACACACGCAGACGAGAGCCAATTTGCTGTGACGGGACGCAAAAGGACTGATTAAAAGCTGGTCATTTCTGAATTCGGAAGGTCTGGAACGCCGCAATCCGATTTAATTATCCATGTTGAAATTTAGCGCAGAGTAAAGTGCACGAGATTTTAAGTATCTAGTCCGTAACAGATGGCATTATTTATTTATATCGAGTGCTTTTTATTATTAGAAGCTTCTGTTTACTGTGGAATGTTTTTTTACAAGATGTAGGCGCTCTCTCGGTTGTAAGTGTTTTCATTTGATTCAAAGCTCACACTTTGTTTCCATTCACTATGGTGTAACTGCAAAAACAGTGATGGATTGGTGCTCCCCCTGTATGATGTTCACCTTCATTGAAACTTCTTTTCGGACAATTTTGTGAAACATCTCAGCGTTGAGCGAATATCCCTCTGGAAGAAATCCGCACGCTTTAAAAAATAATTGAACCGTAAAATTTGCCCCAAAGTATTTTAACTTTTTCTCCGTTTGAGCGCTGTTCAAAAGCGGATCTTTCGACTCAAGGGCAGATTTATCCCATCTTTGAGATCCTTTTAATTGTAACCTGATTGTTGGAAGGGGAAGAGGTCTTGGACACAGAAAAAAAGTGAAAGAGGAAATAGACAGCCCTTTCGTTTACAGACGGATAAATTAAATTCCTGAGTGCGGGAAAGAATCCTCGTTTAGACATTGACTTGGTACAGCATCTCTCCAGGATCCATTATTTGTATTTGACCGAGCTAGTCTCTCGGTGAATTAGTGTTCAAAGAGACGATGGCCTTCACATTTGTGAGCTCTTGGATATGTGTGTTGAGTGGATTCATTTTCAAGGATTGTCAGTGCTTATCTGTGTAGGATTGTCACTGTTACAGTCATTTTTGACTGCTGCTGTCACAGAGTGGAATTGTCAGTGTTGTCTTGTGTACAGGCCTTGAACTTAGCTCTTCAAGGGGCAAGGCAATTTTCCTCTGGAAAAGGGCACTTCTATGAGGAAAATGTCAATTTGTATTGGAATTTTGCAAAGGGCACCACAGCAAAAGCACGGGGCACCACGGCAATTGCTGTGGGTGCTGTGGGTCAATTCAAGGCCTGTGTGTAGGGTTGTCACTGTCACAGTCATTCGCGATTGCTGCTGTCACTGAGCGGAATTGTCAGTGTTGTCTTTGTAGCATTGTCACTGTCACAGACTTATAGACATTTGTGACTGCTGCTGTCACTTGAGCAGATATGGGCATTGCCATTTGTACTTGTATTGTTCCAGATTGTTCTGTTAGCTATGTTGGATAGTCACTTTTATCGGTTTGAATTTGCCACTGGCATTTGTGCAGGACTGTCAGTGTTATCTATGTAGAGTAAGTTGTCACTGTCATATTGATTAATGACTGCTGCTGTCACGTGAGCAGAATTGGTCACTGTCATTTGTATTGGATTGTACTCCTTTTGTGCCAGATTGTCATGTAAGCTGTGTTGGACTGTCAATATTATCTGCGAATCTATGCTGCCGTTTGTCGCTGTCATTTTCGCATAGGGCCTAATTGAAATTGTTATTTTAATAGGATGTAAAAGCGTAAAAATTAACTTGTAGTTTATTCTGATGCAGGAAAGCAGTCTATTTTCAGTGTTTTGAGCCAAAGGGAAGTTTTCCACAAAAACAGTTTATGCCATCGCCATACATGTAGATGCATGCCTCTAATGCGTGGGTAAAACACATCTAGTCTAAATTAATAAGCATTGACATTGGCTCAAGGTTTTGCAGTGTGTTGTTTTCTGAGTTTTTGCCAAGGGGTTTGCGGGTAGTGGTGGAAGTAGAGATAACAAAATAAAGACAAAAGATCTCTGTCCTTTGTTATCAGAGGGAAGAGCCTGTGTGGAATTGTTCTCCCTTTGTGGCCAAATGCCAGTTTCATGTGAAACTTTTCAGGTCCAGTTGAACTTGTATCCAAGTGGACCATCACCAGCAGGCTTGTTCGTTGCTCCCAAAGCTACTTTTAAGAGGCGTGCAACTTTTCAGCTGATCAGGAATTCCTCATATTGGGTTACTCCGCTGTGCCGTTCAAAATTGAAAAATGCTGTACAAAGTCTTGCTATGCCTTGTGTTGGGCCGAGACATCAGTAATCGATAGTGCGTTCGTCGTAACAGCGCGCCCTCTTGGGCGTGATTTAACCAACTTGACCAGCTCTCAGTAACGTCCTGGGTCAACTTTTTCTTTGCGTTTTTCTTTGTGGAACCAATCAGCGCGCGATGGCTAAAATAAATTGACATAAATTATTGTTATTAACAAATTTATGTAAATTTATTTTTGTGATCGCTGATTGGTTCCCTAGGAAAGGCTGGGGGAGAAAATAAAAAACAAATTGAACCCAATGTTGCAGGATTTCTAAACCGTTAGTGAGAGCTGGTCAAGTTGGGTAATTCATGCCGTAAAAGGGCGCGCTATGACGAATTACCATACGAGCGTGCAACCCATTCTGGATCAATGACGTCTTGGGCCAATACTATGCCTTGCCTATTTCTTTTTTTTCTTTTTTTTTTTTGACAAACAGCAGTTTCATGACTGATTTAAACCCCTGCCTGCACAGATTGTTCAAATTGTTTCAAATTCAAACTTAATATAAATGAGGATGTTGAGTGAAAACCTTGATATATTGACCAGTGAAAAAGTGGCTCACTTGTGAAAAGACAAGCTAACTGATTCCTTTGCCTAGTCATTGAACAAGTTATGGGCAAACCCTAAAAGTTCACTAATAAGAGAATTTGACATACTTCTAATTTACTTCTTTTTTTGGGGGGGGGGAATAGTATGGACAAACTGGATCTTTCACAACCCCCACCTGTCATTAAGTAAGCAGGATGTATCCTATCTGTGGCAGGTCTTTCAAGAACGGAAAGCCCTATGTTTTGCCTCCTGGTTGACTGGGGTGAGTGGATCAGCCAGACATGGTGTCTCTTGTCATGTCCTGTAAGGAGGGAGTCTGAAATTGAGGGCCGTAAAAATGTCTCCAAGAAATGCTGCTGGAGAGTAGATTTATTGGTGTGTGGTGGATCTCATCGTGACCTCATCACCCAAGAAAGAAAGTCTTTTAGGAAGTACACATTTTGTTTGGAGATGGAATTTGTTGAGTTTAAGACTGGAACACTATGCATGGTGGAAAGAGATAATCGGGGTTAGGTTTGCAGCCACACCATGTGACAAATCTCTTTTGAGAAGCCGTGGCTCTGGGGAAGAGCCAGTTACAATAAGTAAATTGTGCCAAATTGTTCATTTGGTCAGGGTAAAGACCACAGAGGCAACCGTACTGCGTACTTGTGCCCAAAAGCGATAACCATTTTCCGGCAACAATAACTAGCGAGAAAAACTGTATCACATTTAGCATTCTTTGTTTCCTTTATATTCTGCCCCCATATTCCCCGAGCGACATAGTTTATTTCCAGTACAAACTGTTGATTCCTTAGAAATGGAAAAAAAAACAAACCACCACATGTTTTGACTTGAACGTGGAGTTCGTAACACAACTGTACAGTTCTGAAAAAGAAATATAAAAACTAATACACCGAAATGATACAAATTAGCGATTCTGTTTGATGGGCAACTTTTAAACTTGGGAACGCTTTGTTAGCGATTCTGTTTGATGGGCAACTTTTAAACTTAGGAATGCTTTGTTTGGGCACATGTTAACGCCATACGTTGATCTTTTGTCACATTTAGCCCCGCCTACTAACCTTACCCTTAATTTTGCCCTTCATAGATTGTTTTTCTGCTTGGAGTGTAAATGGAAAAAACAATCCATTCCTTCAGCTGTAAAACCAATTCTTTCAAGCATGCAACTTTTGAAGCTGATTTCCCTCTCCCCCCATTTTATAGCCAAAGGAAACCCAGAAAACACTCTGCAGCTTCCAAAGTCTTGTGTGTTACGTAGTTTCATCCCCTTTTTTTGCAGCAAGAAAGTTTTGTGTCTGCTCCTTGCTTGCACGCTTACCCTAAATCACTTGAGTGATATGAAAAAGATCCCTCCTCACTCTAACAAAATCCAACACTACATGGTAACTCAACACCCATACAGTTTGATATTGGTTATGGTGGCATGCCTGATCCCATGTTAAGCACTTAGTTTTACATAGTGCGTTCCTCAGTCGAACAGAATCAAACAAATCATGTCGTTGGACTTTGTTGGATTGGGGGTGGTTACGGTTAATTAAGGTACATGCTTTATAGTAAATATTTTTTTTCCGCATTGTGAACTTCTGTGGGATGCTGCTCAAACAAGAAACAAAATTTGTTAATTTAAAAAAAAAAAAAGGGAAGGAACTAAGGCACTTGAAGGAAACTGTCCCAGATCACCGAAGGAGACATCCTGGCATAGTTTGAAAGGAAACTCATTTCTGTAGTTGTTTTTCGGCAGACGCTGATGATTCCCATGAAGGAGGAAAGGTTATTTTAAGGAGTCCCTTTTGATTTCCTTCTTTCATTTCTGACCTGTAACGGAAACGGGTGTCAACTTTATTCCCTAATATGGTCAGTATGTGCAAACCTCCAGAGTCTTGCATGTGATTATGGTGGGACGAGAGGGGGACAGAGTAGGGTAAATGAAGGGAAAGGGGGGGGGGGGCAGTCATGTTTGCTCAACTCTTCTCGTTCAACTCCTCTCATTCTTGTCTCAGGACGTGGATAATTTAACAAAGGTTATATCAGCGATGAAAACCTTTCAACTTGACGTTGCATGGCCTCAAACCCAGAAAATATTCAGTTCGACGGGAAAATGAGCAAAGTTATTTGGCCGGCACAAAGTTTCCAAACATGACGGTTGCCCTATTTCAACAGGCAAGACTTGATTTGGGAATGATTTCAAAGGGCTTATTATTTGTTCAGAAAAGGGGCTTCTGGTAGCAAAAGACAAACCTGATGACTATCAATAGGCCTTTTTTTTTTACTGTTAGACTGCTAGTGTGGTAAACCAGATGCAATCAGACTTCTAATAAAGCAGTTAATGTGCAACTTCTGAGGTTTTTTTATTGAAAGTTTTATAATGTAATCAGAGTATTTGCTCGTTTAAAGTTTTGAAATACTTTCAAAATGGAATTAGTATTACGCCGTCTTGCTGTCAAAAATACAGCCTATTCAGCTGGAGTTTTAGTCTGATTGTTTTTTTAATAAGAAAGTGACAAATGCGAGGGTACTCGATGTGAAGTTTTTTTAAACTGATCACAGGCATTACTAGTAGGTTACGATGCTGCAAACGTTAGCGTGCAAGTTGCTCGATGTGTCTAGCGGCGTTTTGGGGATTTCTTGGCCGAACTATCTGTTTATTTCTCTTCAGCAAGCTGTTGAGCCTCCACTCTAATATGCTGTAATTGTTTGTGACAGCAGAGGAGTAGGGTAGTTGTCACGCTAGCCTAATGCGTGATCTGTATTAAAAAAAAAAAGAAAAAAAAAAAAAAAAACACCTTTAAAACTTAAGCCAGGTTAATTGTTGGTTGTAATGTTGGAGATAGAGAAGGGGGGGGGGGGGGTTGGCAGATTAGATGAGGTGCCTTTTGCATTGCTAAGTTGTTGGCCTTTTGGGATTTAGTTTCGATTCCTTGCGTGATCTGAATGATGAAGAGTGTTTCCTGTCCAGTCGGCCAGATGCCCCCGTGTCCCAAGCCAGTGAGATGGTCTTGTATGATTCACGGTAAGGCCAAAATGAAGGTTAGATTATGTGCTGTGAAATCTGGCCCATAAATATGTAAGACCCTTTTTTCTGTGGAACTGTAACAAATTTTGTGAAAAGCGCTTTTTGAAAGATTTGCAAGGAATGTCTGAATTGAAACAGGAAGGCTGGTTTATCTCGCGGATGAGTGGCATTCGGCAGTTTTTGTTTTGTTTTGTTTTGTGCTCCATATTGTTCTGTCAGTGTAAAAGCATGGTATCCCGATTGTGCAACAATGTCGTATCTCGCACGAAAATGCTCCGTGCAAAAACGACTCGGCGTCTATTGGTTTGCGTGTACATCTGGGTTATGTTAAGCGAGACCCAACGTTTTGACTCTTTCAATCTCCAATATAACATCATTGCTATATTAGGAGATACATAAATTTTGCACTGACTCGCTCGATGTCAAAATCCTGTAATAGCCATTCTTAGATTTTGTCTGCATTGAAAACCTTGAAGGGAAATGAAATGCACACATACGTAAATTGAAGTACTCTGCCCAGATTATTTTATCTTCTGAAAAAAGTTAATTGGAAGTTATCCTTTGGTTTTGTTGGACGGAGGACTGCACTAGTAAACTGATCATGCTGTACAAGTGATCAGGCATACCACCATAATCAGAGTCCAACAGTTTGGGTGTTGAGTTACCGAATGGTGTTGGATTTCGTTGGAGTGATGAAGGTAAATCACACAAGGATTTATTAACTAATCTTCAAAGTTGAAAGACGAGAAACAGTGTTTGGCGACCTCGAACATGTTGCTAAGTCAACAAGCCGCATTTACAGCAAGTCATTCAATTTTGCTAGTTGCAAAGTGCGTGTTTACGGTGGAAAGTCGAACCATTTTATTGGACATTTCTGACAGCGCAGTGTTGACAAATTGTTGCTGCAAATGTTTCTTTTCAAAGGTAGAGGCTACCGTGCAGGTTATCTTTCTTTAAACAAGTGTGACGTATGGGAGTTCTAATGAGAAGATTACACCAGGCATCTCACTATTTCTACTTTGGTCCTCATTAGGTTTGTGGGGTAAAATCTGCGATGCAAACATACTCTAAAAAAACTTCAATTTTTGGGTAAACAAAGATTAAATTGAGTAGAACAAGATTTGAACCTGCGACCTCCAGATTATCCTAGCCATAATGTTGGTTACCTCTGTATGTCAATATCTTTGTTGGGGGGGATGCCAGTCAGAAGCCATACAACCTTTACTGCTGTATACCTTGGGTTCACGCCCGAGTTTTATGACACAAACTGGGAAGCAATAAATTTTCGTTCAGGTTTTGGGTGAACAAAGAAAAAGACTTTCTTTCATAACTAGTTCCAAAACTTCCTGTCTTACAAATACATTTCCAGGTTTACAATGGAAAAAAGAAAAGCAGTAGAAGAATATTATTTAAAAACAAATTCTTCATCCCCGACAACAACATCCATTACAGTAGAAGAATGTTTTACGAAATTGAAATCAGATAAATCGCTGGACCACGGCCAACAATTTAAATCACTCATGCAAATATACCACCAGTTCATCTCGGGATTCTCACAGTGTTTAAAGTACAAGTGGACTAAAAACAGTCCTGATTGCTGATAAACGCTTGTGTGTCAATACAAAATGGACTTTGACAAGAACATCAGGGGCTACATATGGCGACTGTGAATGTTTGCTCTGTTGCCCTCCAGTATGCAAAAAAAAAAACCTTGTTTACAGACTACCTTTTGTAAAGGACACCCACCCGTCTTGTGCTAATTGCCCGTACTTGGTGCTGAAGTCCTGCAATGGAAACACCTTCACAAGAGTAAGCATTAGTTCTTAGTTCTGTATGCGCTAACTACACGTTTGTCAGTTTTGATACACATTGCTATGATCCCTGCTTGGACCTGGGCCCCAATTTCATAACACTGCTTATCTTGGAATTCTGTGCTTACCGAGCTCTGTAAAGCGTGTGTCTGTTTGTATTGGTTGTAAAGGGTGGTAAGCACAGAATTCTGTGGTAAGCTGCAACCTCAAATTGGGCCTGGGTCAAAATTATTCATGACACTTACTTGAACCCTCCCCCATGCAATAAAAAGAACCGCCCCTTACTATAAAACCCAATACCCATTTATGCACCCAGTACCCACTTCACTCCTGGTAACAGAGAAGCAATTAATGTGCAGATGTCATGAAGTACTAGAATATCTTAGTCTGAAAGGCATAAAGTTAGGGTATATCAACTTGGACCATTCATTGCAGTCACATGGTTTTTGTACCCGCATTTCCCCACTAACCTATTAAATAGTCACAGCATGGTAGATCGTGTACGGTAATAGAGGTAGTGTGCTCTATGGTAATGCCTCATGGAAAGACTCATTGACTGATTCTCTCCATACAACTGGGGATAAATAGGTATTACGTAATAATAGCCCTGAACAAAGGTTCTGCCCAGGTTTCCTGAGAAAGTAGACCATGAAATTGGCTCTTTGCCAAGGCACACACAAACGCCCACCCCACCCCCAACAAGATTGGACCTAGTCCTATAATCATGCCCCCAGACAAACTAATCCATACCACTAAGCTCAAAAGACAACATCAATTTATGCATCCTTTACTCCCGACTGCTGATAAGCTATCCCTTCTTACACCATCATTGATCGGCTGTACCATTCATACTGAATAATATAGGCCTAGTGAGCTTTTCCTTCTGCTGGTCACATGGGTTTATAAACAGAGCCTTGCTCTATGGTCTAAGTATTCTAAGTTTGGGGGAGAGGTGTGGATGAGGGGGTGGGGAGGAGGGGTAAAATGTCTTTGGAAGTGTTAAGAAGTATTCCAGACATTGTATGCTTCATATCTCGGTGGTGAAAAATTTTGTCAGAAGCGCTAAAATATATCGCAACGCTTGTGATCATTTTGTCAGCAACAAAGTTCCTTAAATCATCAAAAACATGGTATCTTTCCTAAACTTTTATTGATCAGTTCAATGCAGTTATTTGTAAAGTATTTATAAACAAGCTGCTTTTAATAGTAAATAGTTTACTCCTCTTATGATTAGCCTTGTTTTACCGCAGCAGTCTTGGTGGTGTTCGATTGCCTGGTTATTTTATTGGGTGCCTGGTCTAGAAGGTTGCAGACCGCTGCTTCAGATTGTTAAAAGTCATGAAGTCAAAAGCAGCACACGCTAATTGAGGTCTTGCTAACATCATGAAAAAGTAAGTTTGGGCACTTTTCTTCGATTGAGGTTGGTGGAAATGCACCTATAGCTAGCCTTCCAAGATTTTACATGTGTAGTACCACTCTGTGAAGTACTGTAGTTTGTGTGGTGTCACAAACTTTAATCTTTTGACAGTTTGGATACAAAGCGACTGCTCAGGCAGAAAGGTTAGCTGTATCTGCACTCTGTATCATGGAAATCAAAAAGGTTCTTGACTTCTCCAGTTGGTCATTAATCTTCCACTTCCTGTATGACAGTGGACTGGCAAAGATCAACAGGGCGCCAGACTCCAAAGAGACAACCCCCCTACCCCTCAGGGAAGAAAACAAACACTGAAAAAAAAAACTAAATAAAAAATGTCTGTAAATCTATTTCTTTCATTCGATCTTGAAAATATTCTGGCTGGTTGGTTTGTTGATCTGTTGACTTTTTGAAATGCCATTTTGGTCTCGTCTTCCAAATCAACTGTTAATGGCCTCAAGTGTCTTCCGAGCAGAGTGTTCAGTTGAAACATTTAAACATATTTAAGGCCATTAAAAACATATTTGCATTTATACCATAGGTTTTTTCTTTTGGTGAGCAGTTTGCAAGAGCTCGTTCTATTTTCTCTTGTTTAAGTCTTGGTAGAAGATTTCAAAGGAAACTTTGAATTCTGAAAAGTCTGAATGTGAAAGTTATGCTGGCAGGCCTGGTCCTTCGTTCATATGAGGGCAAGGCGGTTTTTCCGTAGTAAAGAGCACCTCATGGAGGTAAATGTAAATTTGTGTTGGCACATTTCAAAGGGCATCAAGGCATGATAAGGGGCATGGAGGCAGTTACTCCGTTGCCCCCTGGAAGTATCATGCCTGCAATGGTGGAGGGCAAACCAAGCAAAAGTTAGTTTGATGGCACTGTTAGTGATAAAATCAATTGAATGTTAAAGACGCCCTCTCTTCAACGCACGACAAACAAATTCATGCCACGAGAGATCACTTTTGACCCTTGTTGTACGTAAACTATGTACTGGTACATGATCGTTTTGTGCCACAAAAATAGTCGTCAGTAAATGGTGACGAGTGGGCGTCTTTAATACAGGTGACACATTTGAAGTGGATCTAACCACTTTGGTAAATCTGGACGTGAACAAACCAGTTACAAACAGCTGAACAGTTGTGCCCATAACACCTCATATGCCAAGAGCCATAGAGACTAACAGTAAAATCAATTTCAGAGGGAGATTCAGTGCATACTGTAACAGCCTCAGTTGTTGCCATTGTATCCAACATTTGTGCCCCCACCTTTCTGGTGGGTTTGTTTGATGCAGTCTTGTACAGGAGACTTCCTCCATAGTACAGGTATGTGTATTTTCATGGCATACGGATTGCGCCCCCCCCCCCCCCCCATCCGAAAAAAAAAATGAAATGAAATACAAATATTCTGATGTGGTGAACTTGTCCACACCCACTACACATTGCCTCTGTTACAGGTACTGTGCTCTGATTTCCATTGACAGTTTCCTTTCTTAATAACCTTCAATGTGATTAACTGCAGATTACACATCATAATCCTTATTCCATAACTTCCTCTCCACGCCCCCCTCCAAGCAACTTGAATCCAAACACAATACACTTGAAATAACAAAACCCAGAAGCTGACTGGTGGTAAATGAGTAAACACCTATTTCCCCCTAATAAGTATTGGGCTCCTTTGGATTCTGCACTCATTCCCTGTGGTAGGGGACCCATAAGTAGCTAATCCCAGGCAGTGTTTGTCTGCCAATTACCCAGTCCAGACACAGCTCAGACCCCTTGATTAGGATGGGCACTTTTGAAGAGCTGAGCAGAGACAAGTCATCAGGAACAGACAACAAGATTGAAGCAAAGAAATGACAGCAGAGTGGGATGTTGACATTTCATTAACATAATGAGACTACAACTCCAGATGTTTATGAAATTATTTTTGCTTCCTTCGGCATTGAACGGCGGTGTTCAAATTGGCAGCTGGGGCTTTTGCTGCTGCTCTTGATGAAGGTGTTTCTGTGGGTGCCCTATACTTCAAGTGCTTGTTGAAGACAAGCCATAGCTGCAGCCACTGATTGGGACATGGCTTACACCAAACTGAAGCTGGAAGTGAAAATAGGCTGGTGCCTGGTTAGTTTAGTAAGAAACAATATACACAGTTGTGGATTGCATGCAGTGAACTTGACAAAGATGAAAGCATGATGAGTGGAGTGCATTGTGAAGACCTCGAACAAATTTAATCGGACAGAAATAGTTTCCCTTCCTCATCATGTGTGATTTCTCAATCACCTTTCAAGTAGTGTGTTGCCAGTCTCAAGTCCTTTTCACACTACAGAGCCAATTCCCCGAAAATAAAACCCCAGGAAATTCCTGGGGAATTTAACCCCACTGCCACCCCATGTTCGTTTCACACTTGATGCATTCCCCCCCCCCCCCTCGGGACTCACTTTAACTCTACTCCCAAAGTAAGGATAGCTGTTTCCCAGGAGTTTGCCAGGGTTAGCCAAAACGTCAACTGGATTGTCCCAGGAATTTCCTTGGTAATTTACCCAGTGTGAAAAGGGACTTCAGTGAAGAAGCATTCATAAATCTGGTGGGAGGAAAAAAAATTCCAACCTTGCCCTTCAGGGACAACCATTGAGACCAATACTAGGTGAGAATTGCCAAGGTCAGTGGTATCTTAACAAGTCAAACTAATGAACTCTACAGATGGTGCTAATTGCTATCGTTTCTGATGCTGGACTGCAGGTCTCATTTCTCTCTTATCGCCGAGAGAGGAAATGATGTTAGAGCAAAGTTCAAACTGGAGGGAACAGATAAAAAAAGTCATCGTTTGAAGTGAAATGTGATGTTTCTGTGTCCAGTAGCGAGAGAAATGGGTTTGCCTATTTTTGGTTTTTAATACCAGAGGTGTTAATTTGGTGTTGACTTGACATGTATTAATCTATAATAATAATAATAATATAGAGTACTTCTAAAGCGCCAAATCCACATTGATTATGTGCTCAAGGCGCTGAGCTAGTTGTTATCTAGGAGCTGTTGTTATCTAGGAGCTGTTGTTATCTAGGAGCTGTTGTTATCTATTCACATCCTCCGTTTGTTTAGAATTTCTCAGAGCAGTGTAGTTTGTTTTGGAAGTCCCTTGAATTAAGGCATTGTAAGATTTGTTTTCCAGTGACAAACGTGTGAGCCTAATGCAATAAAGGAACATTTACAAAACCGATTCTTTCAGAAGTGTGGACGATTGTGAATATAACAGTAGACAAATGACAACGGAATGAGAGAACTTTTTGGGGATGCTAGGTTGCCCCAGACTTATCTGGTATGTCCATTGTTCTCTGAAGAGTATGCATGCTAAGAAGTGCCTAAACTGTTAACTCTAGCTGCCACTTACTGATTCAATGTTCACTCATTGTAGGTCTCCCAACTTTCTCTTAATGCACTTGTACTGTTGAATTTTACATTTTTTTGCAGGTAGTAGTACCTGTGCAATGCGCATGTGTACATCATTACATGTTCAAAACATAGTGTAGATCATCTGTTTAGTGTATCTGTTGCGAAGGCCAGTACTGTGAGATATTCTGCTAGCTTTTTCCCCCGTACTGCTGCACTTTGGAACTCCCTACCTGCATCTTGCTTTCCACCATCTTACAGTCTATTCCAGTTAATGAGGAATGTGAACGTAACTTCTCTCCCTTCACTGAGTCTATTCCAAAGACCAGTACTGCGAGATATTCTGCTAGCTTTTTCCCCCATACTGCTGCGCTTTGGAACTTCCTACCTGCATCTTGCTTTCCACCATCTTACAGTCTATTCCAGTTAATGAGGAATGTGAACGTAACTTCTCTCCCTTCACTGAGTCTATTCCAAAGACCAGTACTGCGAGATATTCTGCTAGCCTTTTCCCCCATACTGCTGCGCTTTGGAACTCCCTACCTGCATCTTGCTTTCCACCATCTTACAATATATTCCAGTTAATGAGGAATGTGAATGTAACTTCCTTCCCTTC
This sequence comes from Marthasterias glacialis, assembly GCA_911728455.2. Lineage (NCBI taxonomy): Eukaryota > Metazoa > Echinodermata > Asteroidea > Forcipulatida > Asteriidae > Marthasterias > Marthasterias glacialis. The sequence goes on from OU452235.1 coordinate 8,308,069, forward strand.
ACTGAATCTGTTCCAAAGACCATTACTGTGAGATATTCTGCTAGCCCTTTTCCCCCATACTGCTGCGCTTTGGAACCCCATACCTGCAAGTTGCTTTCCACCATCTTACAATATATTCCAGTTCAAGAGAAAAGTGAACAGAGATCTTCCCTCCCTTTAACTTTTCTATATTTTCTTTGTGGCTCTCACCTTTAAGTGGCCCTCTTGGCTTTGTGTTGGTCGATGTTGTTGTAAACCCCCCCCCCAAAAAAAAAATGTGCTCAGATGCATAATTGAAATAGAAGAGATGAGATTTTTCAACCATTTTATGAACCCTTTTTATTATTTATGATTGACAATATTGGAGTGGGGGGGGGGGATAGGGGAGAAGAAGCATGTTCAATTTGTTTCAAGTGGAGAAACTTCCTTTGACCTTGGCCTACTTGTAGTTTGTTTTTCTCCAGTGCCCTGTTTTGGATGAATAAATTATTCTCGTTGTTTAGTTTGAACCACTTGTCGTGTGAAGTGACTGACTGTAGTGGGGGAGTTCTATTATTCCACCGGGTCAGATCATCTGTACTTTCAAGTGAAATTGTGCCTTGATTAAATAGAGGCTGCACCAGTGTTTCCACAGGCTAATGAACTGAGCAAAGTGGTAAAATTCAAATTGATGAATGAAGCGAAATTTGCACGGTCTGCAAACTGACAAGAATGCAGCACTCATACACAAGTGCTCGTTGATTCCATCTACACATCTAAATTGTGAGGTCTTGATAGGTCAAGGAAAAGGCTTTTAAAAGACACAAATGACTAATTTTTTTTTAGTGTTCCAGTGACGATACTGGCGAAAAAATAAGCGAAGTGGTCGCTAAAATTAGCGAGGTGGGCCACCTCACTTTTGAGTGGGCAGGGGCAACACTGGGTGAGCGGACCAATCAGATCGAAAATGTTTGCAACAAAAGCTTCAATGGTAAAACTCATACGGCTTTTTAGACATCAGACTGGTATTTGTAATCGCTGGTCCAAGAATAATATCCAGGATTTGAGATCATCTTACAGAGGGCACTGCCCTGCTGATCGCCTCAAAAATGCCTTGCTCTTTTTTTAATTCTTGTGTGTAAACTAAAGCATGTTTTTTTTCTTTTTTTTTTCAGTGGGCTTGCTGATTACTGGAGAAGTATCAGTATGGGGGGGGGGGGAAATGGGTTTATTGTTGGGCTGCTTTGTCATAATGCTTTTCAAAACGTGCACAGCTAACAGTTGCATTGATGGCGTACATTGTGCATGAGGCGAGCAGGCAGGCGTGGGTTATTTTTATCCTACCCTGGTGTTATTCAGTACAATTTGAATTCACCGGGAGGCTTATTCCTCAGTGTTTATGCTAATAGCTGTGGTACACCAACCATCAAGGCAACAAACCCTTTTCAGTCAGCATGGTCTGCCAGCCCGCTATGCATTTTTTTCCCCCTCTGCTCCGTCTTTCTTTTCCCGGTAACAGATCGGCGAATCACTCACTCGTGAGCACTCTTTTCAGACCTGTGTGACAATGGACGATAGTGGATGCTTAATTCAGTGTGATGTTGGAAGGTGATTTATCTGTCATTCCCTTACAGTTTGTTTGTTGGCTGTTTTTTTTGTCGTTATGAAGGGAGTTTTGCCAGGAGATATTGAGGAAGAGTTGTTCATGTAATCTTGGGAGTTACTGCATGGATTGATTGAATTGATGTTGTACTCTTGGACTGTCTTTTGAGTATTAAACATAAGCTTGGATGTGACTGTCTATGTTTTAAAGCAGCCCCTAGAATGCATCCATTTTGGCCTAACGCTTATGCAGGGCTGTGTGAAACCAGACTCCCGATAGTTTTTCTCAGTCATCAATTTGAGCCTCATTTTTGGCAAATTGAGTAGAACAAGGGTATCCAGACTCAATATTTGCTGATCATAATTTTTTTTTGCATTCTTGAAATAGTGGTAACAGTCGAAAGTTGTCCTCCATCCACAAACCCGATATTTCATGGAGGCAATTGCCTCCATATTGCCCATGGTCATTGCCTTGGTGCCCTTGAAATGTTCCGGTACAAATTTACAATGGCCCCATAGAGGTGCCCTTTATCAAGAAGAAACTGCCTTGGTGCCCCTTGCCCTGTCAAGAATGAAGCAATCAGGCCTGCATACATCCTCCCAAGAAAAATGCCCATGCTGGTCCCCTTCTGTGTTGTGGCTGGATAGGTTTCCTTGATAGTTAGCAAATCTTACCAGTTCCTCAGAAATTCCCATTTCATAACCAAGATGGCTGCCAGCAAGTTGAGAAGTTCAGTAAATGTCTTGTCAATGTTTAGCACGTCGCTGCTCTTTCAGTATCAGTTGCTATTTTTTTATTGCTCTGCAAAATGCATGCGGAGACCTACTACTACATACATACATATACAAAGAGGCATTTAATATGCCGCCATTCCATCTAGATTACAGCGGTTACACTGCAAAAATAAGCTAGTCAAAACAGCGCTAATCAGTCGTATGAGACATGACTTTGACTCATGTTAGTCAAAACCACGCCTCACATGACCAACCAACGCTGCCCCGACCAACCTACTTTTACAGTGTATGATGAGATAATAATACTACTGTATTATTATATCAAAGCAGTGTGTACCTAATGAAAAAAAAATGGAATAGTATTGTTCACCAAGGCTTCAGGTTCAATCTACAATAAACAAATAGGCCTATAAGTACTAATACCCCCACCAATTGTCCTTGCACTTGTTTAACCCGATCAAGTGTGTACCTAATGAGTACCTAATGAGTTCTAAAACATAATCACAAAGATCTGTTTAACGTTAGCAGGAAGTAGAGGTTGGTGTCCATTTTGAGGTGGGCAGTTGCCAGTAAGTGTTTTTTGAGCCCAGATTTACACAAATTGATCATATAAAGAATGGAAGAGGAAAAGAAAGGAAGGGGGGGTGGGGGCACCTGAAGTTTTGTTTACTTGTGGCATGGGTTCTGGTTCTTTTGTGATGGCAGCAAATTGTATCTTGGCTTGAAGCCAACCCTGGGCCCGGCTGTTGCCTGCCCCTGCTGTGACTTTGCTGCGTGCCAAACACAGGTCTATTTAGATGTGAACACTACATGAAACTTTCAAGGCCCAACACCTCTTAAAGGAAAGATTCCGAAGTTGATAATTCAACAATTTCAGGAGTTCTATTTTCTTCCAAGCCCCCAGCAAATTTTGGACCTCATAAATCTTTTTGAGTGTTTAGTCGAACATTCGTTCAGCATCAATCAGAGTTCACCTGTTTTCAGAGTTCTCCTGTAGACGACCAGAGCATACCCATTGAAACGTTGAGTTGTTACTGGTTCTTTTCAGAACCACAACTCAGAGAGATAGCTTTTTCACGTACTTGGCGTTAGCGTAAACCTTACAAAATATTACAAGATAGTTAAACTGTTAAAAAATTTTTTTGTAATACCCTATTGACACTGGTTACTTTCTTATGGCAAGCAAAAATCAAAGTGGGTTGCACTAAAAGCATCAAAGTACATTCTGTACGTACATCCAAAAAGTTGCGGACTAAAACTATGCCTAATCACCCCCACTCGTTCAAAATCCAACTGCATAATTATTTTGTTTGATTCTGTTGGACTGAGGACAGCACTAAGGGGCCATTCAGGATAGTCTATGTTTGATCTTTTTACTTGGGTGGGTGGGTCAAAAGAAATAACTGAAAACCGAAATTCAGTTTTCACTTTTGTGTTCTTGGTAAACTTCCTCGTCTGTTTCAACCACAAAAATGCATACTCAAAGGCGGAAAAAAGCCATCGCAAAGTCCTGAGCTGTGAGAGCATACCTTATTTCAGGCGGTACTTTGTTCTTCAGTGTAAAGAATAGGCCCCTGTGAGTGAACTGACCATGCTTTACATGGAATAAGGCGTATCTCCATAATAGTTTTGGGTGTTGAGTTGCCATCACATTTTGTTTTAGTGCGCAAAACTAAAGTGAGACTGGTAGCCAAAAATAGTCTTGCCTCTGGGTGAATTGTTGTGTAGGGAGTAGAGTATCAGCAGTCAGAGTTGGGGATACAGGGAACACGACACAGATGGCCACAGCAAACTGACTGTTTTTTGTTTGTTTTTTCGCCATTTTCTGCTGTTTTTTTTTTTACAGAATTTCAGTGTGGCTTTTTTGCCTTAAGTGTTGCAGCTTTAATTGGCCCTATGGAGGGTATGGCACTAGAATGGGGGAGGTCAAAGACCTTGTACTAGCCTGCCCTGGGCTCTCCTAAATCCTGCTGGCAAATATTAAGGTGTTCGTGCAGAAGTGCGGACACCAACACTGCTGCATGTTGGTATGTAGAATGGATCCTGTGGGAGAGTAACATGCTTTCCTTAACCTGAATTGAGAAGATAAATTGTTAACAGATGGAGTTGGCAATTTCATTGCATTAAATGACCCTCCCCCCCCCCCCACGAAAGAAGGATATTGGGAGAGTATTAATGTAAAAATTCAAGAAAATGCTGACAATGATGTTGGCCTAGAAATGTTGTGTAAATAGTAAATATTATGGTCTGCCTTTGCGATAATGTTGACTCTAGGGTTTTCACCTATTGACCGAGTTCTGGAGATAGATATGAAATAGGTTGAGGCTGGGGCACTGTGTGAGTAACCCACATCAAGAGGATTGTGGTGATTCTATTTGTCATAATGCCAAGTTTTTGTGCGTAGGTTTATTAAGATCCCCTACTTGTGTTTACTTCGCCAGCTGTAATTCCGTGAATCCAGGCACTGGTAATTATGGTTGAATTGACATAAGGGATAAGATTGAGCTAGTTGCAGTTTTGGAACAGATGCTGCATCTGGAGTCGAAAGAAAACATTGGTGGCCTTTGGAATTAGAGTATATGTATACCAGTCGGACTCTTTTTAGGAACATCTCAGGTCTTGAATTAAGTGGAGGCGACGGCCTCCGTTGCCCTGGTCTTGGCCTTGGTGCTGCTTCAAAAGATTCTGAAAGACTTTCAGATTTTACAATGGAAGTGTCATTTGCAGAATGAAAATGGCCTTGCCCTCGCAAAGATGAAGTGCAAGGTCCGACATGTACAGTCCTATCATGAGTCTGTCATTTGGACATATTGTAGAAATTTATCAAAGGTGTGCATGTGTTTGAGAAAACAACTTTTTTTTTCCTTTAAAGGGGGGGGGGGATAAGATCAGTTTTATCCCAATGGTGACATCACCTCTTGGGATGATAATTACGAGTTGATCATATACAAATTTACTGAACTAAAAAATAAACAGTGGTTGCTCTGATTTGATTGCCAGAAATAGTCCATGTTTTTTTTATTTGCAACAACATCTAGTTGTTGACTTGTTATAAAGTTGTGCTGAATGAGTTTGTATAAATTTGTCTTCATGTTGAAACCATTTGTTTTGGTTCCAATTTCATGTTGGCTGGATTGAGGAAAATAGTATGGTCCCTTGTTTATGACATGAGAATTCAAACTGTAATGGTTAGCGTGTGTTCAGGGAACCGGACACAACATAGCAGCCATGTGACGAAGGTCTTCGGTGTTTATTTTGTTCACTTTGATAAATCGCTGCAAACTGAGATGGGAAATAAACATTGGATGAAGACAAGCGATAACGTTGTTGGGAAGCCTAACAAATATCAAGGGCTCTTGAAAATTTTCCCTGGAATGTGTTTACCACAGAAGGCTGTGCTGCTGTCTTTTTTCAATTTAGTACTGGCATGTCATTAATAACTATTACATATTTCTGGGCCATCCAGGGAAGCTTGTGTTATACAATAGGTATGCCTTGTGTTGTACAATGTTGGTGCCCCCCCCCCCCTTCAAATCTATTTAACACAGAGTAAAGGACCTTGAGATAAGCAGAGTACAAAAGATGGTGGAAACGATGACAAGGAACTGGTCAGGTAATAGGAGTAAATTGGCGCTGGCCTTGAAGAGATGATGTTTATGAAGTAGGTTTGGCAGAAGCAAGCGAATGCTTGCAGATCGGGCTAGGGACAAATTGACATAGACTGTCTAGCAAGCATCCATTGTGAGGTTCATTTTGGATGAAACCTTTTTGTATTTTAAAATTAGATTTATGACTTGTTGTCTTTGCCTTCTCCTTTTTTCCCACAGATGTTCCCCCTTTTCAAGTATTTCTCGTTCACTAATGAATTATTTTCCCCCCCCTTTTTCCACTGTTGTTTTTGTCTTTTGTGTTTCCAACCTCCTGTGGTTAAACCAGCCTATTCCCTCTACACCCCCTCCCTTTTGTCCCTCTCTCTCCATTATTTTTCCTTTGCTTCTTCTGACTGCTTTCTGCTTCTCTCTTTTCACTTCTTTCTACTCGACTGCTTCAGTTACTCCAGTGTAATTTTATGTGTGTGTTGTGTTGTCATTTAGCCTTTGAGAAAGACTCTGCCAGGGTCGAAACATTAGGCCATAAATGTTTTTTTTGTATCTTAAATTTGTAATTTTTTCCCCCCCATTCATTCCAGGGTATCGATGAAAATAGCAACCCGAAGAAGATCAAATTGGAAGATGACAACATGTCCAAAGATGCCATCGTCACATCGGCGTGGTCAGCGGACGGGCTGTCCATGCAGCGGCCATCTGCATTCCGGCCGTGGTCACCTTCGGCCCTGGGCAAGGACAACAAAGGGCTGCCTGAACATGGGACGGTACTTGTCAGAGACAGGTGGGTATTGTGCGCATCCCTGCACGCTCGGTTTATCCCATTTAAATCAGTTGCCGCCGGAATTCTTTTTGTGTTTTGTCCTGTCCCCATTGCCCGAATCTTTTTTGTTTGAGGGTACCGCTGGCACAAAGAAACCCTGACTTGACAATGCCAAGAGAACAAAGATTCTCTTTATGGGATCGTCCGTTTTGTTTCTCGACCGAAAAAATGTCAAATCCTCGCACCACGAATTGCAAAACGTGTGCCGTTACCTACGGCATACGAGTGGTACTAAACACGGAACCATGGCTCGATTGCCAGCTCACTCTGTCTTAACTCCATTCAGCCGAAATACAATGAATGAACAAAGGTGGAAACCTCTTGGTGTCTCGTAAATATCCTCCTCTTGGAAGAAAAGGACAAAGTTCTGTAATCGAGGATTACACAAAAATCACTTCTGAATAGCCACACAATGCCAGTATTTATAAGGCCTTTTTTGTCCTTGTGTGGGTGAAACGAAGCCAAAGACAGTGTGTGTGTGGTCTGTGCAAACTCTCCGGTGGTCCGAAATTTCATAATGGCGTCTTTACACGGCTTCCGTTTCCAGACAGGGTATTCACATCATCCATTTTCAACTGGTTGATAATTACCTCAGCCCCATTTAACTTACGTAGCATCCACCTCCCAGTTTTGCCTGAGTTTGATGGATTCAGTAACTTCATAGCCAAACCACCTATGTCTATAGATGCATGGGGGCAGATAGTACTGTTCTTATATGGGGCAAGCTGTGTGTAATGGGGTTGTTTACTATGAAGTAAAGTAACATTTTTTTAAAAATTTTTTTGTCAAGCATGCAAAGTATTTATTAGAGACTTCATTCTTCATTTTTAACCTTAACCACAGCCAACCAGCATGCTCTAACTGATTCTGTTGGACTGAGGACTGCATTAAGTAAACTCATCAATACTATTAAGTATGGGATCAGACATACAACCTTAATTGGAGTCCAACAGTTAGGGTGGAGGATTTTGTTTTGAGTGATAACAGATCCTAGTAAACAACCCTGGGGTTAGAATTTTTAAAACGCCTATCGTGTTGCTTTGAACTGCTTAATAAAAAGTTGGGTAACATATTTTATTATATGATTTACTATATTTTTTTATCGGTTTATCGTGCCTGGTTTTTCATCTTTGAGAAGGCCGTTTTCTTTCTGTTAAAGGGCACTTCCAGTGGAAAATCTTTATGTCTGGGAAACCTTTGAAGGAGCACTAAGACCAGGGTGACAAAGGTCATGGCCTCAGTGACCTCCGTGTAATTTTAGGCCTAGTTTATGCATTGTAAACCAGCACTGTACACCAGCACTGTACAAATAGTATGAAAGTTTGTTGGAAAGATGGCCAATGAAACAGCTGTTTTTGTTGCTGTAAAGTACAACTTTAAAAGGCACCTTTAACATAAGAGCGCCTCCTTTCCCATCATGTAGGGAAATAATCAGGCACATTGAGAGTCAAGAGCGGACACTGTACATACACGTAGATATATATGCAGGTCAACAAACTAGTTCAGGGAATTTTTCTGGACTGATCAAGGACGTAAATGTTTCATCTGATTTACCCAGAGTCTTGGACCTGTGCCAGAAACGATGGTGAATAAGGAACATTGCATATTGTCACTTATGTATGCTGGTGCGGGGACAATGTCAAAAGCAGATGACTGAAGTGGGGCACTCATGTGACCTCGATGAAGAAAGCTTAGATAATAGTTATGCGAGGTTGGGTATCATGACACGTTGCTCAGCGGCAAAGCAGTTTAAGACATCTGCTGTAGAATGTTGAAGGTCATGGGTTTAAATCCCACCGCAGGATGTAAGATGCACCGTGTATATATATATACAGTACCTCTTATAGTACACTTTATTATGATCAAAAAACTATTTTTTTCATTTATTTTATTAATAATTGAAGTAACTCTGTTGTTCAGTTGAGGACAAACAATGGAGACGCACACGTGTGTCACGCCTCACACAACTATTAGCCAATGTCTGATAGGTCTTCCTTTGACCTCAATGAGGGCGCTGTATGAGCTTGTGACATCAGGAAGGAGTTTATTGGCTGGACTTATGAGGGTGCCACGTAGGCTACAACCTCAATACCCCCCCCCTCCCCGCCCCAATGGCCTTGGTGCCCCCTCAAAATATTCAAACAGTACTTATTTGTATACAAATTATACGTGCATTAAATACAACTGCTCTTTGCATTTTTTCTATCAAAGATGAAGCTCCAGCCGTTATAAACGTGCTGTTAGTATTTTGTGGATGAACATTCTTTCTAATAATAATCGGGTTGTAGGGCTCGGTGACATGCACTAACCATGTACACACTACACGCAGACTTGTGCACCGGGGCAGTATCACCATGATCTGTAATTCTGACCAAGCACTAACAAGCTAAAGGCCAGAATACTCTGTTGGGAATTTCACGGTTGTTGTCTCTTAGCATATATAATAAGAGAGGATCAAAACATCATACGGCGTAATCCTATTTTGCATCTGGATTCGCTTCGCCTTAAAAAAAAAATAAATAAATAAAAAAATACATATATAGGGGCCTATATTGTAAATTGAATGCAAATTGAAGAAGGGATGAGAGTGGCCTACATGTACTGTAGTCAGTTCTGAAAGTTCAGGGAATAAGTGTTATTGTTTATTCAAGCTGCAGCAGTTTGCATGATTTACGAAATATCTAAACGGATGTGATGTTAGTTTGTGATTTTCACATATCCACTTGACCCTGGTTTTTGACTTTTTTTTTAAAAGGATAGTTCTTTTGAGAGGAATTGTTGTTGTTGTTGTTTTTTTTTTTCAACTCGACTTAAATTATTGTGGTACCTAAACACTAGTCTCATGTGTTAACCTGGACTCGAGTTAGTTACCATACCAGCTTACAAACGCTAGTCAAGAGTGCTGTTGGGCTTGCCCCTCAGGTATGCCCAGCCGGGCTACTCAAAAATGACCAACCTGCCTGCAGGCGTGATATTTCCTGTAGAGGCAATTGCCTCCGTGCCCCTGGTCATTGCCATGGTGCCCTTTGAAATGTTCCAGTACAATTTGTTTTTTCTCTCATACATGTAGAGGTGCCCTTTTCTAAGGACGAATTGCCGTGCCATTTACAAGGGAGTAGCCTACATGTATAGTATCGGGTCCCCTATGAAACAATGTTTATTTAACCCTGGAAAATATATCCAAAGAAATCAGACGAGCTAGTCAAGATTTATTCAGGCTCGATGGATGTACATGTAGTACTCGCTTACCCTGGAAGCTTCTTAGGAAAACACAACAGTGCAAGGCCTGTTCCATATTTCAATGCTGAAATGAACAGATCACCCCAGCGTTGGCCCCAAAGTTCAACAGAAACGCTCACACTTGACCTGTTGACCCAGAAACCCAGAGATTTATTATTGTTGGCCAGAGAAGTGGGAGATCCCAACCCTGGTGTAGTTATCCAGACGAGAGATATCATAGATAATTGGTCACGCAGACATCTGACCTTAACAAATATGTGACCACAAGGTTTTCTCTTTTTTTTCGTCTGGGCATGGATGGCATGGATGGCATGGATATCTTTGTTATCCCAGGAGGCCATCTGTGGTTTTCCTGTTTAGGTTGTGGGAAAAATAAAATCTTTTGTCTACGGTCACTTTCATTTCATTGTTTTATCTGTATCAGATGTTACCTAATAGCTTTTCTTGAAATGATAACAGGGAAGTTCTCACGATAAAATGAAAGTGAATTTACTCATCTGTCGCCCAGTCGGGGAATTTTTATTATCATTTTTTTAATCAGAAATGTCTATTGATTTTTTTTTTTTGAGCATCATTGGTTTCAATTACTGTTTGACTGGAGGAAGGAAACATCTTGTAACATTAGACATTCATTCATTTCAGACTTTTAATCTAAATTCAGATTTTTTAATTTTATTTCTGCCTGGGGAATTTGGATTGTTTCTTTCCTCTTTCCTCTTAGGGAAAGTCTCAAAAGTCAGAATGGTAAGAACGTTCGAATTGGATCGGTGAAGTATTTGAATTGGATCGGTGAAGTATTTGATAGGGCATACATGGATCGGTCGGTTGGACTGCCGGAGCTTTCCATTGGAACGCTCAAAATGCCAATGCGCATATTCTCTTGTGTAGTAAGGTTCACGTTATTCGGCACAATGTTGTGGTCCAGTAGACTGTGCAGTTAGTCCCCTTGATTGTGGGCATGATTCTGCGAGAACGATTTTTCTACCCTAGAACGGGACCAACTTTTTGAGCCGTCCACCTTTTTATATGACGAATTCATAGTCTCTGATCCACTTCTCTAAGTATTGAGGACACAATTCCCAGAAGCTCCTTGAAATCTCTAACTCCAGGGGTTACCAAAAGGTGGAAACGCCGTCATTTGAACATACCTCCTGACAATTGTATCCTAGTTTCTGAACTTCTTGCCAGCAACGACTCTCTTATGATGTTATGTCTAAATGAATTGGTGGGTACTTTAAAAAAGTGCAGTTGAGCTTTGGGTCTTGTCACAGTTGAAGTTAGAATTTCTAGGAGGTGGGTGGGGGGAACTTACAGATCATTCAATTGTTTATTCACAATATTATGAATATCAGCCCAGGTATGGAAGCAGAAAGTGAAAGATTGGAGTTTTAGAGGATGGGGTGGGGGTGATTAGACTTTGACAAGGGAAGTGGCAGTCCACCGTGCTTGGGGCACCAAAGTCAAAACCAAGACAAGGGGGGGGGGGGGTTATTGCTGTGATTCTGGACATGTGGTGTTTGAAAGGAACTATGACATCATGTAGGCCGATAGATAATGTCATGTGACATGTTAAGTAGGCTGACAACATCTACCAAGTATGTAAATGTTGGCCGCCCAATAAAATCAGATGAAAAACCCTGGTAGTACCATCCCTTTTTGTTGCAATAAAAGTGGCCTTAAAAAAAAGACTTCATTCATTAAAGAAAACGTTTTCCAGAGAAGTTCACTCAACTCTTATCTTCTACATGTATACATACACAGTACATGTACATGTACATGTACTTTACATTATACATTTCTTCTATGCTGTTAAAGGCCTAACTGTTTAAAACAATATATTAGCCTACATGTATTTAACCTTTCTTTTTTTAACTAAAAGAACAATGTAAGACTTGCCAATGAAATTGTCTTGATTTTTTATTTTTTGAATTTTCATTGATATTTATGAGGGGCTCTTGATTGTTGGGGTGTTTTTGATTTTGCTGAATATACATTATAGATATATATTTTAATAAATGTGTTTATTGAGAATTCACATGTAGACCTACACTGTTATGGTATTGTAATCACAATGGGGACTGCAGACAAAAGAACACAATGGGAACAATGCTGTCCTCACATTGGATCTCTTTGTGTTTTAGTGTCCTCACATTTATTTCGTGCACTTACTCTGTGGGTGAGTGTTAAGTTAAATGAACAAAAGAATGTCCTCACATCGATGCAAATGCACAACTGTATGTACATGAACATGTTGGTCTATGCCTACAGTAGGCTGTTTACATGTAGGCCTACAATGTACATGTGTAATGATCACTTGTCAATTATTATCACCAAGCTTCAATAACCAATCGGAATCATATCACAAATCACCCATATCATTCATAATCACAACTCTGATGGTAAATGCAAGGAGGGTAAACACGATGTGACAAGAGGGAATGTGGAATAAGCCATTTGCTAGTTAGATTTGAATAATGTCTGGTACCATGACTTGCTTAATCACAAGTCACCACTTAAATTTGAATTCCTCGGACTACAAAGTTACTAATGTAACATGATTCAAGGCAAGCTTTTGAACTGCAACCTCCAGATGAGCAAACACATTTATTCAGAATGTTGTATGGGTGTTCGCTGTCTCTTACGTACTTGTAAGTACGCAAAAGCTTACCCCAAATCATGTGACTTTATAGTCTGAGGAGTGTAAACTTAAGTGCTAACTTGTGACTAAGCAAGTCTTTGTTCCAGACATTCAAATCTACATGTAACTCACACAAACAGCTCATTGCAGTCCTACCACTTTTAATCAGAAACCTAAACCCACTTCAAGGTTCAGTTTATTTATACTGTACCCACAGGGTTATCACTGAACCAAAAATATGAATTTATACTGGGCTAGACAAACTGGACTCTTCAAATATTTGCTTCCAAACTCTAAGGTCAAATTTGTTGTGGGTCCCTGTTGTCTGCATGGGCCCACAGACTGGTTGGTCTGGCATGGAGATAGATTTCTGTAATGTACATGACCTTACTCAGGGTCGAGCTGTGAGGTTGGTCCAGGTGCTGTACAGGTCGGTTGGTTGAGCATGGAGGTAGATTTTTAAAAATGCACATGACCCTTCTAGAGTTGAGCAGCGAGGTGGTACATGTACAATGTATGTCAAAGGTGTTAAACAAGGTTTGTTGCCAGTTGGAAGGGCAAGACAGATCTAAAGTACTAAAGTTAAATGACATGGTAGTTGGTTAGAGATAAACAACACATTGTCACTGGTTTAAAGTTTCATCCTAGTTACTTATCCTAACTGGAGATAAGACTAGTCTTAGCACTTTGTGAAATCCACACCAGGGAACACTGCCCAGCCCTTACAAGAAATGGAGGGGACATCTTGTTTACATAACCAGATCTTCACATTGAGCTCAGATGGATGACCCATACTTGTCTGGCACTAGTGGCCTTGATCGTGACCCAGACCATCTGTTCACCAGGCTTTAACCATTGACGTAGATCACTGTTGACCAGACTAATCCAACACCTTACTTCAACCCAATGGTTGGCTGTGCTGTTGTCATGCAAATGCCCCCGCAACTGGCTTGTGTCAATACCTTTTTATTGGTCGGGCCTGTAGGGGCCATTGCAGTTTTTCCCACACCGATAACTGACTATGCTTACAAGTGTGCATGGATCAGGGAAAATGTCCACGAGTGGAACATATTCAACAAATAGATGCTATTTGATTTATAATATATACATGTAGGTTAAGTATGTATACAAATAATAGGAGGCACCACCATTATGCTGGATGGTGACAATTTAATCGAGGGTTGCCTGTTGGTTGAAAATGTTCAGATTTGCCGTGTAAAATTAGGCTTTAGGTTTTAGACAGACATGTAGCGTAAGATTTGAAATGTTGAATTTAATAATAATAGTAAAGGCTGTTTGTAGTGCGCCATGTCTGTCAGAAACTGACATTCCTTCAGCCTACATTGTATTTCACAAAACTTTAACAGATGTAATAGATATAATAGATGTTAATTTTTGCATCGGGGATATCATTTGTGTTTTTGCACTAAATGTTGCGCAAGTTGACTTATGCAGTTGCGTGAAGTTGAGTCAAATCAGCTGCTGGTACATAAACAAGACACACTGGTTATAACGGTATTTAGACTGACTGAAACCAGTGAGTTTTCAAGTCAGTTTTGAAGCTGGAGAGTGTGGCTGCTTGTCTGAGGTTCAGTGGAAGATAATTTACTAGGAGTGTGAAAAGGAACGGTCTTCCTAAATGTGTTTTGAATGTGGGGGGATGTTTAGAAGGACTGTGTTTGTAGGAAGAAGCTGTCGTGTACATGTCGAAACACTCAGCTGTATTAAATCCCGGTTGTAATTAGGGGATGTGCCATACATAGAGTGATAGTTGAGTCCAACCTTGAAGATTTCATAAATTGAAGTCTATTTTGTCTTGACTGGAGCTGAACCTGCTACCTCCGGGTTTTCGTGCGGCTACTCTACCAACTGAGCTAACTAAGCCTAATGTCGGTGGTCATCCTATTTTGCCAGTGTCTTTTTTCAAAGTGTCAGTGTGAATTAATAAACAACATGCATTCAGTGTTACATAAATTGTACCTCAAGGTTTAAAGTTGAAAGTACATATGAGGGATTGCAGTGCCAGTGAACGATAAAAACAGACGCATGTAGATTTCTTCCTGCTGGACTGGGTAATTAATACTGAAAAGGACAGTTAGCCAATGGCGTCAGCTGCCATTGATGTGCAAATCAGTGCAAAAGTTGAGCTAGTTTTTTTGTGCATTTGGGAACAGTGCTATATGTAACTACAAGACAGAATTAAAAAAATTGTATGATAATATTAAAATGATTTTCTTTTTGTGTCTCCCTGTAGTCGTGGGATCCCCACCTACCTCAGCATGGGCCCACCCGTCCTGTTGAACCCAGAGAGAGTTGTGCCTCATACTGCCGCCTCAAAGTAAGTCAAACCACACATCTCTTTAACTTATTATTATTTTTTTTCTTAATCCAAATCGCTTACTGTGAACATACTCGGACATTAAACCAGTGGCACTGGTGACGTTATCCATTTGCCTACTCTAGTCCCTTTCTTCATTTTTACCTCTCCCCAAATGTTTTGGTTTCATTGAAAACCAAAGTAACCTTGTTTTGTGTATGTTTGGTTTGGTTGTTGTTGTTGTTGTTGTTGTTCTTTTTTGGGGGGGTCATTACATTACATGTTGTCTGAAACAACCAAAAATTGCGGCAAAGCTCCACCTGTTGAATTTCCTCCATGCCCCCTGGTCATTGCCTTTGTGGCCTTGACACTTGACCCAGTAGAAGTTTGAATTCTACATTAAGTTATTTGTTTTATATGTGTCTTAGTTTCGACAGTCACTATGCCCCAAATGTCACACTGGCACCTCCAAGCAAGCCAGAGACTCCACTGAAGAGCGACGGCACAGACTCCAAAGATTCAAGCTCGGAGTCCAGAGATAGGTCACCAGGTAAGCATTTACTCTATCCCAACATCCCCTTCTCCGTAGCATGTCTAGATGCGTCCACTGTGTAGTCTCAGTCTTCCATGCACCCTAATATTTCATGGAGAAGCCCCTTTGAGAAAGCTTGGACACAGCCCTGTTTTGAATCCACAATACTTGAATGATATCATCCAATGATTAGCCACCCCTGTCCAGGACTGACACTTCACAGAGGCAATTGCCTCCATTGGCCGTGGTCATTGCCTTGGTGCCCTTGAAATGTCACAATAGACATTTAAATTTCCCACATTTAGGTGCCCATAATTACTAAGAAAAAACTACCTTGCCCTTGGAAGAACGAAGCTCAAAAATGGAAAAAAGAAACGCTTTCGATCTCTGGCTGCGCTCTGTAGTCATAAAGGGGTCTATGTTGCTAGCTACCAAAAGTCACCTGTACATGCTTATGCCTGGACCACATTGTAGCCGTGTCCTTTGCAATTCAGCATCACGACTGCGAGTCAGACGATTGGTCTCCAAATACTATCATCATTATTATTACCAGGCCTCAAAAACCTGTCTTAGGATCGAATCAACATTTATTTAAAAATGCCTAACCTAAACTAGTTTGTCATTGTGACACTGACACACAAACATCTAACAATTTTTACAAATAATCATAATTGAACATTGAGCAACATTTCCAACACTCATAAAAAAGGAAGATTAATTTAAAAAAAAACAACCCTCTTCCATAATGGGTTTTGTTTTACAGCTCGTAACTGCACGGCAAATCTTACTGGAGCACGTTAGTTGAAGTGTAGCAGTGTCTATGTAGAGTCTTTTTCAATAAATCAAATGAGATGAGTATACCCACATGGCGTTATACAAACCTGAAACTAATATCAAATCTCCACTGTGCAAAGTATCAAATGTTTCCTGATCTTTTGTTTCGTGTGTGTGTGTGAAGAATCGGCAGACAGTCCGACGTACAAGAGACGGCGAGACGATGATGTGACCATGGACACCTCAATGGAGCAGGAGATCGAGATGGTGCGCTCGATGTTAGAGGGCGACGTGGTGGAAACGAGAGCGGGACGTGAGAAACTTCTCCACGAGCTGGCCAGGATCCGAATGAGACAGGAGGAGAGACTGCAGAATGCTCTGGCAGCCAAGAAAGACTTGCAGCAGGTCTGTAGCTTGATGTATGGACTCTTTTTGCATATATGGTATCACAAAAGATGTATAAATGCAGCGTTCAGTTAACAATTTGGTCAGATGAAAAATCAAGCTTTCGCCAAAAACAAGCTTTCCCCTTAAAGGCAAAGGTCAAGTGCTTATTGGCTGTTTCCCCCTGCACATGTAATTTGATTACCACCCCATTACCTACCTGGTGTACGTGTTCATGTACCCTCTTCACAAGTCCCTGCCACCCCCCCTCAGAGAGAAACCATCTGAAAGGTCTTTGCTGTTTGTCTCTGGTTTAGGTATTGTTGGCCATGCTTGGTTTCATTGAAAGCGTCAAGAACAGTATTCTGGTTCCCCCGAAATAATAACAATTTTTGGATAAACTTCTATGATGGTCAGGAGACCCCAAGGGTAATAGTAATCCAATATTGATGGAATTATTTCTTTTCTGACCTCTTCAACAGGAATTGGAGTTTGTCCGAGCCACCAAGAAAGAGAAGTTGCGAGAGGCAGCTGAGACCAAACGCAACCTGAGGAAAGAGAACGAGCGTTTGCGGACCGAGTATGAGCGCAAACTGCGGGAGCTCAACGACTCCAAGCAGCACCTCAAGAACGAGGTGGAGATGCTCCGGAGTCGCAAAGGCCCCCAGGATGCTGGCAAGGAGCGGGCACGGCTCAGGGCGGAAAACGACTACATGAGGGAGAGGCTGGATGCTGTTGAAGGGGAGAAGGAGAAACTGTTAAAACGTCTCACCGAGAGGAACGCTGTAGAGGGTGGACACAAGAGGGTCGAGGACACCAAAACAAACGGAAAAGTCAAGGTACCGGAGATGGTAGAGAAAGATTCTTCAGAGGAAGGTCCGGAGCCGGGAAATGGTCGGGACAGTCCTAGAACACCTGTCCAGGCTTAAAAAAGAAGTAAAAATAAACAAATTTAATGACAAAAATACATTGATAAAGGCTAAGAATATTTGTTTGACAACACACATGATCAAGGGGCCATTGCAATGGCCGTTCTGCTACCTGTGATGGAAACATCAACAGAGGTTGGATTCGGGATTGGATGTAGATATTAAAACAAACGTAACAAAAATTTACCTGCAGTGTTTACTTGTAAATATGCAGAAAGATGACTGTTGTGGAAAAATGGTTAGGTAAAAAGACAGAAAATGTGCTCAGTGGGGTGAAAAAATGTGCAAAGACGCATCTGTGTCGTGGATTCAAAAAAATAGGAGTCGTAAAAAAAATAATAATAATAATACAATTATCATTGTGCGCCCAGTCAAAGATTCTGTGTGAACAATTAATGAAGCAAACATTTCATAGCCTGTAGCAAATTTCTTAGCCTTACGGACATTGTGTAAATTTTTTGTCAACCGATTGCTAACTTCCGATGAATTATAACTACCTCATTTTGCATATTGGAAAAAAAAGAAAAAAAAGAACATGCTTGATTGAAATGAAGAAATGCTTTATATTGTTATACCACGATTGAGATTGCATTTCCGCCATCAAAGAGTGCTGCTATTGTAATGTAATAAAACTGGTGTGAAGAAAGTGGATATATTTTTTAGTTTGGCGGGAGCAAAGCGTTGTTGGGTTTTTATTTTGTACAAGGGTGAAAGCTGTTCAGTTTTTCGTGTGGATTTTTTCTTTTTTATGATCTCTTGCGAAGTTGCCCACACTAAGATGGGCGGTAAAAAACCACTGAAAAAGCAGACGTGATCATGTGATGCTTGTGTATACTCTGAACTACACGTTCCTAAGTGATGTGTTGCTTTAAATTGGACAGATCTTTTCGTCAGTGAACATGTAGATGATGTCCTAAAAGTTGTAAATTGGCCAGTATTGTTCGTACAAGAGATAGTTGTGTATTGGTAATTGTTGATATAAGAAAAAAACGTATTTTAATGTAAGTGTACATGTGTAAATTACCCTTTAGTTGATGCTCTGAAGACTGCAGGTCAATATAGAGGTTGCGACCTTTGACCTGGCTGGTGGCTAGTTTTTAATTTGAAAGTTTCGCTATTAACAAAACAGCCTGTATATTCAAATAGTGTGGTGCCTTCACTGTGTGTTAGGGATTGGTATGGAAAAAGATGCTGCATTTGGCAAAACTTACGATGCTTACTTTTTTTATTAAGCATTAACATGTATATTTGCTTACTAATAATAAATTTTGACTTTCTTTGTACAGCTTTAATTACCTTCTGAACATAATGGTATGTTCCAGTTTATCTAAAATGATATGCAAACAGTAGGACAGTGTATTCTGTTTTCAGGGGTGTTTAATTTGTGAATAAATACTATAGAGAAATTACAATATATGACAGAAACTCACCCTTGAGCTTAATCCAGTGCCCTGCTGTTTATACAAGCAGAAATTTATCATCATTTAACAAATTTTATGTAATCTTATTTTTTAGAGTAAGTGTATTGCATTTTGATTTTCATCCTTAGGTGTTTTTTTTATTATTTTTTTATTTTTTAAATGTATTTCAAATGTATGAAATGATGGTGTTGTCCAGGTTCCAAGAGTGGTTTGTTGTTCCTGGTTCTCAGGAAAATCCCCATCCCCAGATTTAGTCTTGATTAAGGGATAAAATTGAAAAAGGGAATAATTGGGTCTGACAGGACGACGTAGGTTACAGGATTGAAGACCGTAGATTTGTGATTTTGATCACTTTGACCACTGGATGAAGAGAAAAACAAAATAGTAATATGAATTCTGCCATTTCCAACCTTTACCAAATTTCGCCTGCAGTTGATGCGATCTTAAGGACCTAATTGGCATTAACTAGCATGCTAAAACCTGCCTTCTAGATTAGATAATACAGCGTTGCCATGGCAACTGTGCTTTCTAGTCTTGGATCCTGGCCAACATCAATCTCAAGGGAACTGAGACAAACAAACAAATCTTTTTTTTCTTTTTTTTGTTTCTTTTTTAAAGCACGGGTATCCAACATGTATAAATAATTTAGCAGAAATCTGCACACTGATTTATGTTTATATGTTTATGACAGATTATATTCAATGCTAACACTGTAGAATTGCTACCTTGCTTTACTTGTTTATCATAGTATATTGGTAATTAATCAATATCAATGAATATTGATTAGTAATGTAGCTATTATTTCTTGCAAGGCTGTGGGTAATTATAGGCGCAAATTTACTGAAATAAATCCCACTAAGCCTTAAAAAAAATTTAAGTTCCTGTATTAGTAATATTATTTGTAATGTAACAGTAATGGCAAAATATTGTATTAAAATTATTTGCATTTATCGTACAGAGCTGAATTATTCTCGCTGGAAATCCGGAAATAACTTAATTCCTAAATCATGTGTATCCTTAAATCTTGAAAAAGCTTTATTTCCTTTGAATGTTACTGCAAACATTTGAAGTTTTGCTAGCTCTCATTTTACATGGAGGATTGTAACTGTAAACAACAAAATGGCAACATTTGCATGTAATTTGCATCTATTTAGCATCAAATTTGAATATGAATGAGTATCTAAAGGTGACTAGCATGTATTTTGCATAGATCTGTTTTACAAATGTGAGGTTGCCAAGTGATATTCTACGAGGAAACACAGAGAGCCCCAAATCATATGCTGCACTGGTTATCAATGTAAAAGTCAAACGATCAATATTGAATTGATTTAAATTTTCATTTTGTAATAATATATTCATGACATGAAAATGTTAGATCACGTGTAGGGAATATAAGTTAAGATTCAAGTCTGCCTTGTGTGACACCCCTCCTCTGCTCCGCCTCTTCTCTGATATCATTCAAAGCCAATGTTCACTATCGAATGTCTGTAAACAATTAGGCCCTACATGTCAAACATTGAACAAAATACGGTTGTATTCAGTTAAATAATTCTTGGACTTCATCAGTACGACTGTATTTTCTTTTAGACAGATGCTTTCTGACCCTGTGGTGTTTGTAAAACATGAGGAGTGCAGGCCCGATTGCTTCGTTCTTGAAAGAGCAAGGGGCATCAAGGCATTTTCTTCTTGATGAAGGGCACCTCTTTGAGGAAATTGTCAATTTGTACTGGAACACTTCAAGGGGCACCAAGGCAATGACCAGGGGGCAATGAAGGCAATTGGCTCCATGAAATATCGGGCCTGAGAGTGGTTTAGTTTTACAGGTTTACCAATTGTGTACCATGGGTTTTCAGGCCAAATAGCAATTTACCACAAAGGGTAACTCTTCGATGACTCATTTACCATTGACCGTGTACAAGTATATCAGCAAGCTGGTTATCTGAAACCTTGTGTAAATGGATACTAAGAAATTTGTTATCGAATAATCATTCAGGTTGGCTTAATAGTGGTGTCTTGCCCTGCCTTTCACCTCTGTGGGCCCCGGTTCAAATCCCACGTCGGACTGGAGCCATGTATATGGATTTCGGTCATCAGTCCCTATCCGATTACATGGGGTATTCCTGCCACATCTGAAACTGAGATTTCTTCAACATCTTCACAGGAATCTTGAGGGTTTGTTGGTTTCAGCGCCAGAAATATCTAATATAAAAATAACGGTGACAAATTGTAGTATATCAAATCTTGAAAAAAAAAAAGGTAGAAAACCAGATTCTGATATCTGTAGTTATGAGTTATCGTTTAACGGTCTACATGTACATGGTGTTCATGGTGGAAAACCTGGGTCCAATTTCCTGGCTCTGCTTACCACAGAATTCTGCACTCAGGTTCACCAATCTTTGCCGACAGGTCTAGTACCAAGTGTCTACGCTGGCTTTGTAAGCAAAGACTGCTCAGTAACCAGCCTGATAGCGTAAAGTACCCATGCGCAAAAGAAAAACAAAACAAATTTGCCAACTTGTGAAGTATGATTTTTAGTAAGGGTGGATCTTTTGTACACCACGTTACAGGCTGATTTTTTTTTCGCTTCTGGTAAGCTGAGCTGTGGGCTCATGGTTTTTACTCCGCACAAAATTGTCTGCATCAAGTGAAATTGCATGCATTGTGGCCCTAATGTGAAGTCTGATGTGTCTACCCAGTCATTTACTCACCCCTACCCTCCCTTTTTTCACAATATGCAATGATTGAAAATAACCATTCATTCAAGTGGAAAAGTACACCATTGCAGCTTCACAATATAATATATGTATAATTATATATAGTTTCTGTTTACTTTATGTTAAATTTCTGTTGACAAGTAACAAACTCATTTTTTTCGTTGTTAAATTGCTCTATATCGTAAAGTGACAACTTAGTTGCTGTCTTCTGGTCTTTTTTTTAAATTTTTTTTTTAACACTGATTGTATTTTTAGGGTAAAGTTACGGTTGGAATTGCTGGAAACAGGGAAACACCACACCATTCTGTTGTTCCATCAAGTTTGTGTTTGTTTTTATCGGTCAGTCATTGCCCGATGGAAGTACCCACTGACAATGGTTTATGAAGGTGATGTAATGCAAATAAGCTCATTAAGATGTTTACCGAGCAATTCTCTAGAAATGTTTCTCTTGGAGGCAGCTCTACAGTAACCATTGTCATGCATCTGCTCTGACCATGCAGTTGTTCTCAGGCATGCAACTTTTCAGCGGATCGGCTTTTTTCCTTTTTGGTGTCGTGGAAAACTGAAAAACACTGCACAAACTTATGGGTGTTTGGCTGTTTCCTTGTGGGTTTTTTATTTGGCAGATGCGAAGTTGCATGCCTGTGTTATGATTTACCAATGCAACGTATACGATCACGTGACTCAAGTTTGAATGAAGTTGTTCCGATGAACTTGAAGCTGTCTCTAACGATAAGTTGTACAAATGTGACACTCTCCATGCCAAAACCAGGCACTTCCTGCCGAAACTCAAAAACTTTTTATCAAATGGATAAAAATCAAACGAGCTTTCAAATAACACCTAATTGGGGCCTATATGGAATGTTTAAGACACATCACATTGTTGTCATGGCTGGCGTTCTAGTTGTCTTCATGTTTATCGGCCATTTCACTATTTCCGAGAAGTGCCCGATTTTGGCATGGGATGTCACAAGTTTTTCATTAAGTTTGTTTTATGCAAGCTTGCTCCAGGGAAAGTTCTCTAATGCTTAAAAAATTACATCCTTGTTGTTGTTCAGGACTAATATCTTATATACGATCAGACGCCATCTTGAAAGCATACAGCAATGCATCTTGGGAAACCGAGTATAGTTAACTAGGTCAAGTAGCCAAGAGGGCCGTCGTGCTGTAGTTTAACTGTGTTGGGATGTCACCCAGAATCCTTAGCGCCGATCATTTCTGGTCATGCACATGCATATGGGCTATTGACTATTCAACAAAACTCCTTGATAAAACCTTGTCGTACGAACCGTTGGCAGATGAATTTTTGAGTGACTTTCAAGAATCATGAAGTTCTTTGATCACATCAATGCATGGTTGTTCGAATCTCGGGACACCTCACTGGAAAGATAAGTTCTGCGGGGGTTTAAACTTACAAGAGTTTTAACCTTGAGAACAAATGTTTTTTAAAGGGCAAATCTTAGTAAGAAAGTACGACATTCAATAGAGAGGGGGTTGCCATTGATACCAATGTGTGTACAGCCTGTGTATACTTTGTATAGTTTCAATTATATTATAATATGCATGCCTGTTTTTTGTTTCTTTGTTGAGACTGGTACGATTATATATGAACTGTATTATTAGGAAACAACACACTGACAGTAATCCAGATGTGAGTTTTGGTTTTAGGATTGGTGGCTTCATTTTTGTACAAAGTTTTATTTTTTAACGGGGGGTGGGTGGGGGGAATGATGGTCCAGACATCACAGCAATTCCAAACAAAAAAATGTCGGTTTTCTGTGTCGTGTTTTCTCTCCATCCGAATAATCTCTATACAATTAGTAACAAAACAAATTGTTTTGATTTTGTTTATCTTACTTGAATTACTGCTTTTTGTGTAAAACTTGTGTATACTTACTTGGTTATTCTTACAGAAAATATGTTATATTAAAAAGCAAATTAAGATTTCATTTGTATATATTAATTATTATATTAAGATTATAACAAGTAAAAGAAAAGGATATCTTCAAACGCATTATGTGCTTGTTTTATTTACCATGAACCATTGGAAAACTAAAATTGTGGATAAGTCCTCATTAGTAGGGGTGAATTTAAAAGTGATTTTGAACATTGTCTGAGCCAGTGTGAACATCCTAACAAAATAGTTCCAAGGGGTTCTTGTTACTTATAATAGAGCTGGGCCCGATTTTGTTAAATTGTTGGGCTAAAATTATTGTCGCTGAGCAAAGAAACAGCGGGGCACCAGTTGTAACAATACAAATGGCATGGGATTTGGGCTGGTAACCTGTTTATGCTTCACACCATTGCTTAGCAAATTTGTTTGCAGGAAAATAACCGTTATCTTGACCTTTATGACTTGGACTCGTCTTAGAGGGGCCGTATCGTCATGATTATAGCAGTAAATGGAATAACCCAGTCACATCACAAACGACACCCTTTTTGATTTGACTGCAAGCGCACACGTGTGCAGTACCTGGGTGAGACTTCATCATTCGGTGCACAGCCACAGACCTGCTATAATCATGACGACACAGCCCCCTTAAAAGAACCTCACCTGAAGAAATTAACTGAAATTAACGAGAAGAGGGACAAATTACGAACCACATCAGGTTGAAACCAATTTGCTATAGAGTATGGTGAATATATTATATGTAATAATGTGGGCAATGCTGCACTTAACATGTATGAAACAATACTGTCTGCGAACAGAATTGGAAGTGCAGGTCTGTCTAGATGATGAGTCAACCAATAAAAACGTATGTCACGCTACCTCAGGGAAAATATGAACCTGGTCTCCCATTTGCATGTGTCTTGTCCTCAAGTAAGTTGTGGGGGTCCCAGTGGCGTAACTCGGGGGGCACAGGGGTTCACGTGCCCCCCCAACTGATGCCCATGGCCTCCGGTGTCCCCCCATTTGAAATCTGTACTTTTTGAGATTGAAAATTTCCAGAATAAAGAGATACATTTTATAAGCTTTTTATGTAGTAATGTCAATGTTTTTAAATTATTTTTTTTATTATTTACATGCAGACAATATATTCAACCTCCACATCAGATTATTTCATAAAGCATAGTAAATGTCATAACATAAGAGTGCTGAAAAGGGGCTTGTTTAGGAAAAATACAAACGGAAACTACAGTTTTAATTGACCAAAAGTGCCCCCATAGGAAAAATGGTGCCTCCCCTTGTGCCCTGCCTCAAATTTTACCTTAATTATGCCACTGGGGGGTCCGTTTCTTTTGTGAAGTCACAGCCAAGAGTCATGGGTGGTGAAAGTACGGGCGGCCTTCGCTGCAAAAAAAAAAAAACAGTTTATTTTACAACAGTGAAACATTTGAGAAAAGCTCTGCTAGGGTCGAAATGTGAGGCCATGAACCATTTTTAATACAATAATGCTATTAAATAACCAAATCACAGCTACATGGGTGCTATTACCCCCAAAAACTACATGTACTCTAAACAGGGGAGGGTCCAGGGTTGTCAGATGGGGGCTGGGGGTGGGTCCAGGGTTGTCAGATGGGGGCTGGGGGTGGGTCCAGGGTTGTCAGATGGGGGCTGGGGGTGGGGGTGGGGATGGGGATGGGGAAAGGAGTGCACAAACTTAAAAGGGCTTGAAGGAGTACCAGGATGCCAAGTCGAACATCAAGACGGAGAAAAAAGCTGTGGTGAGGACGGGATAACACCCGAGCTATTCAAGTATCTTCCACTAGATGACACAAGGCGAGAGTCATGGAATGGAGGTCCAACTTGAAATTGGCTTAACTGTGTACTGCGGAAAGCGAGGTTATACTGTACCCATTAATATGGGTCTTTGATCTCTAAACATTAAGCAAAATGAAGTCAAAAGGAACGGGAAAAAACCACTTCAAAGAACAATTGCACATCCCTTAAGTAATAGTTTCTGAACAGCAGTTCTACAAAACGATGACACAGAATGGCTGGCAACAATTATGATTGTTGGGAACAGAACCTTCCAAGGGTGACAGAATGCACCAGAACGCCGGAAACACTGAGCTAGATAAGTGAGTGGGCTGGCAGTGTAGCTGGCTAAGGTTTCACCAGATGTAAAATATTCTTCACCACACTACAAGTACAAGTGCAGTACAGTACAAGGTAGGGTGTGGGGTGAAGATGTCAAAGATGATTTCCCAAGGCTTGCGCCCACACACCCCCAATTTTTTAGTAGCGATCGACACCCCGTGCAAAATCATCACTAACACAATCAAATTTGTAACTCACCGCCATCGCTTTGGTGGTAGCTATGTCCTGGGAACTCGGTCAAAAGGCCAGCCATTTTGTAGAACTGCTGGGTGTTCAGAAACTAAAACAAAACAAAGAGCGTTTCATTGGAAAAATCATCATTATGGTCAAGTCATGGACAGGTTTTTTTAATCTAAAATTACAATCATACTAAAAAAAAATAATACTCATAAAAAAGTATCACATGAAATGCGCAGCATCCATAGATTATCATTCAGAATAATAAAATCTGCCTTCAAAGCTTGCCTCCGCTCCCCACCACCAGTCTGAAAAACCTGAAGCCATCTGGTCAGATTTTGAGATCATTATGATTCCGAATTTGTAGTTTAAAATTCAGATGTTCATCATCCAAAATTTGAAGGGAACATATATACATGTATATATATATACATATCTTTTAATTCATGAGAACGAGGTCTGAAGTATATGTAAAACCTCTGGAAAAGAAGTTTTCTACAAGTTAAAAAAAAAAAAAAATTGTAAATAAAAACCGAATTGTGAGAAGAAAAAAAAGCCCCCATGGTGAAAATCACGTTTTGACCCAGGATATGGGCGAATTCCTAGGTGGTTATTTTGTACATGGCCTATGGAGCATGGTGAACCTAAGATATGGCTACATTCCTGCAAACATTACTTGTGCACATAGTTTGGGCCTTAGTGGACCCCTGATATGGCTATATTCCTGTGCCCATTACTTGAGCACAGTGTATGGGAACTCTGCGGCTAAGAATATGCCCATACAATGGTTTCATACTGAAAAACACATGGATGAGGTGTTAAACTTGGAGGCAATCCAAACAAGTCCATGTAGGAAGCTCCAACTCAATGGTCTGTCCCATCTCTGAAGCTGGTACAGGATTTATCACCAAATACTTCCAACAGTAAATGTGAAATGCAAAGCTCTTATGGCGTGGGGCCCGGGGGCCTGCTTAGGGGCCCCGGAAAAGTTTGGATTTTAGATGCTTTGCGGTACAATTTGAGGCTATTCCTGGCAACTTTCCCCTTGATTGTGAGCACAAAGAGTATAAAGAGAATTATTATTATTATTATAAAAAAAAAATAGTTTTTACTCTTGCGGTGCTATCTGAGTCAAAGTCATGATCCTGTTTGACGACCATTTTCTTTGGCCATACTATGCCTTAAACAAGTTACCAGTCATCAGAGCCATGTGATGTGAGGAGCTTAAAACTGGTTCCCACCAATTTCTGCCGAGAACATTATTTATGCTTATCAGCTCTGCAAATTCGGGCCATGGCCTCTAAAATTAAAACTCCTAAAAAGATGGCGGCCATCTTGCTAGGAGATGACCAGTTAACAGCCGTCGTTCTCTTATACTGGAAGTTGGAAAATCCACACTTAATCTCTAATTATACTACCATTCTGGAAACAGTAGGCTGAACGGCTGGGTTACCGCAATCAAATTTAGCTCTTAATTCAGTCCGTGCCAAGCAGTCTCAGTTCCTAACTGCCGAGCAAACGAACTTTGTCAATTCTAATAAAGTCAAGGGGTCTACCATCTTATCCGGAAGTTCCCATGCAGCTCGTTACGAATTAGATTGACCTTGCATTAAAGCGAGAGACTAGTTTTTAAGGACCTCTGAATCAGACATCGACGTGTGGCATAATTGGGAGTGCCCCTTATGTTCTTGAGGAAAGGGGGGGGGGGTATCGGTCAAGGAATCCCAATCTGACTTTGACCGGGGTTTTCAGGTGTCAAAAATGGGCTGGGATGGAAATTTGTCGGAGTCCAACAAATCAAATTCTCCAGGAAGCCACACTCAGTGATATCCTGCCATGGGTTACGTTTGTTTACGACACATGGAATTACTCATATAGTCTGGTTTATATAGACACAGTCACCCCTCCCACGTCTCAAGTACGCTTTACTTCACTCTCATCGTCTTCTAAGACAATGCAAGCAGTGTGAGAAACTGTCCCCGGGGGAAAAACATGTCTCTTCAAAGTTAAAGAGTCCATTCATTTCAACTGGAAAGGGCTTCTGATGTTTGTTTGTTTGTTGGGTTGTTCATTGGGTTGTTGGGTTGTTTGTTTCTTTGTTTGTTTGTTTTTTTTTGGGGGGGGGGGGTTGGGTTGTTTGTTTGTTGGGGTGTTTTGTTTGTTTGTTTGTTGCGTTGTCTGTTTCTTTGTTTGTTGGGGTGTTGGATTGTTTGTTTGTTTGTTGGGTTGTTCATAGGGTTGTTTGTTTCTTTGTTTTTTGGGTGTTGGGTTGTTTGTTTGTTTGTTGGGGTGTTAGATTGTTTGTTTGTTTGTTGGGTTGTTTGTTTGTTGTTAATGTTGTTGTTATTAATGTCGTTAATACAAGGGGCAAAAGTGAACGCTAACCCGACAACCATTGACAAGGTCAATGAACAGAATAAAACATTGAATCAGACTGTGAAAGCTCTTCAAAGAGCAGCTCTGATGGGCCAATCAAAGGTTCACTGCAACTCAGAGTTGCTGAACAAGAATAATAGAAAATAAGGACATCAAAGAAGATATATCTGGAGATCGTATATCTATGGAACTTACCAGAAAGGACATCACCTGGCTGTGTGTGCTGTTCCCCCACTATAGACTAGTACGTAGGCCATCTACATAGTTTCCCAGGACACCTATAAACAGAATGAAAAATGAATGTGCTTTTGTGACACATGTTGGTTGTCAGCCAGAAATCTGGCATGGACATTAATTTGTATCCCGAATTTGAGACAATTTGTATTTATTTCTGAAAGATTTGACTAGGGAAAAGAAAGGGAAGTTTGTACGCTATTCCCCATTCGTCTTAATTGTTTTTTGGGTTTGTTTTTTTCACTTGGTTCATTTCGTAAGCCATCAATTAATTGTATCAATTATGCGATCATCATTCCTCCACTGCTTAGGGATCGGCTTTGAACAGAGTAGCTTACACAAGACGTCAAATCGGAGAACCATGTCAGATTTGAAGCTGGAACTAAACTGATTTATACTTGCCCAACCGTCAGGCTGAAATTTGAATTCTCTCAGGGGGCTGATTATCCCATTTCTTGATCGGAATAAACATTACTCACACAACCTGGGCCAATTGTCCAATTTTCCATACACTCGTTTCCAATATGATACTGAAGTGTACGCTGCCTTTTTTGAAAATATTCTGCCGAAGGCCACCGACCTGACTAAAAGCTAAAGGGTTTATGCCTAAATAAAGACAAGTTTATTGTAAATCTTTTAGACACTTGGTAAGTTTACACCATGTTTTACACTAACAAGTTATCTGACACAAAATACAGTTTCTCGTGCCGTCAGCCTTTGTTCTAAGAAACAAAATTTTTGCCTCTATGGTGGCAACAACTACTGACACTTGTATTTTGTTTTGGATTGGGCACTTCCCGTATCCCTAGATGATGGATTTTTAGTTGTGTTTCTTAATCTTTTCACACAAATACTGTAATACATTGAGTGCGTTTTACATTTCTTGTTCTGTGACATAAATTCAGTGCAGCAGGGCAACTCCGAGGCGTGTTTTCAGTGGAACTTCATGTCTTTTAGAAAGTTGGCCTGACTGGTTGGAACTGGAGTGTGATGGCACTTAGTACTTGTTTGCCTAAAAGGAAGTGAGTCACTGCAAGACCCTAAGTTGAATAATACCAATCAAGAATCGCTACCGGGTCTATATTTCACTAGTTTGGGGTTTGAAAAGATTGAACAAAATAAGGATGAACTGTTTAAAGATATATTACACTATGTTATTCTTTTATTTATTTAGTTTTTGAAGAGTACATTCTCAGCAAACAGCTAAATTGGCTGCAAGTTTCATCAATTTTGTGGGTTATGTTTGAATGAAAAAAAAAATTAAATAAAAAATTGTCTCTGGTTTGTCGGGGATTTTTTGGATTATGGCTTATTTGGATTGCGGCAAACCAAAATACCCAAAGGTCTTCAAATGCTATTTTTTGACTTTGATGGAAATCTTTCTCTGGAGGACTGGTACTGGGCATGGACTGTACAATGAGTCTGTTTTCTGACTGACTAATCTATTTTATTGGTTTTGATAATTATGACAACTCCTGTACTTCGATGAATGAACCTTGTGATTTCAAATCTTTGGCACTGATGTGAAGATAAGGCCTATAATAGCTGTTATGAAGGAGTAAAGTTAAAATAAACACACAACACGACAACTGTGGTGTCAAGATCACGAGGTTAGTGACATGTGAGCCAGTCAAACCTCCATGGTCAAACCAATTGCTCCTTAAATGCACAAAATAAGTGCAAAAGTTTCTTGGACAGTTAAGCACCTTTCTCACTAGACAAATTTTCCCAGGAATGTTTGGTTGACCTTTTCACACTAAGCCCTGCAAACTCCTGGGAAATAGCCTTTTCCCGGGAAATAGTTGCCCCTGCTTGGGAGTTAGGCTTCAGGGCGATAACCCCAGGGTTGGCATGCTGAGTGTGTTCAGTCTTCCCAGGAAAATGGCATCGAGTGTCAAACGAACATAGGGTGGTGGTGGGGTTAACATTCCCCAGGAATTTCCTGGGGTTTTATTTCCTGGGAATTGGCTCTGTAGTGTGAAAAGGGCTTTAGAATAGCTTCTTCAAAGGAAAACCAATACGGACTTGTATGATCTATGTTTATACGTGGTTATAAGTTTACGATATCTTACATATATGGCTTTCAATGTTGTAGAGTATGCAGTAATCCTAGTGCTGTTGGTGTTAGGTGGCCATTACTGGACAAGCGCCTTATGACTTAAGCTAATCACAACAGGATATTTACTGAAATGACCACAAAATTAGACTGGTTCCTGCAAACTTTCAGGCAGAATGACTGGCATCTGTGTCTTAATTAGAGTGGCCATGGGATAGGAGTCATGACCTGGTGATGTCATCAAGTTGGATCAGTGCCTCTGTACAATCTTTTTAACAATTTAGATCACATTTTTCGGGAGAGAATCAAGATTTCTTACTTTTTAGAGAATTTTCTTTTGCAACATCAAAGTGGCGAGTCTTGCAAACCAGTGGTACGCAATAGTATGGGTGGCCTTCACTGGAAAACAAAATAGAAGAAGTTATCATTTAATAGAAGAATGCTATCAATTTACCCATGTCACTGATAAATCAATTGTGCTACCCAAAACAAAAAGTTCACATGTTCTCCATCAAAAAAATTGTTTTTTAAAATAAAATGTTTTGTTAAAAGGGGCAGATTTGTGCCAACTCAGGTAATCATGCTATGACAGTATGATACTCCCATACAAACACTTGGCTTGTTTTTCCTTGTCAGTTTTACCACCAGTAAGTGTAGTTTACATACAACTACAACAAAATGTGGTCATTGAGAGTATATAATAATACTGGAGTCTTATTTTGGCACGTATCTACCAGCAATTAGGTACTCAAGGCGCTTATTATTGTGATTTTTTTTCGACAGGTTTTTGAAGTTTTTGAATTATGAGACCCATTTATGTAGCACCTTGTAATGGTTTACAAGGTGCTGTGGCGCATTCAGCAGCCACTGCCAGAAACACCGGGGCAAACCCCTTCTCTTAGCGATAAGTGTCACTGGGTTCTTTTATGTGCATTACACAACGCACGGGACCTACAGCTTTACGTCCCATCCGAAGGATGCAGCAATAATGGTTAAGTGTCTTGCTTAAGGACACAAGTGTCAAGACCAGGACTCGAACCCGCACTCTGCTGATCAGAAACACCAGAGATTGCGTCCAGTGCTCTTGACCGCTCGACCACGACACACCACGCCACCTAAAGCGCGGATACTGTTCTTGGCAACTACCAATGTTGTCCTTGACTTTAAAGCAGTTATTTGTAAAGAAGTATATCAGCAAGTCTTTAGAGGTAAAATTAAGGACGCTTAATTTGTTTCATGATTATGCATGGACATGATGAAGAAATGGTCTATTTAAATTGAATAACCGTAGTATTACCAGTACTGTCCACACACACACACACACACACAGGGAGCCAGGATAGCACTTCAAATGGCCCAAACAGATGGCAGAGTATTTAGCAAACAATACTATAAAGCCAAGGGGCAAGCATTAGAACAATTCAAAAAAAAAATTCAAAGTGTAACAGTTTGTAGGTTGTGACCTACTAGGTCAGGAGGCACGAACTTTCCACGAACTTTACTCTAGAGGATTAAACAATACTTTCATTCAGGGTGTACACAATATTGATAAGATTGAAACTATAAATGTTCACAGATTTGCACATAACTTAAATGGTATATAGAGATGGACACGGTGGAAAACCTTCCATGAAATACTTCTGCCTAAAAGGCTATAGTTTTCAAGAAATGAGTTAAACAAGTTTGATCTCACGAGTCCAAAACCCAACAGTGATAAACATGTAAGGCCCCCACCCACTATATTCTTGTGACTCTGATGACCGATTGAGCTTAAATTTTTACAGTTGTTATTTCATGTATATGTTGGGCCCACCTAAAATGCGGATACTGGTCTTGGACAACCACCAATGTTGTCCCTGACTTTAAAGAAGCTGTTCGTAAATTAAGTGTACATTGTTTCCAGCGCTGTACTATAAAATCTTGAACCCTTTGCTGTATACATTAAATGAGAGGAAGCGTTAGACATGTTGTGCCCCTGGGGAAGCTAAACTATTTAGAAACATGACAACAAAGGTTGTGGTTTCACTAAGAAAAATGAAAAAGGCTAGACTGTTTGTCAGGAAGCCAGTCGGGTGTGGTTTTTTATCTCCAGGGGGAGGAAGAGCAGAGGAAGGAATGGATCTCACCTCAATCAAACCAAAGATTAAAACATAGCCGCGCTGTTTCCAATGTCCTCCAGAGAGCACGTGGGACTGTGAGCCGTTGCTTAGCGACCGCAGTACAACTTTGTGCATCACTAGGCGTTGCCGAGGCTCCGGCTAATGTGAAGCGGGGACTCTGTGCCAAGACGTTGATATCGGTGGGGAGAGCTCCGGAAACTGGCTAGGCCAGAAGCATTATCAAGCTCATGTTAGGCAACTGCTGCTAAAGTCTGCTCATATCTCAGTGTGACGAAGAACATAATGTGTCATGAAGTGATGACGGCCTTTGCAGACGATCTCGTTAGCCAGAGAGTTTATCCATCTTGTGGTGTTCAGAAGAGTCGTTTATTTATCTCTATCAGGTTGAAGGCTAGGGGTGTGTCTAGAGGGCCCCTGAGAGACACAAGGGTGGCAACCTACAGAACAGGAAAAAGAAGGAGTGGGAGAGGGGTATTAAAATCAGAAAATAGAGAAATGACATGTAGCGTGTCATGGTCGAGTGGTCTTGGGAATCGAACTCAAGGTTTAATGGGCGAGTCTTCAGAGAGTGGGTTCGAATCCCGGTTGTGACACTTGACTAACTACCACCTAACTATAACTGCTTCTCATTACCCAGAGGTAAATGGTTACCTACGAGGGTAGAGATTGTTTAAGTGATTGATAGAGATTGTTGATTAGCAACCTGTGCTCCTATTTGGCTACCGGTGCTGCATACTCGGAGTTGAGATGGTTTCAATGAACAGGGATAATAATGAACAGGGGCCCAATGAGCAGGGGTAATAATAGCATAAGGCTCTTTGATGGAAAACGTTTAAAAGTGCCTAATAAATGCATATTTTTATCATTATCATAACAAACTAAAAATTGATCTAATGGCCATGGCGGTGGTTCTGAAATGAACCAGTGCTTGAAGAAGTTAAAATTTCGATCAGTATGCTCTGATGGTCTTCATCATCCACTGTTTATTTCTCCTGCAGATGATCAGATCATACTGATTAAAGTTGGAACACCACTGGTTCTTTTCCGATTTACAGCAACACAGAGAGATTTTTGGCATGGACAGTGTTTCTGCAAACTGACCAATCCTTGAGTTCAACTTATTAAGAGTCTGAGTTCTCAGTGTCGATTCGGCCCAGTGTCCAAATCCCCATCATTTGGGACAAGTCCAAATCCAAATTAAAAGTCACAAAGGTCAAGTCGTAGCCATTCCAAAAAGGAAACTTCACTGTTCCTTATTGAGCCCAAGACCCAAGAGTGCAGATGGTTGAGTCTGAGTCTGAGGCCAAATAAATTGACTATCGGGCTCAAATCCGGGTCTGAGTCATTGATTATCAGTCTCAAATCCGGGTATGAGTCATTAACTATCGGGCTCAAATCCGGGTCTGAGTCATTGATTATCAGGCTCAAATCCGAGTCTGAGTCATTGACTATCGGGCTCAAATCAAAGTGTGAGTCATGATTATCAAGTTCAAATCAGAGTGTGAGTCAGTGACTATTGGGCTCAAATCAGAGTGTGAATCAGTGACTATCGGGCTCAAATCAAAGTCTGATTCATTGACTATCGGGCTCAAATCAAAGTCTGATTCATTGACTATCGGGCTCAAATCAGAGTGTGAGTCATTGATTATCAAGTTCAAATCAGAGTGTGAGTCATTGACTATCGGGCTCGAATCAGAGTGTGAGTCATTGATTATCAAGTTCAAATCAGAGTGTGAGTCAGTGACTATCAGGCTCAAATCAGAGTGTGAGTCAGTGACTATCGGGCTCAATTCAAAGTCTGAGTCATTGACTATTGGGCTCAAATCCGAGTCTGAGTCATTGATTATCAAGCTCAAATCCGGGTCTGAGTCATTGATTATCGGGCTCAAATCCGGGTCTGAGTCATTGATTATCAGGCTCAAATCCGGGTCTGAGTCATTGATTATCGGGCTCAAATCCGGCTCTGAGTCATTGATTATCAGGCTCAAATCCGAGTCTGAGTCATTGATTATCAAGCTCAAATCCGGCTCTGAGTAATTGATTATCAGGCTCAAATCCGAGTCCGAGTCAGTGACTATTGGGCTCAAATCAGAATCTGAGTCAGTGACTTTCGGGCTGGAATCTGAGGCTGAGTCACTGACTATCGGGCTTGAATCTGAGTCTGAGTGAGTCAGGAATCATACAACAACACTATTGTCATTTTGGCATTTCATTGAAAGGTTTAAAATTAATGTCAAAATTTCATTCACAGTACATATCTATTGAACATTCTTCTTGGTATCAAATTATGTCCATCTGATTCATAAATAATGTTTTTTCTTTTGTTTTACTTTCCCCACTTTGTTTAAGGATTAATACACATTTTATTCTCAGGCTAGCGCTCTGCCAACTAGGTCTTGTGGCAGTATGCTTTCCTCTTGTTTCAGAGACTTACATCCACACATGGGAAGTCCATTAATTGTTCCCTCCTTAACAAAGTCAAACTATGAAACAACGTTTCCCTTCTGAGGAAGAAGCCCATCAAAATTTGACGACATAATAGTTGAAATGTACGAGTGCCCCTTGTCAAAAACAAGTCAGCTAATCTAAGCCAGTGTTACCAATCCTCCAAGCATTCGCAGCTAATTTGAGATCCCAAACCAGCAGTTGGTGCGGACCCAGTACCGGCTGCAATTTATTTTCTGCGGTTCAGAATTGCCATCCTCGAAAATATTCCATTTTTTTTAAGGATTCCTTTTTCGAATCAATTCAAACACACACACACAAAATCCCCATTGAAAATCATAACCACAGTGGCAATTTATAAAAAAATAAAAAGTACAGGCATTTGATAGTACTTTTTATTATTGATATTATTGTTACTAAAACAACCCAAAATTCACAATGAACAAAAGTACAAAGTAAACCAGGTAAAACACAGCTCAATAAAGCAAAGAGAAAAATAAGGAAAAAGTAAGCAAGCACGAAATATATTCATACAAAGTGAAAAAAACACCTTGTAAATTTTACAGTAAAAAGACTGGAAGCCAGTCTGCCAACCAACCCTTGTAAAATGTACAGTCCACATTATGAATACTGTAAAGGTGTTTACAGATTATTACCGTAAATGTTACAGTTTACTGTAAATATCACTACCAGTGGTGTAACTAAGGAGGGGGGGGGGAGAAACGTGTGCCCCCCCTCCCCTTATTTAAAATCTGGACTTTTGAGATAAAAAATACCAAAATAAAATGTTACATTTTATGAGCTTTTATGTCGTAATTTCAATGTTTCTAATTTTTTTTTTCCAATTTACACATAGAATGTATTTTGTTTTACCTCAACACTTCAGAAGAGCCCTAACAAGGGGCTTGTTTAAGAAAAATACAAACGGAAACTACAGTTTTAATTGGTCAAAAGTGCCCCTAGGAAAAATAGTGCCTCCCCTTGTGCCCCCTTAAAATTTTACCTTCGTTATGCCGCTGGGGGGTCCGTTTATAAACATTTCTTTTGTGACGTCACAGCCAACAGTACTGATCATTACAATTTCCTGTAAAATAAACACATCAAATTAATGTATTTTGTTTACATTGTATATCTAAATAAATTTATACTTGTTTAATTATAGTTCAACAAGATAATACAAGGACACTGTGGAGGGCCATCACCAAAAAATAAAACCCAGTTTAACATGAATGAAAATCAAGAACAACCGTGAACAATGACAGTTATGTGGGTCAGTGACCGCAAAAGTAAAATAAACTACTGTCATTGGCCAGCTTAAATTGGTTGTGTTGTTTCTTGATTCTTGTTTTACAGATTCTGTTGTTTTTTTGTCATGAATCTTGTTTATTTATTCATCTTGTGCAGCTGTTCTTTGTTTGTTTGTTTCTTGGTTATTTTTGTTGCTTTTTCCTTGTCTTTTTGCTTGGTTGCATAACCACCCCCTCCCTTTCCCACCCTTTTCCTTCCAACTTTGTTTAGTCATTATAGTCTTATGTGCGGGCATGTTTATTTATTAAATAATTTTGATTTATTTTTACATGTATTATTTATTATTTTGCTCGATTCTGTTTACTTGTGCAAACTGTATTTTTGTGAACTTTATTGTCATTGAATCTTGGCCGAATAAATAATAATAATAACAATAATAATAATCAGCACTGCACATGAGATACTGACTCTCACAATGGTGACAGTAAGATTGATCGTGGCGATGACGTCAGGTGGTTTTGGTCAATACTGTAATGACTTCAGCTCAGTATTTGTAGCCTGAGAGTTCCCAAGGGAGAACAGTTTCAGAGTTTTAAAAGACTTGTACTGAACCCCTTCCCTTTTTTGTAAGTCTTGGATCCGCCCCTTTACTGTAACTCTCCCTGATTACAAGAGCAGTAGCACGAACTGACATGGCATGCAACCCAAATTGAAAAGAAAATATTATTCCACATGAATTAAAACAAATGTCACCGAGAAAAATAATTGCGTCTGTGAAAAAGCGTCAAGTTAGTTGGGCTTTTAATCTCTCTTCCTTCCTTGTCTCTGAGATGGAGTCGAGAGAGAGACCCCCTTTTTATCTTTTTTTGTCACTGGTGGAAAGTCCGCTTGAAAAAAAAGAAAACATTGAAAGATGACATTTGATTGTTTCAGGAAAGCGGTTTTCACCCGCGCTGATGGACACGATTAATACATCCAATATCACATTTCCCAGGCCTTGGCCAGTGTTTCCTGACAGGAAAGACAGGCCCAGCTTCCCCCAAATTCTAGTGAAAAAGGGGAATATACACAGGGCTGGTGGGTCAGCTCTGAGCCCCCCTGTCCTAAACATCAGGATTTGATCTGAAAGTGGCAATCAATTCTTCTTTGATGAGATGAAAGATGCTTCTTTCCGATGTCAAAAAACGTGACAAGAAAAGGTTAGAAGTTAGATGTTTTTTTTACGCGCAGGCTGTTGATGGGTTTGACAAAGTTAGGGTTGGAACTTAATTCCCAACTGTGACTAAAAGGGAAATAGGCTGGCCCTGTTTATAAAAGTGCTTTGTTAAGCCTTGCATACAGGGTACCACACAGCGTGGGCAACGTGCTGTTTAACTCATATTAATGAGTTAAATCAACGAAAAAACTAAGACTTCTTTGAAATATTTTCAGCTCAGATAATTTTTGTAAAAAGGATCTTAAACAGTAAGTGATAAGTGAATTGGGTTTTTCACCCAACTCCACCCCCCCCCCCTTTTGCCCCTCTCTTACCCTTCCCACAAATGAGATTGAATAACAAAACCAACTGAAGGATTTGTTTGTGTTTTCGCGACTAAAACACATTTTTTACCTAACGTATAATCTAATTAAGATTGTTCAAAAAATGTATAAACGACGTCAGGTAATATAATTAACAGTAAATGTAGGATTATGTCTTACATTTCTCGCAAATTGTTGCTCTTGGTAAAGTATAACCTCCCCAAATTATTTCTTTGCCCCCACCAGCCCAACTAATTAATATGTCCACAGTTCTGCTCCTGCACAAAAGGTTCCCCGCTGAAAGATTTCCCCCAACGAAAGTGTTTGCCTTTGGATGGAAATTGAGAGTGGCATTCCGATATAAAGCAAGGTTTTCATCTTTCTTTACCGGGAATGGACCTTGACCGTTTTTTACACAACATTTTATAAAGCATTGAACTTGACGAGGTGTTTTGTGATTGAACAAAAATGTGTCACTTCCTGACATAAGCCATATGGACTTAATTTTGGTACGTTTTATTCCCCGCTCTTTCCTTTCATTTGTGGCATGTCGTGGCTGAGCTTGTCTAGCCTGTTGGACTCAAGTTCTGATGGCGGCGTCCATGGAATGTGGGTTCGAATCCCTGTCATGACGCTTGTGTCCTTGGGCAAGACACTTACAGCTATAATTGCTTCTCATCACCCAAGAATAAATAGGTACCAGCGATTGTTGATGTGAATGATTAGCAACTTGCATGCCCAATTGGTTGTCGGTGCTGCATACTCCTAAGGAGTTGGGATGGTTTCAGGAATGGAATGCTTAAGGCCCAATGAACAGGGTAGTAATAGTGTAATCCATGTGCATTGTTAAGAACTGAATAGTCAATGTAAGTGTTGTTCAAATTGTAGGATGAGAAATACAACTGCTGTTGTGATTGTTGTTGTTGTTGCTGCTGTTAATGTTATTGCTGCTGCTGCTGTACTGTTGCTGTTGTTGCT
This sequence comes from Marthasterias glacialis, assembly GCA_911728455.2. NCBI lineage: Eukaryota > Metazoa > Echinodermata > Asteroidea > Forcipulatida > Asteriidae > Marthasterias > Marthasterias glacialis. The sequence continues at coordinate 8,346,935 of OU452235.1, forward strand.
GCTGTTGATGTTGCTGCTGTTGTTGTTGCTTCTGCTGCTGCTGTTGTTATTATTGCTATTGTTGCTGTTGCTGCTGTGCTGTTGTTGTTGATGTTGCTGTTTGTGCTACTGCTGTGCTAATGTTGTTGTTTTTGTTATTATTATCATTATTATGGTTTATTGATTGCAGCCAACGTAAAGGCGGAAATGTAGTTACAATGAATTTATTCACAAGCATTTTTGGAGATTAACATTGAAAAAAAAAACAGAGTGGGATTGAACCTGCGACCTCCAGGTTTCAAGGCCGTGCCCTACCAACAGAGCTATCAAGCCCTTCTTTGTCAATATCTTTGTTCTTTTATGTCAAGTAATGAACCATGCAAGTTATAACAAAATTACTTTTCCAAAAAAATAAAATACAGTAACAAGGGGAAGTACAATAGATTTCAAAACAAATTACAAATTTATCTTAGAACCATGTATTAAAATCATGCCCTGGATTCAACTGATGATTTTGGCCTGCTGAAGAATTTACAAAAAGGAGCCGTGATTTTGAAGATTTTTTTTTTAATAAAAGGATGACATAATGTTTTTGTAAGGCTCGTTCAATACTCATATTTTCAAGGCAAAAGTGACGATTGAAACATTACTTTCTTGCTGACAGCTATGCGTTCTTGCCTCAATGTCTACTCAATCAACTAGCAGCCTTGGAAGTGGGCGTCTTTAATTTGCAGAATCCCCTGAAATGATTCCTGTTCTAGATAATTATTTGCAGATGAAAACTCTGCCCCTGTGATATAGAAATCTGTCTGCATTAGTACAGTTTCCCGACTCTAAATTCTGACGAAAATAGCCCGACGCTCAAGAATTGACTTAGTTTTCTCTTCATACGAGGGACTTTTACAGAATGATAGGGAACTCTAAAGTCTGAGTCCTCATCGTTTGAATCCAAGTCCCGCGTCAACAACACTGCAAAACACTGGGTGTCAAAATAACACCCTGGTGCCCCTCCGTTCAAATGCCAAACCCTAAATACAGCCCTTACCGTAGACCCCAGCTTATGTTCCCCAAACCCCAGCCAAAACACCTTATTCTTGTACCTAAAGCTGAAATATAAGATAACCTTAAAAAAGTCCTTAACTCTAATAACCCTACAAGTACAACCCAACCTCAAACCTAATCCTGAATCAAATCCTCCACACCTCAAAGCCCAAGCACATTGGTAAGAAGGAAAACATACATGTTCACAGATTTACATATACCTTACATGGTATAAAGACAATGATGGTAGAAAACTTTCCTTGAAATATTTCTGCCTGAAGTGTTATTGTTTTTAAATAATAAATGAAACAGTGAGATGAAAAATCTACCTGTAGGAATGCGTACAAAAATGCTGAATGCATTTTTACCGTTTTCTCACAAACGAAACAACAAAATGAGCTGACATTTTCACAGGTTGGTTTTATCACAGATATCTTGGTTTGTGCAAAGAATGGAAGCATTTACAGTCAGTTTACTAATGTTGAGCTGGGGCTTTAAACTGCATATCCAAAACCATTCCAGTCACCTAAACTCTCACCTCCAGGCCTTAAAATAATCTGAACCTGACCTAACACCAACTAACAATAACCAGCTTCAGTAGCATTTAGAGGGACATGGGGAGGGGAGGGGGGGGGGGCGTACCCCTCCATTGATGTCCATACCCCATGATGCACCCCTTCCCCTTTGAAATCTGGACATTTGAAATTCAAAATTACCAGAAAAAAATGTTACATTTTTAAAGTTTTTATGTAGTAACTTCAAATGCTTTTAAAACCAGTCAGGAGAGGATAGTGAAAAACCATGCACACTTTTGAGCATGTAGACACATTGTCTTTAATTTCATTTCAATTGTTAATTAAAATGGGGTCTTCAAATTCTATTTTCTCGACTTGGACAGTATTTCAGATAGAAATATGAAAGATTGGTACTGGTATGAACACTTCATAATCAGAAAGCTTTCAGACTGATACTAGTTTAAAAAAAAAATTGGACGAATACCAATCCTATGTTTACCTTTAACAGACCAAAACCAATGATCCATAACCCCAACCACCCCCACAAATCTGTTTTCAGTAACGGAGAAAAAGCCCTTGGCATGATTAATACGCCAACAAGCACATGCTGTGGTGACTTTCATCACTATTTTAATCATTACGTAACAGATAGTTGGACGACAGCCAAAACAAAAAATGATTTCCATGTGAGAGAAAGTTACCAGGGCTGTATCGTCTTGATTCTATATGAAAAGTTGTTCGTGAAAATGAACGTCATTTCTAAACCTTGAACAAAGAAAGAAAGATAACAAGTTAATCTGCAGTCCTGAGGCAGCAGAAAATTGGCTTTGCGTCAACACTGAAGACATACATCCTTGATAAAGACAACTTAATCAAGGGACTGGATTGAAATTACCTTAGAGATTCTACCTCATAACACTTTGGATGGTTGAATGACCTTTAATGATGAATCCCACAGCTTAGAATTCACAGGGGGTAAACAACCTTTTGCGGTGTTTTTTTTTTTCCAAATGTGAAAACACAACAAGCACTGCAAACTTGTGGTAATTTTGTACATATTTGCAAATTTTCATTCATTTTAATGTATGATGCATCATTGGTTTCTGCTCAAAGTTTATGATTAACGCTCCAGGTTTATGGTTTATGCTCTAGGTTTATGGTTTCCTCTAGGGCTATGGTTTTGGTTTATGCTGTAGGTTTATGGTTTATGCTCTAGATTTATTGTTTATGATCTAAGTTTTTGGTTTATGGTTAATGCTCTAGATTTATGGTTTATAATCTAGGTTTTTGGTTTATGCTGTCGGTTTATGGTTAATGCTCTAGTTGTATGGTTTATAATCTAGGTGAATGGTTTATGCTCTAGGTTTATGGTTTATCCTTTAGGTTTACGCTCCAGGTTCATGATTTATGCTTTAGATTTATGGTTTATGCTCTAGTTAATGGTTTATGCTCCAAGTTTATGGTTTATCTTCTAGTGTAATGGTTTAGGCTCTAGGTTTATGGTTCAGTAGAGTAAATTTTCTTTTTCTTCCCTAGTCAGGCTCTTCCGGACATTGTTGGCAAAAACTGCTGATACTCTACCAAGCAAACTTGCTCCATTTAAAGATAAATAACAACACTGCAACAGGTACAAACCTAATTCTCTTTTATCAAGATAACAGAAATACAGCTAGCAAAAAAAGTAGTATTGGTAAGTATGAAGACACTGTTGCTCATACACTGGTAAGCTTACTCTCTTTGAATCAATGTAAGGTACAACAGTGGATTTTTTGCTTTTTTTGCTTTTGTTTTGTTTTTTAGGTGGGGGGGGGGGTCAATTTCTGCCACTGTATTAGTTTCTCATAATCCATATGATTTTGGTAACTTTGGGAAACTGAGACTGGTTGTACTTACTCTTTTTGAATCAATATAAGGTACAACAGTGTTTTTCTTTTTGGTAATTTCTGGTATTGTATGGTATTTCTTAGTTTCTTAGCATCCGAAGATGATATTGATAACTTTGGAAAACTGCTACTGGTTGTACGTACTCTTTGAATCACTAGAAAGGGCAGCTTGTATGCTCCTGGTCCCGTCTTTATCCTTCATGTTGTCACGTTTTGGCTACTGGTTGCAAAACTTCTGCTACTCGGTATGCTTACTCTCCTTGAATCAAGATAAGGTAAAGCGGTGTCAATTTGAAAAAACTGCTGTCACTGGTATGTTATGGTCACTTTATCCCCCGTCTTTTTCCTTTGTAATGTCACATGTTTTTACGGGCTGCAACACTGATAAGGTAAGGTACCAAGATAAGGTAAGTGTCAATTTTGAAAACTGCTGTCACTGGTATGTTAAGGTCACTTTAACCCCTATCTTTATCCTTTCTAATGTCACGTTTTGACGGGCTGCAACGCTGCTGCTACTGGTAAAGCTCACTCTTTGAATCAAGGTAAGGTACAGCAGTGGTATTTGGGGGAATTGCTGCAACTTTCTCACTTTCGATCACTCCAACTCCAATGGGCTTAGTGGTGGACTGCCTCGTGATGTTCTGCCAGCCCTCTGTCCTGTGCCAGTCTGCTAGCTGCCATGAGACAACTCACATATTCTACAAAATGTTGGCAATTCTTGACTGGTGTTTATATGTACTTACTCTTGCTGAATCCCAGGAAAGGGCCTGCCCAGTGCTCCTCTGTCTTCATCCTCCGCAATGTTACATTCTGGCGACTCCCTAGCTGCGAAACTGCTACTCGTGGTATGCATACTCTCTTTGAATCAAGATAAGGTGCACCGTGCTGATTGGTAATGTTGGTAAAGCTGCTTCTGTTATGCTTCTCTCTTTGAATCAAGCGTGGATTGTTGACAATGCTCTTAACCTGCTGCTGAGTCCCTTTAATTCAACAAAAAATATTGAAATCTAACTGGTAAAAGTTGCATCTAAATATATTTCTATAAATGTATCCCAGTAAAGAAATTGTAAAAAGCCTTTTGATATGTTAATTTCACATTTGGATTTTTTCTTCCTGGACCTCCTTCCAACCTGGACCTTGTTTACTTATTAATAAGATACACCACATTAAATTTTTAAGTTTAAATTTTTACTGAATTATCAAATGATTTTGTATGCTTAAACTGTTCATGTTTTATCACTGTATGATATGCAATCTCTCTGCTGCAAGAAGTCTTATATGACACATTTAATAAATGTTTAAAAGTAATTGTTATATCACTTTTGTTTGTACTCTGTAAGACAGATTTTCTTGTGTTTGAGTTGAATGACGAATAAATTCTTTGAACTTTGAACTTGAATTGCAGACAAGAGTGTTTTTCTGAAGTACAATCACCCACTCACTCCCTCTTAAGGCAACGAGAGAATGACTCTTAGAAATGTCGAGTAAACTCAATAAATTTTCCTCTCTGAACCACACACTCCTGAACAAAGCATCGTTAGAATGTAAATATTATCAACCCATCAAGTGCAATGACCTCAGAGATCACCATCCAGCTTGAAATACTGTCATAGCGGTGTTCGTCTCATCATAAGAAACATGCACTAGGTTGACGGCAATGTTAAATCTTTTAAATTTGTCCGCAAGTCACACTGTCAGTCTTTACTTCTAGTTTTCATTAATAAATGATTGCAAAGCTGTATACCGTTTTCCCTATTCCTATTGAAAAGACAATAACCCGAGTACCTTGGGTGGGAATCGAACCCACTCCTGCCACCCATTCTGACCCCCTTGCTTCCTTCCAAACTTGTTGCAGTTAGCTTGGAATGACACATGCAGTCCGGTTTCATCTTGTGATCAGCAGCAATGCCCAACTTCAGGAAACTGTTCACAGCAGTGACGAAACTAGGGTAAACATTTAGGGGACACAAGTGGGTGCACATTTTTTTCTAGGGGGGGGGGGGGCACTTCTGGCCAATTAAAACTGTAGCATTTTTCTTAAACACCATGTTTTGTAATGAATTACTTGTATCTGGATCTTTGTCATGAGGGGGTAACCTGGGGGGTCACCTGGGGGGTCACTGGAAATTTGTGGGGGGCACATCACCACACCCTCATGGCTGTGCTGCTGAAGCCACATGCTATTTTATGTTGGCGTTCCCACAGAGCATTATTTTCAATAAAGTAAATTGGAAAAAAAATATACAAAGGGGGTCACAACAGGTATATTTTCAGCTGATTCATTATTTATTAATTACAAACTTTTACCTGGCATATAGACAAGGCAGTATGGCATACAACCTTGTTGATAGAGGGTTTCCTTATTTCGCAAAAGATGAATCCAATTTCACTGCTAATGAATTACTATTGATTATAAGATGCCATTCGCCATAAGACGGTCATTTTCCCTCTTCTCATTATCGACACCAGAATGGATTTTTAGTCCGACTGTCACCATGGCAACGAGCTCCACTGTGGCATTCATCATCGTTGCATAAGTTCTCTTCTTGGTAGACGGTTCATTCTGAAAGGCATGAACCTCACCATCAACAGGTCGCTTTATACTTTCATCGAACGTGAAGCCAATTTTTGTGACGCACACAACTTCTAAATCTGACTCCGAATATATTTGGTTTGCTTTGGCGTTTTGACTGAAGAACGGACCATTGTTTCCGCTCACTAAATAATTACAACGAATCATTGGGAATTAAGAGAAATACACACAGCACTGCACTGGGCAAAATACCTTGGTTCTGCTTACTGCACATTTGTAGCAGAAACACATTACCAGCCAAGAATGATATTGATCAGTGTCGAGTACTACTCAAGTACCACTGTGATGGTACCCATAATCGGCTAGAAAAATACTCGTCTTTGAAGTCCATACTCGACACTTGACTGAAAATTACTGTACTCAAAGACATGTACTCAATACTCGTCTGAAAATGTACTCAGATTTTAAGTATTGTCGTAAAAAAACACTTTACATTCTGCTTTCCTATTAGTGCAAGGAATGCAGAAAGCTCTGGAAAAAGTAAAATTGCCTTTTTCTAGTATGTATTCATGTTGAAAAAAATGGTTATCATAACAAGCACTCTGGTCATTTAGAAATTAGTCAAAAAAAACAAAACAATAATGTTTTATACCTCATTTTGCAGTATTTTGTTTTAAAAAAGACCTTGTACACATACTTGAAGATCCAAGTACGTGGTACTCAGCTGTTGGATATCAGAATACTTGGTACTCAGACACTTGTACTTGATGGCCCAAATACTATTACTCAAGTAGTACTCGGCAGTACTTGATACCCGACTGAAAAGTACCGACTACAAACCCTGGTTTTGATCTTGGAAGATCAAAACTAATTGTCTCACTCAATTCTACAAAACTATAGCATTTCAGGCAGAAATACTGCAAGGGGACTTGTTCACCAAAATCATCTTTACACCATGTTATCTGCTGATCTATGAACAATTCTATTTTCAATCTGACCAATGTTGTGCACCCTCTCTGGTCCTTGCTCTATGCTCTGAATAACATTTGCTGTTTAATTAACTGATTTAGGGAATCTGTCCCACCTAACAAGCTGTCCAAACTGAGCGACTTTGGCTTATGGCTTCAGCTGTAACACTGAAAAATTGGTAGTTGTTTTGGTCTAGCCAAAGCCAAACCAAAGAAAATTAACCCTTGCAAGATCTTTTATAGAGTTGGTAAATATACACTCAGTGTACAGCACATGGCGTCAGTCTGCCAACACAGTACTCTCACGGGGACCCTAAACAAATCAAATGTGGGAGTCAATATTGAGACAGCGCGCTTATTATGCGCTATTCATAAACATGGTTTATTGGGGGCTTAATTTACAGCACAAACAAGTTCAGTGTGTCGTACCATACCCATGAAATCATTGTCATCACGTAGGGCAGACACATTGTCTGCTTACGGTGGGAACATTGGCCGTTAACCAAGGGTTGACTTGTTGGTAGAATCGCGATAAAAGATGGGAGCCCATGAGCATGTCTGTAACTCATTAACGCATGTGCATATTCATAACTCAATAACACAAGTGCATATTCATAACTCAATAACACAAGTGCAAACTCACAACTCATTAACATAAGCACAGCCTCATAACAAGTGCATACTCATAACTTAATAATAGTAATAATAATAATAATACTGGGGTCTTATATAGCGCACGTAACTACCAGCAATTAGGTACTCAAGGCACTTATTATTGTCATTTTTTATGACAGGTTTTTGAAGTTTTTAAATTATGAGACCCACTTATGTAGCACCTTATAAGGGTTTACAAGGTGCTGAGGCGCATTCATCAGCCACTGCCACTCAGCGATAAGTGCACTGGGTTCTTTTATGTGCATTACACAACACAAGGGACCTACGGCTTTTACGCCCCATCTGAAGGACAAAGCAATAATGGTTGAGTGTCGTGCTTAAGGACACAAGTGTCATGATCGGGACTCGGACCCACACTCTGCTGATCTGAACACCAGAGCTTGAGTCTGGTGCGCTAGACCACTCGGCCACGACACACCACTGACACAGGTGCATAGTCATAACCCCAAAACACAAGTGCATGTTCATAACTCATAACTCATCACAAGCGCATACTCACACACAACCCATTTTGCATGCTCAAAACTCAATTACCCACTTATGCTCAAACCATCACTCAAAATAACTCATGCACATGCTCGTAACACATTAACCCTTTGCACATGCTCATAACCCCCAAAACCATGCTCAACCATAACTCAAAAACCATACTCATAACTCAATAACTCAATTCTCCAATGCACATGCCCATAACTCAAGGGAGGTTTGCGGCAAGCTTATCTCTCAAAATTTGAAAAGCAAAGCCTGGCAGAAAGATCATTATGCTTACTAGTTCAAGAACCACGCCAAATTTGAAAACTGTTCAGCAGAAAAACATCGCTGAACAAATTCATTTGCACTGCAAAAAACAAGCAGGGAACCAGCCACACACGGTGTACATGACATGCTATTACTTGGCTAGTAACGCACTTCTGCGCAGCAAGATCTTGCCGTGCTTAGTAAATTTGTCAAGTAATGAGCCCATGTCAAAGGCAAGGCTTGATCATAGGCGTATGGGGACTCTTTGGTTAAGTGGGGGGGGGGGGGTGGAAGAGGTTGATTTGCCTGAACTTTTTTCACAGATAAAAACAAAAGTATCAATATCTGATAAAAGTTTTATTTTCTTCTTCTTCTTGTTTTTCCTAAATTTCCCCACTATTTTGTCCAGATTTTTTTTTTTGAGGGGGGCAACTCCCCCCTCCCCCCCACCATGTCTTGTACACCTATGGGGTTGATGATCCCATTTTTTTCAGGAGGAGCAGGAAAAGATAGAATATCACTATATACCTTTTCCCGCCATTTTGCACAATCCCATTTGCACATTTAAACATTGTTAAAACACATTCAGTAATAGAGGCCTCCTGTGTCATGCCATTTAGCCATCCACCTGACACACATGACACAAGTCTATTGATTTCATTGTTGTTTCAACTTAATTTAATGACCATCAGAGATAATTGGTTCATGTGGAGTGATCATCCTTAGCGATGGTTGTAATTATGGTTTGTTAGTCACATCGATCACGTCTGGAATGTAACACTGTCACATTACCGTCTCACCATTAAAGGGGCATGCTCAGCTGAATCTCAACGAAACCACAAAATCACGTTCTGTTGATTAGAAACAGCAGAGCTTGAGTCCACTGCACCTGACCGCTCGGCCAGGACATGCCACAATGACCCAGTATGCGGACAACATTGGTAACTCTCAAAGGCCAGTATCCACACTGTATGTGACCCAACATATACAACATGAAATACCAAACATGGGACAGTTTAAACTCAATCGATCACCAGAGTCACAAAAAATAGTGAAATGAAAATAACAATGTTCTTTCACTGTTTTCAAACATTGGGTTTTGGACCTGTGAGGTCAAAACTAATGGGAGACTTATGAGACATTAGCAGGGGCTCCAGTAAGCGGTCCTTTTTTTGAGATCAATAGAAAAGGACCGCTTACGGGGGTGCCCACTAACGTCTCAAAAGTTTCCCATTGTTTTACTCATTTCTCAAAGTTTACAAGTTATAGTTACTTCTTATCATTCACACCCATGCAAAGCTTCAAACATCACAAACATAAATGTATTACACAAATTCTGCAGGAATATGTTCAAATGTGCCTCACATCAACTGTACTCAAACCTGCTCAGAGAGGGCGCATTATTCAGCCAATCCAGAAACACTAAGAGAAGCCCCTCATCTTTCATGGTAAGTGTCCTGCAGCCGATTTCACGAAACTTTACACAACTGCGTAAGTCCACTTATGCAACATTTAGTGCGTAAGTTGGGCTACTTATGCAATACAATATGGCACAAGTAGGCTTACGCAGTTGCGTAAAGTTTTGTGAAATCGGCTGCAGGATGTTACGTGCATTACACAATGCACAGGACCTACTGTTTCACATCCGATCCGAAATGCACAGCCTTGCCAATATGGCGCCCTATCATATCACATAGAAGGCTCCATCTTGGCAAGAGTCCATGGTTCCCTTCTTCCTGTTGAGCACATTACAAACCAAAAACCAGTTTTCTCATTTTCATTTCATTTATTAATTCTGGTTGTGAAGCTCAAACAAGCAAACTGAAAAGCAAACTTAATCCCTGTGCTAGCCAAGAACCCCACGGAGAGAAGACAAGGAAGGAAGTTCCAGTTTAAGATGTGGGAGGAAAACCCCAGAGATTTATTCCAGGGAAGACCCACGCAATCAGGAAGGGACTGAAAACCCAATCCACATAGTGGCCTGGCGGGATTCGAACCGGGATCCTAGAGGTGGAAGGCGAGGAAAGATACCACTACGCCAACCCGACCACCCTACAACTGAATTCTGAAAGATTAGACAGATCGACTGACAAAGGCGATTTGTTTACAAATAATTGAAAACACCTCTGCGCATGACAAACACAATACAACTACACTTCTCTGAGTAAAGTGCGCGTTTTTATTAAGTTTTGATTTTGTTTTAAACTAGGCTTGGTTAGTCCCCTCTGGCATCACCTGTTAGTACATCATTACTTGCAATTTATTAATAAATTAATAATATTATGATATCTTTATCATTACAGATAGTATCTCTACAAAAGGACAGTTAAAATATCGTTGTCATAAAATCGTTGAAACATTCGTTGTAAAAAAAAAACCCAAAAATTAATAACAATAATAACTAGACATAGGTTTTTGTGACATCACAAAAACAAGGTGTTCGGATTATAGTACTTAAAGTTGTTATTTGATGTAGCAACTAAAGTATCTAAATATATGAACATGAAATTGTTCTTTAAAAGATAATATTTAATTTGTAACAGAGAAGGACCTTCCCTCACCTTGGTATTTGGTGAAAGAATCCTGTTCCAAGCTCTTACCAATCTTAATTGACGAGCTACTTCAGGTTTGACCGGAAGTAGCCATCACAGGCCACGCAATATGCAACAGAGGACCATCCCAAACCTTGTTATTTTGTGAAAGAATCATGTTCCTAGCTCTTACTAATTTTAAATGAGGAGCTACTTCCAGTTTGACCGGAAGTAGAGGTTACAAAGGTCACTTTATGTTTCACAAAGAAAGACCTTACCTAACCTTGATATTTCTCGAAACAATCATGTTCCTAACTCTAACCACTCTTACACGAGGAGCTACTTCCGGTTTGACCGGAAGTAGAGGTCACCCAATGTGCAACAGAGAATGAACTTTCCAAACCTTGGTGTTTGGTGAAAGAATCATGTTCCTAGCTCTTAGCATTTTTAAATAAAGATCTACTTCCGGTTTGACCGGAAGTCGGTGTCACAGAGGTCACTTAATGTGTCGAAAAGAAAGAGCCTCCCTTACCTGGACATTTTGTCGAAAGAAGTAAGTTCATATCTCAAACGGTTGATTTTTTGTTGATTTATAAAGTTTTAAAAAAGCCCTGTATTAAAGTCTTACAAAGCGTGGAGTGTGTACCTTGAAAAAAGAACAACGCGTGGTTAATGTGCATAGCAATGGGGCATCGATGTTACACAGCCACGCACACACAAGGACGTGTACATGGCATTGGATTTTCTACAGCAATGTGGGACACGCTTGAACGCACATGGACATTTGCGTTAAACGTCCGGTTTGAACCGGAAGTAAAGGTCAAAATGGTGTCACCCCAATGCACAAGTTTGAGAAGGCTCAATTCTCTACAATCTGATGTAAAATTTGTGATCATGTGATAAGTACTTCTTAAAATATGAATTTTTGAAAATTTCCATCATTTTCAACTTCCGGTTTGAACCGGAAGACAAGGTCAAATTGGGGTCATGTCTGTAGGGCGATTACGCAGTTTTGGATGACCTTTCCGATGATGTAAAGATTGTAAATCCATTGTGTACTTCAGGAGTTATGTTTCGTCTCCTTGCCATATGCTACCTATGTATGAAGTTTCAAGGTTATAATGATCTTCGGAAGTGTGCATTTGAAGGTGGACAATCGCCAAGGAGAAGAAGAAGTATTTAAAAAAAACGAACAAAACCAAGAGGTTATCGGACCAGAGTCTGAACACCTAAAAAACCGAACAAAATCAAGAAGTGTTCCGGGCTGGGAGCCCGAACACCTAAAAAGCCGTTACAATTAGTGTTGTAGCACCATTGTTTTTTCAAACTTGTTACCAGAGGACGCTGTTTAATGTAATGACGTCATCAGTTTTAAACTTGAAAACGCAGAGTCCTTTACCTACTCACACACTGAAACCACTGTCCAAAGTTTGTTTTATACTGACCAAAGAACTAAAAAATAATGGCTTTATAACAATTGTTTCCTTCAACTTCCGGTTTGAACCGCAATACAAGGTCAAATTGGGGTCATTTCTTTGAGATATTTAATTAGTTTCCAAAAGACCTTTGCGATGATGTGTAGATTGTGAAAAATCCATTGTGCACTTCAGGAGTTCTGATTTAATTAATAAACTTTGATTTATTGTAACTCAACATCTGATGACGTCATCATGACGTCATCGTTTTATTTCGCGTCTTCATATTGAGGTTCAAATATATGCACAGTTTCAAGGATCAGTTTAATTTCAATTTTGAGTTATTTATTTGGAGAAAATTTTGATGGAATGAAACATTTAAAGCAACATAATGGTCTCTATGACACCGTATAACGCATGGTTTTGATTTTGTTTGATATATTAAAAGTGAAATCAAATAAAACCTTTAAATATGAATATGAAAATAATTAAAAAGAGCTTTATCATATGTATTTCATGGGGACTTCCGGTTTGGACAGGAAGCGAGGTCAACTCAGGTCAAGAAATACACGGACATTTTGAAAAGCGAAGACTTCACTTTTAAACTTTACTTTTAAACAGTTTTACTCAGCGAATCCCGACAACAACTCTCGCGGGGGTAAAGTGCCTCTGGCCCCGCTGGTGCACACTTGTGACTCTCGTACGTAAGCACGTACGTGATCGGTATATGTTATAGAACGAAAGACGATCATTTTGTCAATTGCATTTTCTCCACCATTATACATCAAACAACTCACGTGAGCATGTGATCATCTCAGTAAAGTCTCCTATTCCTCTCCCTGTTACAATTAAGCCACCAGAATGACATAAAGGGAAACATTTCCACACTGAACTTGGCATGACGTAACAGTTTTTCTTTGCGTTGGCATTATTACACACACACAGAACTTAACACACCGCAAAGTTCGATGAACTGTGACAAGACCAGGGCCCAATTTCAAAAAGCTGCTTAACAGCCAATTTTGTGCTTAACGGGCGTGTTAAACAGATTTTCTATTTCATAGCCTCTATTAAGCACAATTTTTTGCTTAACGCGGTAAGCAACCAACAAGCAGCCTTAAACACTCGTTTTTGTGCTTAAGCAAGTCATGTTGTGTCAAAATGGCCGCTATAATTTGGAGGAGAGTCACAATATTGTCATGATAATCAATGTAATTATCCTGTTAATAGACTAGTTTTATCGAAAGGGATGGCTCGAAAATTGCCCTGAATTACTGTAAAGACATGAATTTAACAACAGTCATATTTCATACGGTGTGAACGTTTTGCCAAAGCAAATCAAACTTGGGAAAATAACGGCGTTAACTTTGCAGTACTGTAGAATAGAATTTAGAAAGGGAACGGACATCATGACTGACACATTTTTTGTTATGACTCACCTTGATCTTTAAGATAAATAAGAAATATGATGAAAGAAATGTCCTTTGTGATCCATTCAGTATCACGGAGTCGTTAATGTAAGTTAACTTTGTACTAGTCCAGTCCCAGCAGTACACTTAAAAATGTGCACAGCAACGGTTATGAAACATCATCGGCAGCTAGTTATTTTGTGTGTGAGGTACGCGTATACTGCACGTAAAAATGTGTACAAACACATTGTATTGTGAAAACTTATTATAGTTTTACCAACCATCGATCAAACATTGTAACAATGTAATACAAAGTTTCATTTTGGCTGTATATCTCTTTATTATTCGAACCAAAGGGGGCGCTTTCTGACGTAACCCAATTCCATCAGAAAATTTTATTATTTCCATCGATAATTTCCTTTTTTGTTGATTTTTTAGCCACCGCTACTCCGTTGACTTCGTCCGCCATTTTGTAAATTTTTCGATCGGAAGTATTTTTGCTTAAGCAGACGGTACTTTTTTGTTGCGTGCGCAGTTTGTTTACGTGCTTAAGTTAGCAAACCCTGGTGAAATACGTTTACGCTTAGTAAGCAGAAAAATTGCTTGCCGTTAAGCAGCTCTATGAAATTGGGCCCTGACTTGTTGCGTGTATGTATATACACAGCGTGCAGTAAAAGCCTAGAGTGCACACGCACGGGGTGCAATACAGTAAGGTAACTGTACAGACTCTATCGGCGATCGCGCTAAAAACGGCACTTTTCACCTTAATATAACTTCGTTATTCAACGGCCAATTTTGTTCAAATTTCACAATTAGGCTTTTATAGTCGTTATTTATTACTAAAAAATTCAACATGTAGTTTGCTCAAAAAAAACTTGAAATAAAAAATATAAAAAAATTAAACTCGTCGTCGTAACAAACTGTAACATTTGATGACGTCATCAATGTAATATTTTCAAAGGCCATAAACTACATTTTATTTCGTACACTGAAACCATGTCCAAATTCTGTTTCATATTGACTCCACAGCTTAAATTGTGACTTTTTAAGCATTTTTTGCTTCAACTTCCGGTTTGAACCGGAAGACAAGGTCAAATTGGGGTCATCTCTGTGAGACATTTAATTATTTTTTAAAGACCTTTCCGATGATGTATAGATTGTAAAATTCCATTGTGTACTTCAGGAGTTATGATTTTTTTAAATAATAAACTTTGATTTAACGTAACTCAACACCCGATGACGTCATCATGACGTCACTCAAACGGTTTCGTCTCCTTGCCATAAACTACCTATGTATGAATTTTCAAGGTTATATGATCTTCGGAAGTGTGCATTTGAAAGTGGACAATCGCCAGTGAGAAGAAGAATAAGAAGTATTAAAAAAAAAAAACCGAACAAAAACAAGAGGTCTTCGGACCAGAGTCCGAACACCTAATTATTACAGTTCTGTTTTTGGTCATTTATACGAACAATGATCTGTGTAACTTGTTTATTTGCACAGAGGAAATGAATGGTCCGAATTCCACTATGAAAAAAAAAAAAAAATACCAAACCACAAAAAACCCCAAAAACAACAACATACAGATGGAATTAAACGAACATTACAATTGCAAATAAGTCTGAGTAATTTCTACAAAAATAGAACTGAAATGATTTTGCAGGTGGTTTTTGTAACATTATCATCCGTTACATAATTCAAATGAGGAACTGTTCCTTCTTGACAAATGTCAATCTGTTTAATACGAAAGTAAAAATGCAAAGCTCAACATCATAAAAAGTTTCAATTATTTCCGTGCGTCCTCTGAAGCATTTGAGATAATTTCTTTATCAAAACTTGACTGTTTATGTATAAAAAAAACGAGTTACTTTCTAATGAACATTTTCACACGATTGAATTCTGTGACAAGCTGCTAAGCGCCTAGCAAAAAATCTCGCTGAGCAGATTAAGGTAGTACCAATCAAACTGCTATGCGTTCTACAAAACTTTTTTTTCTTCTGATGTAGGTGCTGATCCACAGGGTGGGTCCTGGGGATCTGAACCCCTCAGTGCTCTTGATTACTTCTTTTAATTATTATATTTTTAATATATTGAATTTCCTTTTGAAATCTTTTAAACTTTGGCCATCACATAAAGCCCTAATCTTGCTACAGACCCAGTTCCCCAACGGTGGCTTTTAAGTAAGTCACTCACGCATAGATCCTTGCCATTTGTAGTGTCGGAACATGAATCTATGTCATCAGTTTTTTGCCATGTAATGCTACCGCCCTCCCCAGTAGAAAAAATTTAGTCCAAATAGCACCCTTGTGCGAGACCCATACTAGACCGATCCATTCAGCCCAGCCCCCCTAAACATGTTGACCAATCACAGCATCAGGCTACATCACCAGTGTACACGTGTGCAGCACAATGCCCGTCTCATCACTGCATGACATGGAGGTGCACACTATAAGAACGCACACATGTTTACTTTTTCAAGTAAGATTTCATCATGTCAGACTTTTGTCGGACTTTCGGTGGCGTAGCCAAGGCTGTGATTGGTCAACACAGAAGGGGGGGGCAGGGCCTAATGGATTGGTCTATTAACGCAAACCTCCAGTCACACTTTCAGGTTTTTTTTTTAACCCCTCCCCAGATCAAGCTTGTGACGGCTTCGTAACTAGGCCTTGGATAAGATTTTCAAGATAAAAAAAACATCCCGCCCCCCACCTCGTCCCAAACAAATACAAAGTATTATTCATTCTCGACTTGGAAAAATTAAATAATATTCCCAGAGCAATAGTCCTCAACCGCAGAGCAAACAAAGTCTTTAATTGCGGATCAAAGAGGTAAGACTTATAATTCATGGAATATTACACCACAAAATCAATGGAAAGGAATGGTGTAGTAAACACATACGAAATTATTTCCATTAAATAAAATCAACAGAGCCATTGCTTGACGACTGAAAAGTCAACAGAATAATTACAGGTACACAAATATTATTCCATCCAAATCATAAGTTGGAAATGACTTAGTTGGTACTTGTAAAATTATCTGTTTTGAGAAAAATGTCGCCGTTTTCGTTGTATTGAGGAAACCTTAACCCCAGCCTAATCCTAACCACCTTTTTCTCTGATTGATTGAAATGGAGAAAAAAAAATGTCCCAGATCTTCACACATGTATATTTGTACGTAAACAACTCCATGTTTGTTTATAGAGGCATAACTAGACATTTTAACTTGGGGGGAGGGGGAGGGGGAGGGGGGGTAGGCGGAGGGAAAGAAATAATTTGATGGGGGTTTTATATCTTACCTAAAGAAACCACAGACCTACCTATTTGTTACTTATATCATGGAGTTTAAAAAAAGTCTGAATTAATTTACACGAGATGTTTTCATTTTGAAAACATAGGAAATCTTAGATACTTTTTTTTCTATCTCTCATTTGGGCGGGGTGGTGGGGGGGAGAGGCAGCAGGGTTCCCTCCCCTTCTCTCGCTTTAGTTTTAGTGCTGGCAGTAATATGCTCTGATAATTCATTTCACCTGAATTAATCGTTCTTATAAAAGTATTGACAAAAAAATTATAATAATAATATTGAAGCACTAATATGTATTTTAGTCAATAAATAAAAAACACTTCGTAAACAACCTTGATCACCTGGAAACAACTTGCACCAGCAACTAGATTTTTCGTGTTAAAGGTAGAATACAGGACTGGTATTCATCCATTTTTTTTTCTTTTCTTAGTGTCAGTCTGAAATCTTACTGATTATAAAGTTCATACCAGTACCAATCTTCCATAGAAATATTTCTGTCTGAAAAATCGAGAAAAAATAAAAATAAATCGAAAAATTAGTGTCAAAGTCGAGAAAATAGAATTTGAATACCCTGATTTTACATTCAGTTGTAACAATCCAAAATGAAGGACAAATCTGTTTACATACTGAAAAGTGTACACGATTTTTCACTATTTTCTCCTGACTCAGACAACAGATTGAGCCCAAATTTTCCTATGTTTGTTTTTATCATGTATATATTGGATCACACAAAGTAAGAACACTGCACTATCAGTTTTACCAATCCTATATTTAACCTTTAAATGCTTCTCATTGTCATGAGGCTATTTCAATCGAAAGAGGAAGTGTATTTGAGCAATCGGGAAGGACTCTCTCGTTCATCTTTTACGCACAGACATTTAATTGGGGGAGATTTTCAAAAAAAAAAAAAAAATAGAAAAGGACTATCATGTGTTTCAGAGCTTCCTTACAATCCACCCGGTTCCATATATGTCGCTCCAATCCCCAAAACTGTTTCATCTTGCTTTCGTTGTCTACATGTTTGCGCAGCAAAACACATAAAAAAAAAAGACATGCATGTGTAGAAGATAACACAAGTTTCCGAAGAAGTGATCCATTTGAAGGAAGTGTGACTCAATGAGAGCAGGGCTAAACTGACGGATTTTCCTCCCGACACAAATGAGTTCAACATTCAACCGACGCATTTTTAAAGGCTGTTTGTCGCACTTGCCTAGTCCATAATTATTCCATGTCAAACTTTGTTATTAATAATAACAAATCAGCTGAGATTATACCTCTTGCGATCCCCTGTATTTATGGTTTTTTCAATCGATATTGCTCTCTGGGACTGTCCATAAAAACAAACCTTGCCCAATGATGTATTTTCAATGATGTATTTTTACATGACATCACTTGTAGAGCGAGAAATCTTAAGAACCGCTTGTGCTACCAATACAGTACATGCATGCATGGTAGCGATCAAACTCAACGTTGGGTTCTGTTCCCTGTTCCACCAGTGACATCACATCATGAGCAAGGTCGTTCCCGGAGAGCGTTATTTAAAATGAAATAAATTGACAACAAAACATATAAAGGGGATCTAACAGGCATACGGCTGATTTGTTATTTGTCAATTACAAATGTTTCCATGGTAAATGGATGAAGTAGTATCGTACACAATCAAGCCTGGTTACAAAAGAAAAATGAAATGGAGTACAAGGGCCGACCTACATATGGTTTAAACTATTTCAGGGTATTTAAAGCCCCAGCTCAACATTGGTAGGGAGAAAAACATAAATGTTCACAGATTTACATATACCTTACATGGTATAAAGATAATGATGGTAGCAAACTTTCCTTGGAATATTTCTGCCTGAAGTGATATAATTTTTAAATAATAAATGAAATAAGAACCAAAATTAGTTTTCGTCTCAGTGAGATGAAAACTCTGCCTATAGGAATGCGTATAAAAATGCTGAATGTATTTTGTACCGTTTTCTCGCAAAAGAACAATGAAATGAGCTGAGACTTCCACAGGTTGGTTTCATTACAAATATCTTGATTTGTGCAAAGAATGGAAGCATTTACATTAAGTTTACCACTGTTGAGCTGGGGCTTGAATAACAATCTTACTGATTTTTTCCATGGGGAAAGAAAAATCAGAAATCAGATTAGAATAGGAAGATTTATCATGCCTGTATTACTTAGGGGATGGTACAGCAATGGTTTTAGGGAAGAGAACTGTCGATCACACACTGGGTTTTAAGAAACCATCATGAAATTGACCTGGGGAAATCCCAATCACAGTTGAAGCACACTTTTTTTTAAAGAAATGTTGTGTAATGCCACGTTGTCTTATGGTTTACATGGCTTTATAGAGGAATCTAAGTGACAATCGTGTGCCGCCCGCTGCTGGATTAAGCCTGGTCCATACTTCACGCGAATGCGAAGTGAATTTGACGTCACAAATTCGCGACGAACAATTCGCCCCCAGTTAAAATGTGTTTTGCGAAATTTTTGCGAAATTCGCTGTGAATGTAGGAGAGTGACATCAAATTCGCTTCGCGTTCGCATTCGCGTGAGGCACTATTCAGCGTTGCGACCAGTGTTTATTTGTCACACACCACATGCCTCCTCAACCAATGATGTCAGTCATATACTATACGGAGTAACAGTGTGACGCAAGATAAAATCTACATGCATGTATTGTGTATAACAACCATAACAATGGGTTTGCATTTACAATGTTATCCCTGTTTTATTAGGCCATTCCTCAAACTTTCTCAACTCCCTGGGGAGCATACAACCCCAAGACGCTTATATCAGCCCTAAGGGGTCGGATAATCCAACAGATACCACTACAGCCCTAACAGATTCCCATTTATACACCTGGGTTAAGAGAAACAATTTATGGTTAAGCGTCTTGCCCAAGGACACATGGTGTCATGACTGCGATTCGAACCCATACTCCGATGACTTGGCCATCAGAACTTGATGTGCTAGACAGCTCGGCCATAACACACCACAATTCTGTTCATGAGCATGTTGTTGACAAACTCTTGGGACTGATAGATTTATGCGGTAAGTCTGCTGCCACCTAGTGTTCCCAGTAAAAAGTGTATAACTCAGCATAGTCAAAAGTTTTTGTGATCTCAAAACGTAAAAAATAAGACCTGTTTTTAAAAATTTCGGTCAATAGTCGAACATTTCAGACATTTATAAAATAAAACTCAACAAATTATTACTATCCTAAAAAAAAAATACAAACTGACAAAATTTGGGAAGGAAAAATGGTGGGATCACATGACTGAAGTCAAGAAATAACTGTCCACATTCTGGCCTAGCTGTTTCACACACCGTTCTCTAATAAACAAGTTAACAGTCTAAACACAGTAGTTTGACTGAGTTGTCTTCTCACTTGATAAATGAGTCAGGAAGAATCACACAGTAAAATGAGGACAAAACACGAGGTAAACTAAAATAATGGGTGAGTGGCTCATTCCATAAATGATTGTGATCAGGCAAATGGCGATGTTCTCCTTGATTTTTAACATTTTATTTCTGTGGGGGGGGGGGAAGGTGCACTAATGAACCAGTAGTTTAATATTCAGAGTCCTCTCGATATTTCGACAATCCATATGTAGAATTAATAATACACAGTTTTTATATAGCACTTTATCACACCCTATGGGCGTCTCAGAGCGCTCAGTATTTTTTCCTGCAAGGAATGATGAGTTACGTTTTTGAAGTGATTGCTATTTCGGTTGTCAGTTTCTGATTTTTCTTTGAATAGGTTCCCAAGTCGGACAATCCATTTTTTCCATAACCCTGTAATTCTGACAACCCACTTGTAAGATGGTTTGTTATTCCATCGAGTCAGGTTCCCCCCCCCGTGAATTACTCAACAAAAATGCAAATTCTAACCATTACTCCAACAGCTCCTTAGTCCAACGACCCATTCTTCCAATTTCCGACAAATGGACCGTCAAAATATCAATACGGCCCCTAATTTTCTCATTATCGACGATTTACTACATGTAAACAAAGTTTTAAAGAGACCAGCTATGTTGGTTTGGCTTTTTTTTATGTATATATTTTTTACACTAAATTGGTTTTATGAGCGTTACATTGAGGAAGTTTATTCTATTTGGTCATGTGTTTTATCGCTCATCTGTTGAAAACACTTACAAGTTTATTGGTTTCATCAGCATTACTATTTTCAGAAGTGAAGCAGTTACTGTATCATTCGGGCGTTTTTTTTATTCTTGTCAGGTGGGGACCATTTAAATTGTTGTTCGACAAGGCCTATGGTGAGTGTGGAAGTGCGGCAGTCTATTTAAGGATTTATTGGCTCCGTTGGTCGGTGTCATATAAAATGACACCAAAGAATCATCATTAGTGCCTTGTGTAATATTGCCTCAAGGCCTAACGAAAATGTTCACGTTCCGAAAAAAATAAATTCATCGTAAATGTTTATGGTGATGAACTTCAGGAAGAATCAGAAATCTCAAAGGGATAAGGAATCCGATCGTTAAGTTGCCGATGAAGACAAGTCTAGCCTACCATAGTTTCA
This sequence comes from Marthasterias glacialis, assembly GCA_911728455.2. Classification (NCBI taxonomy): domain Eukaryota; kingdom Metazoa; phylum Echinodermata; class Asteroidea; order Forcipulatida; family Asteriidae; genus Marthasterias; species Marthasterias glacialis. Next base: position 8,368,472 of record OU452235.1, read on the forward strand.
TTATTAATGCCTTGTGCTATATTGCCTCAAGGCTTAAACAAATGTTCAGTTTCCAAAAAAATAAAGTCAAAGTAAACTTTATGATGATGAACATCAGGAAGAATCGAAAAATCCCAAAGGGATAAGGAATCCGATGGTAAGTCGCTGATGAAGACAAGTGTAGCCTACCATAGTCAAGTTATTTGACAGTTTCATTATTAATGCCTTGGGCTATACTGCCTCAAGGCCTATAGAAAATGTTCACTTTCCGAAAAATAAAGTCGAAGTAAACTTGATGATGATGAACTTCAGGAAGAATCGGAAAATCTCAAAGGGATAAAGAGTCCGATGGTAAGTTGGCAATGACTACAAGTCTAGCCTACCACAGTCAAGTTGTTTACGTTTTCATCATTAGATCTTTGTGCTACTGCCCCAAGGCCTAAAGAAAATGTTCAGTATCCGAAAAATAAAGTTAGCGTAAATCTTCATGGTGATGTAACTCAAATGATGAAAATCTCATAGGGCTACGGAATCCACTGGTAAGTAGCCAATGAACATAAGTCTAGCTTACCATTGGTCAATTTTTTTGACGTTTTCTTTTTCCTAACAATTATCCAACAGTACTGTAAAAGGAGTTCTGAAGTACTGACGAACATTTTGGTTTGTTTCTAAGTTTAGACATCATTGTATAGATTGATGCAAAGCATATATCAAAAATTAACGTTAAATGAAAATCAGCTTATTTGTTTCACTTTGTAGAAATTAAAACTCTCTGCATACTCCTCAACATCGCCCAAACAACGGTGAGGTAAGCCATGCGATACTTTCCTATTACTGTACTTGTATGTAAGGTCTATCAGTGACAAAGATTGCCACTGCAGAAATGGACCATGGTTTGAGCACCTTATCTCTTCCAACTGTGGCCCAAATTCCACTGCAACAGGCCTTATTCTTTACTGCAAGAGGGTGCCCTTTGGGGTAGATCAGGGGTCAACCCATAGAAATAGTGGTGAACCAGATGTAGTTAGACTTCTAATAAAGCATTTAATATACAACTTTTTGAGTTTTTTTTGTATTGACAGTTGTACAATGTAATCAGTGTAAGATATTTGCTTGGAAAAATTGTATTTTTGATGTTTTGAAATACTTTTTTGACTTTGAAAATGGAATTAGTATTGCGCCCTCTTGCTGTCAAAAATTCGGCCAATTGAGCACAGCTAGTGGCTTCTCCAGTCTATCACTCTCATTGAAGCACTTTGGGCTATAGCTGTACTCTCTACATCAGCAAGTGTGTGTGCCTCAAAATGCAACTGTTGTGGCATAGTGAGGCACGAGTTGGTTGTCTCGAGAAAAACGCTGATAGTGGGAGGGTTTTAATAGCCACCATAGACAGTTTCCACCCCTAGAGGGCAGTGTGTAACTACAATGGTGACAAAACAACTCCCCACATTACTAAAATAAGAAAGCCTCGGCTTCAAACGTTAAAAAGTGTCACAGATAAACACATCCCCGGTATATTACACTCAGCTAAAACAATCTTTAAAAAACAGACATCTTTCAATTAACATTTACAGCCATTTTTATACTTTTCAAAATTTTATGCTGAAAAGATGTCGGAAGAAATCCATGTATACACTGGGCAAGCTTGGGTGAGGAGATATACTACAAACTTGATAAGTCACCTAAAAATCAGCTGTTCTTTTTTAAAAGAAACATAATTACATTATTACACATTGCAATTTATAAGTTTTTCATTTCTTAAAATGTTTTCACGTTGCAAGTACTGTCTTTACACTAATCCATGATGCTCAGTTTTCACACAAATCAATGATGATTTAATTTCACACATCAATGATGAATCCTCATCAGTTATCCACGATGCTGTTTCCACAAAATAGATGATGCTTAGATTCACATGTATCCATGATGCTTCGTTTACATTGACACTTGCCAGATCAAAAGCTCCGCCTCACGACCTTTGACCTCTGACCCCTCCTGCATAAGATAATTATGTCCCTCACCTCCACACAGCACAAGGCTTGTTGTGCTTGTAATACTCGCCGACACTTGGTCCATACGACCTTTAACCTTTGACACAATGTCACCCCTCCCACTGTCCTCGGAGAGGTTGCTGCTGCCGGCGCCGCTGTCTGTCGTGCTGGGTTTGTCATCTTCGGCTTCATCAAAGGCCAGCGAGAAGTACTCTGTCATGGGAGACATGGCGGAGGTCACAAGATTTGCAGTGTGTGTGCTTGCTTTGGTACGGGGTGGAGTGCGTGGGGCGTCGTCTGGCGTGGAATGTGGCGTTGGGGTCGGTGTTGGTGTAGATGCTGGGTCAAAAATAAATGGGAATATTTCAAAATTTACCATGGACATTCCTTGTAAGAGTTTCTCCTACATGGACCACACTGACTTAAAGTAAATATAAATAGCAGACAATAATCACTGTCTCAGACTGTTATAGCTCTATGGAAGACCAAGTGAACTATTTCGTACAGTAATTTTGCATCTTAGCAAAATATTTAGACTGAACATGTTCTGTGCACACTGAATGCTAATATTGAGCAGCAAATGGTGAGTTTTGAGTAGCAACTGATGCTTTTTGTGTAGCATTAGGCTATGCTATAAGAGGAAATTCGTTCACTATATAATTGCCAAGTAAAGCAAATTGACTGTGGTCAGTGATTGGATGGGAGACTATTCCATGTATTGTCATGGTTGGTGGCTTGTCTGGGACATGATAAAGCTCCTTAACATCTAGCCTGTGTCTTTCAGATGAGACGTAAAACTGAAAGTCCTGCATATAAAACACCCAGGCTCTTATCGTGAAAGAGAAGGGGCTTGCCCTGGTGTTTCCGGATCGGCTGCATGAAGCGCCCTCGTTGTGCTTGTTTGGAGTATAGACCCTTCTCAGATGATGTCATTATTTTGTTGCTTGCCATGCTGGAGTACTTACACCCCTACATCGCGCACACACATTACTAGCACTGCACGAACATGTGCTCCGAACACAATGCTAGATGGCCCTTGCGTACCTATCCTACATGTACGTAGTACTCCAGCATTGCAGACCTTCGCTTTACTAGAGAAATGTGACGTCAGCGAGAAGAGTCTACAGTTTCTGTGATGCACATTTGAACATAGTTTTTATGGAAATCGGGCAATATCGAAATCAGAGATGGCTCCATTTCAACAAGACAATTTGAAATGCGGAAAATAAAATAAAAATATGCCTTGAAATTGATACCGTTTCTTATATGAATGTTTTTCATTCCTTTGAAATTAAAGCTGTGTCAGAATCAAGCGACTTCGGCTATGACTATGGCTGTTGGTCTTTTCAATGATCTAGCCATAGCTGCTGCCCAAGCCATCAATTCAGGCACGGCCTGAAAAAAATGAACCAAAATTCACCGTCGTTACTGTCCTCCTTGGATGAGTAATGAATCCGATCGCTCTGCCGGTTGATTTCAAGGGCCAGCATGAATTTCACCGGTCCCCCGTGGGTATGGTACGCCACCATGGCTGGCCCGTTCACCAGGGGAACTCCCTCCAGCCGGGGCAGCGGGAAGTTGACTAATATGCCGAGGTTGGTGCCCACCCACAGGGAGCCGTAGCAGGCCAGGAGGTTGGTCACGTGGACGGAGTGAATGTTATGGAAGATCGCTTGAGATTTGGTGCTCAGGCCTTTCGGGAGGAAAACAAAACACACACATCAAATGTATTAATCAGTTGGAAATTGCAAACTTAGAAGACTGCTAGAAGGTAAGAAGGTACGGCAGTCAGGCCTTACTGCTTTGGATGTGGCAATCTTATCATCCTGAAAGGAGTTGTTAATGACCTGAAAAGGGTAGTAAGTTAACTGAACCGGGTAGTAAATGAACTAAAGGGGGGGAATAAATAACCTGAAGGGGTTAGTAAATGACATGAAGGAGGTAGTTAATGACCTGAATAAGGGTATTTAATAACCTTAATGGGGTAGTTTTTGATATGAAGCGGGTAGTTAATGACCTGATGGGGCAAGTTGATTAACTGCATGGGGTAGTTAAAAGTCCCCATAAAATTTACAGTGATATTTCTTTTATAAAACATTTTGCTCCCAAACTAACGGATGATAATCTGGATCCCAATGTGTATTGGTGTTTGTATTGGTGTTTACAATACACACTGCAGTATTTTACTCAGAAGGGAAGTAGTTGCAAGCAGTCAGACTACAGTTCAATTCAAACATGTGTACAATGTATACTGTTGTTTGCTTGTTTGTGTTTTGTTTTTGCCGTATTATTAACTATTTTTGTTAAAGTTAATATTGTTTTTGTATTATTATTATTATTAATATTATTATTATTAATCATGGATTAATATCATCATTATTTATTTTTACTATGATGTTATTATTCTTATTTATTTGTGTACTTGCTTGTCATAATCATTATTTCTTTGTCTGTCTTTCCTTTGCTTCATCCTACATTTATCATCTTGCCCTTGTCTGCTCATCCGTCTGTCTGTCTGTCGTGTCTTGTCTATTTAGGCTTCCCACTTCAAGCTGTGCTTTTGGGATATGCCTGTATTTCGCTTCCTCTGAGAATTTTACTTACGGTTTTTCGATTATTTTGGATTGTCTTTTAATTTTGTTTCTTCTCTCTTTTCGTTCCCCCTCCCCCTATTATTTAAGTTCAGTTGTTTATGTATTACTATTACCGTACTTTTACTTATATTTTTGTTCGGTTTTGCATTAGAGAAACAAACGTTCTTTGAATTGAATTGAATTGATTGCTAGTAGTGGGTGACTGCGAAAAACAAGTCACAGGAGTGTAAGAAATTTAGAGCTCTATCTTTTCGGGGTACTTCCTGAGAAATTCAGTGCAGACAATCAATATTATGATATTTGAGCTTCTTGCGGCCTAAACTGTTTGTGGCCCAAAGTGCCCACATCCCCTTTGTTACTAACCTGGCCTTTTCATCAAATTCATTACCACCCTCCTCCTGATAGAGCTAGTCATGTAGAAATCATGATCCTGGATTGTATCATCACAAATTGGAGCTCTGTAATATCCCTGCAGCCTTCTTACACTTTCCCCCTCCTCTATCTCATCGCAGACACACCTAGCCGTCTTTATGGAATAATCCACAAACATAAACTACAATGTCCCCCGTCCTAGTCCCATTAAGGCCCCACGCCTTCCCTCCTTTCTCCACTACCTGCATCCTCCTGATGGGGGCTAGCCAAGCTGACATCCTACAGGTTTTGTAACGTCTTTGTATGGAATAAACAACTACACCTGTAGCTTAATATAACCCCCTTCCCTCACTTCTACTCTCACCCTTCCCCCACCATCCTCTACACCTGGAATAAACATCTGCCTATAGCCTAACATAGCCCTCTACACCCACCCCATCCCACACCCCCACAATCCCCATCCCTCCTTACCCTCTACTTGCAACCGTTCTCGCCTTGGGGCTAGCCAAGCTGATATCAGGTTTTTGCTGCAGGTTTCGTAATGTCTCCGTATGGAATAAACTACCTGCAGTCTAATATAACTCTCCTGCCCCACTCTCGCCGTCCCCCCCCCCCTCCTGTCCCCATCGTTCTCTACCTCATCACCTACCTGCAACCATCCTCCCAATGGGGCTAGCCAAGCTGATATCCTGCAGGTTTTGTAACGTCTCCGTGTGGAATAACCTGATGATATCCGACGTCTGGAAGGAAACCCACACACCCACGCCGGCCACCACCATACTCTGGACACTCTGGGTTGGGTCCTGATGGACTTCAAATTCCGTCTAAAGGAGGAATCAGGAATTTCATGTGCCAATAAATTATAGAACTCTCCCTTTGCCGACAGATACCTGACCATAGAGCTGCTGAAGCACATAAAGTTACTGACCACAACAGAATTGCGCTCACCAAAATAAGGTTACCAGCCAAAACACCATGTAATCATAATAGATGTTAATTTTTGCATCGGGGATATCCCTGATGCAAAAATTAATGCAAAAAATAACATCTCTTATTATAGTCGCGGTACCTGCTGCTAATAGGATTTGAACTGCCTCTAGCTACCGGGCAGTCTCAGTAGTCTAATTGGTAAGACATCTGCTCTAGAATGGTGGGGGGGTCGTGGGTTCGAATCCCACCCGAGGAAAACGCCTGTGAACAGTTTTTCACAGGACTCCAGAAAGTACTGAGTATACAGTGCTTAACACACATCGGTGTACGGGTAAAAATTACAACTAATACCATGTAATCATTCACCATCTGTGACTGGTATCCTGCTCATTTTTGATAGCACAGAAACGTTAAGCAATATTTTCTGCTTGAGCAGCTCTATGAAACTAGGCCCAGAGCCTAATTTTATGGAGCTGCTTAAGCATGAAAAGTAGCTACGCCATAACAAAATTACGCTTACCAGCCAAAATACCATGTCATATGTACCATACGTGACTGGTAACCTGCTTTTTTTTTGCTAAGCAAAAAAGTTTTAAGCAATATTTTCTGCTAAAGTAACATTATGAAACTGGGCCCAAGAGATTGGGTCATTTGAGCTTCTGGTTTGAGTTTCTGATGGTTTGATTCATGTTTGATTTATTAATGATTGATTCAGTTTTCTCGGCAAAAAGTTTTCCTCCTAATGATTGCTAACTTCATTTCTGACAATTTGCACTTTTTTGCTGTGAATATGCGAGGTCGTACACTTCCAGGATTACATTTGGAGAATGTCAAGAAGCGAGTTTTCTAAGGCTACGATAATCATTAAAATATTTCTTAAAAATACCGGCCTGTAGGGGAGATTTGTAATCCAAACCTGGAGGTCTGAGGAAGAACAGATACTCGGGGGTCTAAGTGAAGGTCCACAGACTAAAGGAATGAGACTGAGAGACCTTAGTAATCCAATATTCAACTCACGTCATCACCCACGAGAAATCTTGGTTATGTTATTTTGGGAGTCAGATTCCCAGTGTGTTACCGTGCAGTGAGCATTTTAGGCACAGTGTGCACGGTTTAGACGCCCACAATATGTTTACATGCAAATTGGCAGACCATGGGCAGACAGTAGTCATCTGTGACGACAGTGCAAGGGGCCTGCAGGCATTGCACCTAAGCTTTTTGTAAAGTAGCCCAAGGGGCTAGTAAACTGTGCATTTTACTTGCCCCCAGGAGGTTTTCATTTGCCCAAATTCTAAACATGTATTGTCACAAATGTATTTTTCTGATACATACAAATTGTAGCGATCACAACCAGTTTAACGGTCAAATGAAGTTACACTCACACACTCAAAAATAAATTAACACATTTTTAAAATGTATTATTCACATCTGAAAAGGAAGAAGTATGAGCATGATAAACAAGTAAGTTGCACAGTTTTTAGTAGCCCACAGGGCAAGCTGAGAAGTGGTGTTTACTAGCCCATAGCAGTTTTTACTACACAATGAATGCCGGTTAAGGGTGAGCCCTGGGCCTTTAGTTATAAATAACATAACAAACAAGATAGGCAAAGATCTCAAACAGTATGTCCCACATCTTTTTAAATGGTATATTTCCTCTGATAATAACATGTAGTTGGTGTTAGTCACAGATGTGATTGTTAAAAAAGGAAAGATCCTGAAAAATGGGATGTGGTTACACCTTGTCTGGGGATGAAGCCCCCGCAACATACAGGAAACTACGTTTAAGAAGTTAACAATCTCCGCAACTACAAATAGAAATCTAGAGGTTTGGTCACAACAACCGTTATGTGCGTCATGGCTGAGCGGTCTAGTGCACTGGACTCAACTTCTTGTGGTTTAAGTCATCGGGGTGTGGGTTCAAATCTCGATCATGACACTTGTGTCCTTGAGCAAGATGCTTTACCATAATTGCTTCTCTTCACCCAGGGGTACAAATGGGTACCTGCGAGGGTAGAGGTTGATATTGTGTTTGAAAAAGCCTTCGAAGGGCCACAGCAGCTTGGAGCTGTATACTCCCCAGGGAGCTGAGACAGATTACAGGAATGTTATTGGCCCAAAAGACCATGGCACTATTGTTAAATGCACTTTATAAGAACTAGTTCTTTGTAATTTTATTATTGTACATGTCTTTCTTGCATGTTATGCATCTCTACCTCCTTCAAGAAAATTTGAAGGTGACAGTTAAGAATGCTGAAATCTGGAGAACTTCTGCCGAATCACAGATCTGGTTAGTACATAAAATAGAAAACACCATCTGCATTACTTATGCACATTTTTTTCTTTGGGTTTTTCTTCCCACCTGTGTGAATTCACTCTCAGTGTCGACGACGTGTATCTGGTTGCCACATCCGCACCACATGTTCTGCTTGACTGGCAGGAGTGACGTGACTGGACTCGAACCCAACTCTGATATGCGAGGCTCTTTCACCTTCCACTCTCCCTCTGAGAGAGAAAAAAAAATTGAAACAATGCAAGTCACTTTTGAGGGTCCCTTGGTTTCATTATTAGAAAGATTTAATAATAATCCAGAAATAAGTGGGAAAATGATAGCCAATCAAAGTAAATACATTACAGACAAAGTACATGTACATATTGTCAAATCCATTTAAAGAAAATGCTCAAGGGCGTTTTACATAAAAGATATTAAAAACCCGTTTTTGATATAGCCCAAACTAAAAATTCACCTTCTGTCCTGACATAGATGAGGACTGTGCCGTCTTTCTGAGCCAGGAACATTCGATTGTTCAGATATTTCATGGATGTGACGGCTTTCGGAACTTTGAAGCTGACAAGACACTGGGTTTTGTCCATCTGGTTAGCTTCATAAATACTGATCCTAGAGAGGGATTAAACCAGAAAAAGAGACACAGTAGAACACAGCTGCATTCATTGCATTACACCTCCTCTTTGAATCACATGGACAACATTGATACTAGGCCAAAATTTTTGACTGCAAGAGGGCGCAATACTAATTCCATTTCTAAAGTACAAAAATATTTCATCACATTAAAAATACAAATTTTCCAAGCAAATTTCTCACAATGATTACATTGTAAAACTGTGAATAAAATAAACCCTCAAAAGTTGTATATTAACTGCTTTATCAGAAGTCTAAATGTATCTGGTTTACCACACTATTTCCAAAAATAAGACGTATTGTCAAAGAACAGTATCTGCACTTTGTGTGAACCAACATACACATGAAATAACAAACATGTGGGAGTTTCAGCTAAATCGGTCCTCGGAGTCACAAGAAAATAGTGGAAGACCCATTACATAATTTCACGATTGAGTACGTAGACCAAGACAAGTAAGCAGAGTTATGTTTGAATTATGAGACCCACTTAAAAAGCACTTTGTAAGGGTTTACAAAGTGATGTGACACAATCTAACGTAAAGCCGTAGGTCCTGTGTGTTGTGTAACGCACATAAAAGAACCCAGTGCACTTATCGAAAAAAGGAGTTCGCCCCGGTGTTCCTGGTTTGATCGGCTGCGGATTGCGCAACAGCACCTTGTAAACCGTTACATGGTGCCAAGTAAAGGAATAGGTCTTGTACTTCAAAAAGTAACTCCGAATACCTTGCTGGAAAATATTCTAATCAGCGCTGTGATCTACATGAAATAGCACTTTATAAGAACTTATAATAATTATTATTATTATTAATCTTCAGCCAACATGCCAGGAACACCCATTACCCAATGCACAGGACCTATGGCTTTAAATTCCATTCGAAGGACGAAGCAATAATGGTCTTGCTTAAGGACACAAGTGTCAAGACCAGGACTCAAAACCCACACTCAGCTGATCAGAAACTACTGCAATATGAATGGGTTTGTACTATCGTGCACCAGGTCCAACATTCTTATAGGCTCACCTCCCACTCTCTGTACCAAGCCACACCGTCGTCTTCATGAAACAAAACTCGCTCCGTCTTACGCTGTCCTTGAAACTCTTCCCGGAGGTCCCATTCGCCCCGAGGGATCTCCTGACCCCCGGCACACACTCGGAGCACAGTATTCTCAGCTCCCCGAGTTCGAACGTCTCCAGTATCTTCGGGGATGGAGGTTGGAAGCCCACGATGCTGACGTAGGATTTCTTGTTGTCGGAGCTGACAACCCACAGACAGTTTTTGGCCGCCTCGCTCTCGATCGTTCGTTTCCGTTTGCTTCGGGAGAAGGAGGGCTCTAACGGGCAGAGTGCTGCACACTGCACCTGTCAGAGCAATCAAAAGGAAAATGGATAGAGGGCGCTGTGACATACCAATGGTCCCCTGCTACAATTTCCATAGATCTCCAACAAATCAAAGCAATCAGATAAAATCAATTCTGTGTTTACCTCTTCTTTTAATTTTCTATATTTGATTTGTCTTTTGTGAATTTGCAGTTCAAACGGTGAACTGCTTGTTTGATACAGGATTTTTTTCAAAAAGGCAGGCTGACAAGATCAGCTACTCACGTACATGTAGTTAATATCTGCTGTGGCTTATGTTCACAGGGCAAAAAGTAGACAGAAATAGCAATTGCTGCTAAGTTTGAGCAATTGTTTTAATTTTATCTTCCTACTCTTGCTAACATTTCAAACGAGTTGACCAACCATTTGAAACTACTTCACAACTTTGCACATCTTCGCACAGAACAGCTGTGTACGTGTGTGCACTGTGTAACAGTTTGGGGGCTGGCATAATTTCTCTATCATTCATAAATACCCAAGACAGTTTAGGCATTTCTATTGCTTGAAAGGTGGTCACATGACCGTGTTTACGTGGTATTAAACGGCTGATAAAGACATCGCTGGAGCTGTTTAAGACCGGTTATTTTAGTCTGGTTTCCTGCTTTGATACTTTAACACTAGAAAACATATATATGAAGAGGCACGAAACATACCCATAGTGCAAAACTGGGCTCCTGACTGTCACGTAGAGCAAAAATCATTGCAAAGCGAACAAGGTTTGTTGTGTCGATCTCTGATGTTTTTTCGACATTTTATTTCTTAACAATAAAAGGGCATTTATGAGTGGTGATAAAAGAGTGGTGACTCAGTCTTATTCGGCCGTTTAAAACCTTACAGTGTCGTGGCCTTGCGATAAAGGACCTCACCTTCACCTCGGGCCTTCGGGCCGCAACACTGACGGTTTTAAACGGCCGATTAAGACCTCATCGCCACTCTTTTATTCTCTTATTTAAAACCATTGTGGATGATACTGAATGGTCAGACAGTAAGAGGGTTGACCGTGTACTGTGTAAGATGCAATCATCACATGATACCATATTGCATGATCAGACAGTAAGAGAGTCAAGATGACCCATTTTAATTCAATCTCTAGCATCTAGATTAAGATGCTATAAGTCTGGGTGCCCTATATTCCACCCGGTGCCAGCCAAATTTGGCTGTCTTTGATGGATTCAGTCTTTATCTTTTCTTTTCTTTTCTTCCCCCTAACTGAGAATGGGATGTTTACCTTGGCCGAATGCTTGGTCATGAATACTGGTAAGGCTGTCATGAGAAGTGGCACGCCGTAGTTCATCTCAGCGTGGGCACTGTCGCTTTCCTCCGGAGCGTACCAACCGGGGTTGTTGTGAGGTTCTGTAAACAAATAACCAACCAAAATAAATAAAACAAATACAAACAGTACAATGACTTCCCTGAGGATAAGTCCACTCCAGTACCTCGAGTAAGGTGTCATCGGTGTATCTATGATCTGGTTTTGTAAAAAGACAATTTGGCAACAAAATGCTTTTTGCTTTCTTGTACTTCAAAGATTTATCTCACAATCGGTTGACTATTTCAGAGGCAAGGTCCTCCCGTACAATAACCACACTCAATGTGTAGTTACAGTTGGACTATATGGTTGCACAAGTAACACTGTTAAAGCCCTTACACTATTACTACTCCGTTCATCAGGCCTTCACCATTCCTTAAACCATCTCAACTCCTTAGGAGTATGCAGCACCGCCAACCAAATGGGCGCGCAGGTTGTTAATCATTAACATCAACAGTCCCTCGCAGGTACCCATCTACTCCTTGGTGATGAGAAGCAATTATAATGAAGTGCATTGCTCACGGACACAAGTGTCACGACCGGGAATCGAACCCACACTCCAATGCCTCAGCCATCAGAACATGACGAGCTATTCCTCTCAGCCACGACATGCTCCTTCCAAAAGCCAGAAGAAACACTTGCAGTGGGGAGAGTAAAGTTTGAATCATTGAAGTTGCTTCAATAGACTGTGCAAGTCTCGCGCATATTCGAACATTTTGGGGACCATTTTGGTCCCACACACATTGCTGTAACACGTGAAGGAAACAAGATCACGCGCTTTAATGGACCCTAATGTTTGAATACGCGCGAGACTTACACAGTCTATTATTTCAGACCTAATTGAAAAGATTCCTTTGAAATCATTGTTTCTATCTTCTGTACATTCAAGAGGGAAAAAGACGATCAGGGCTGCACCACAGTGACAGTCCAAAGAGCAAGTCTATACCAATGCTAAGAAGATGTTGACTTACTCAAGGCAAGTTTGGCTGTTTCCAATGCAGTTATCCAGTCCAGTTTGGTCTTAGAGCTGACTGCATCAAACACCAACGTCACCCGCTTCTCCCTGTTTAGTTAAGAGAAATGGATAATAATTTGGTTACTATGAGATCCAGACACATCAATAAAATGACAAAATTTACAACCAAAGTAAAAGGGGCTCCAAGGAGTGGCATAGCCAGGATTCTTCCACTGGGGCGTTGCTATTCACTAGGGTCGGGTGAGGGGGGTTCCAGGGGCCATTTTCTTAACTCTTTCACTTTTTTAACTCTTTTTCTTTAACCTTTCCGGCATGTGAAGTAATTCACTGAGTCGCTGTGCGTGGCGCACCGTAGTGAAAGAGTCAATGCACTATATGTATCTGGATTTTTTTGTGGGGGAGAGCACTGGAAATTTTTTGGAGGGGGGAGGGGCATTTGCCCCCCAGGCCACGCCGATGGCTCCCAGGTCCAATTCAGATTTGTGATTTACTCATTTCCAAAACAGATAGAGTCCTTATGAAAGTGGAAACAATATCACAAGTCTCCAAGTCTTGTACCTTTCAGTCTTTGAGAAAGACTCTGCTGGGGTAAAAACGTGAGCCCATTAACAATTTCTGGGGAAGTCTTTAACCTCAAGTAAAAATGGTGTATTTTTATTTGATACTCTTTCAGAGTGAAATAGGAAACATGACGTTATTTGATGTCAACAATAAATGGGCCTGTACATTTCACACAAGAAAATGTTGGTTCGTCAAAAAAGGTCAAATTCAACATCATTTTGATTAAATATCATGGACATTTGGGAACGCTTTACAAGTTCCCTGTACAAAAACATACAGGCCCATGTATTTTGCAATGTGACGCTATTGGATGTTTTTTTAATGTTTACAAATTCTGCACTGGGAGGGCATCAAATACACATTGGCATTTTATACCGTATTAACGCGAGGTTAGAGATCTGTAAGATTTTGTCCACTTTCATAAGGATCTACTGGAAAATGAGTGCATTTTGAAATGTGACATCATTGGATGTTTTTTTATGTTTAAATCAAATACACATTGGCATTTTATACTGTATTAACACGAGGTTAGAGATCTGTAAGATTTTGTCCACTTTCATAAGGATCTATTGGAAAATGAGTGCATTTTGAAATGTGACATCATTGGATGTTTTTTTATGTTTACAAATTTCGCACTGGGAGGGCATCAAATACACATTGGCATTTTATACTGTTTTAACGCGAGATTAAGGACTCTATCTATTGGAAAATGAGTGCATCGCCAAACTGAACTTGACCATAGGACCCCCATCTTTAAAAATGTTTGAAACATCAACGAGGACATACATTGCAACGGCTGGTAGTGAGAGTTGTATTTTACTGACGTCGGCTTGTCTGATATCCTGACTCTTCTTATGGATAAGCTTCTGGATGATTTCTGACCAGTCTGCAATGTCGTCCTTCGTCAGCATGCCATACGAACCCTTAACAAACAATGATGAAATACAACGTAAGAAGAAACAAAAACATAATGGCAAGTGAAAAATTTGATCAGTTGATTTGTGAAGTAAATTTCATTTTTTTTCCCCGCCCCCACACAAAAGGTCAATGGTTTACTTTTAAAATCTAATTAGCCATATTTTTGACAGCAAGAAGGCACAATACTAGGACCATAGTGTAAGTACAAAAATATTTCAATACATTAAAAAATAGAAATTTACCAAGTAAATTTCCTAAGCTGATTACATTATAAAACTGTCAATAAAAAAACCCTCAAAAGTTGTATATTAACCGCTTTATTAGAAGTCTAATTGCATCTGGTTTACCACACTATTTCTATAGTTTGACCCCCACTCTACCCCCAATGGGCACCCTCTTGCAGTAAAAAATAAGGCCTATTGTACACAAACATGTATATTTGCTGCAAGCAAACATGACCATAGTTGTCTGGATGCCTACAGATATAAAAAACAAGAAACACTGGGGTACGGGAATGAGCCCTACTCTTCCCCGTTTAGTTCCTCAACACTCAGACTCATGTACCTTTTTCAAGCAAGTTGACCAACCATTTGAAACTATTCAACTGCACAGGTTGCATATGGTGGCACAACTGTTCACAGAACTGTAGGCGTTCAAGTGTCAGGCCTTGATCTTAACCGAGGCCACCGAGGCCATTGGCCTCATGCCCTGTCGAGTTGGCCAGCATGCCCTTCAGAAAAATTGCACTGTCACTACCAACTTGGCCAGCATGCCCTTGTACAATTTCTCTGACTTGGCCAGCAAAGGCTTGGCCAGCAAAGGCCGGCCCCCGTTTTTCTTAAGATCGAGGCCTGAAGTGTGTACTGTGTGCTGACTGACGGCTGTTGTGGGGTCCTTTCAACATGTTTTCTGAGTTACGGATGTCAAGCTAGTCAAGCAAGCTTTAGACACTAGCCCAGGAGTGCAAACACTAGTCAGGAGTGCTGCAGGCTAGTCAGCTTTGCTTCTTAGGTAGCCGGGTGGCAAGTCAAAAATTACCAACTTACCTATGACATTTAATTTGATTTTCATGGCGTGATGGAAAAATTTAAGAGTTTTGTGATT
The DNA here is from genome assembly GCA_911728455.2 of Marthasterias glacialis. Classification (NCBI taxonomy): domain Eukaryota; kingdom Metazoa; phylum Echinodermata; class Asteroidea; order Forcipulatida; family Asteriidae; genus Marthasterias; species Marthasterias glacialis. The sequence continues at coordinate 8,383,498 of OU452235.1, forward strand.
TCTACTAGCAGGTTTGTGAGAATTAGTGCCGACTGGTTAAGCAAACGGCCGGCAAGTCCGGCGGACTGGTCAAGAAAACAAAGTTAGCACAAGGCCTGGATTGGGGGGGGGGTAAATACAATCCTTCTCAACCAACCTTAAGTGTTGTGAGCAGAGCACCAATCTGTCTGACCACTGCCATGTCATGCATTAGGTCGTTGCGTTCCTGGTACATCTGACGGGCTGACCCTGCATAGGTGTAATCTGAAGACAAGAAGAAATAAAAACACCACAAAAAATCAGAGGTTTACCAAATTGGAAATTGATAATATAATGTCTATAGTGTGTCTATTATATAATACTACTACTACTACTTGGTTCTTATATGGAGCTCATATCCTAGTGGCTAGATCAAGGCACTTTACAACATTATCTCCATTCATCAGGCATACTTAGACCATTCCTCAAACTTTCTCAACTCCCTTGGGAGCATACACAACCCCCAAGCTGCTTAAATTAATAGAGCTACATTGTTAATACTGCCTCAACCATCTCAGGTTCCTATTTATACACCTGGGTGAAGAGGGGCAATTATGGTTATGTGCCTTGCTCAAGGACACAAGTGTCATGACTGGGAACCGAACCCACACTCTGATGGCTAGGCCATCAGCAGAACTGGAGTGCAATGGACTAGTCTGGCCAGAGGGCGCCATATGTGATACTCCATGTTAAAACCAGGCACAGCCTGACAAAAATTTGTAAAATAGGGCCTGGATTAGTTAAAATCATATTCAGTTCTTCCCCGTTCTTTAACCAACAAGCTAATCCACTGGAAAAAAATAAGGTTTAAGAAAACACCTTGACGGCTTTTCTCACCATGTTCTTCGGCCTGCTGTGTAGTGATCGTCAGCTTCCCAGGCTCTTGGCAAACCTCTACTTCTGCCCCTGAATCCCCTGATGGTTCGATAATCTCCACTTCACCAAGTGGTACGCTCCATCTGTGCTTACACCTCGGCATATCAGAACCAGGTGAGAGACCTGGGGAGGAGGTTCTTTATGGGACAAACCATTTTAAAAAGGGGGTGTTAATGAATGGTTCACTTTCAGTTAGCAATAATACCATGGCTAGTTTGAGCCCAATTAAACAAAAAAGCACATCAGTAGCAGCAGAGTCCCACTACAGTTTGCCCAAGAAAGGCCATTTTCACAGCGCATAACTTTGTTTTCTTTTTATGATTATTTTGGGGTCTTTTAGTTTAATTTTGTAACGTGTTTTTTCTTGCTTGCGTCTTTTAAATTTTTTGTTATGTAAAAATGCATTTATTGTGCCATGTAATTAACCATGTAATTCAGATTCTAGCTCCGAATTGGTTTTTAATAAATACGAAAAATGAAACGAAATGAAATGAAATGAAAAGGTCGACACGTTCTTGGTAATCCTGCAGCCCCCGTCGTGCAACTGCAGTTGTTTATGTTCGTTCATGGTTTGTATGTAGCAGCGGCAAGATGGTACAGAAAATAACAGGAGAGTGATGCTTGCTTCAGCAACATCATGTTTCTATGCAGTGTTTACGGCATACATGTAAAAAGGAGTTTGTTTTTGTGAGATTGTTGAATAATTTTCACATTTATGTCAGCCACTTTCAAGGTTTACTTATTTATTTATTTATTTATTTTTTTTCAAGGTCCAAACCTGCCAAGGAGATGCTGAGTTATGAGTGTGATTTTTTAAGTGTTAACCCTTTTGTTACCGAATTGTAACAACCACATTGGACAGATCATTGGTACCATCATTGGAAAGAAGCAATCTCTCTCTTTCCAACCATAGTAAGCTTGGGTATGGAGAGTGAACATGGACAAAACTACAGCTTGTTAACCTACGGCCTTTATGCTCAGGCTTGGGTGCTTTTTTGTGTGCAAGCTTGGGCGACAAAAGTCGCCAATGGTAAATTAGAGGGGTTATGAGTGCAGTCGACGGGTTAAGGTCTCTCCTGGGTAAACTGTAGAGGGTGCACTGTATTGAGATTTGTTCATATTGAAACATGCCAGGATGGGTTACTCACTTTGATAAAACAGTCGTACAAACAAGGAGGTCATTCAGCATGAAGAGGCGTCGCTCTTTGCATTTAATCAACTCCCCTTGGCTATCGTAGGTCTAGTCAAAACAAAAAAAAGGGATAACAAATCACTAGGTCTATTCCAGATTAACCCTTCATGACCCCAATTCCTGCAAAATTCTCTTCAGGAAGTTGTCTGACTTTGTAAGATGTGGTACTGCAGGCCCAATAATTGGCTTATCAGTGGGCTAGGCATACCTTCTACTGCTTCTTCATTACTCGGCAGGAGTCTCAAGTTACGACATAAATGCCAAGAAGCAATCATAGTTAAGTGTCTTGCTCAAGGACACAAGTGCCGGTGTCGCGGTCTCAGGTTTCCGGCGTGCTCAGTTTTCCAGATGACCAAATATGGTACAATGACATCATGCCATGTCTGCGCACAGCAGACGAAAGTCGTCCGTTTCAGTGCCGTGCTGAGTCGTATGTACATGTCAGGATCGCATGCATCGGATCAGGGTGACGGATCACGCTGAAGCTGTCATGGCGGCCTCCACGAGCAAAGGACGTGCCGATCGTTTTAACGAATTTCGTGAGAAGAATGCTAAAATTATCCGTTACTTAGACAGCGGTCTGTATTCAGACGGGTCGACGGATGGGCAGAAGAGGTTGGTTTGTTATCAAACCAAGAATTATTCATATATGATGAGGCCAGTAATAATCATATGATTAGTACCATGTTGTCACCCGGAAATCCAAGCACGCCGGAATACTGAGACCATGATGCCCGAGTGCTGAAATGCCCGGCTACGTCATCCGGAAAACTGAGCACGCCGGAAACCTGAGACCGCGACACTGGGACCGAGACTGCTCAGCCATGACACGTTATCATACCAATCTTATCAAAGTCCAAACATTTGGGTGTTGAGTTTACAGTGGAGGGGAGGATATTGGAGGATATGGGAGGTTTTCTAGTCAAAGACACTAGGGAGTTAGGGTGGATTTAACACGGACAGGGAGAGGGGCAAAAGGGAGATGGAGGATTAAGTCAGTTTCTAATCCCAAGATTATCATGCACATAATCTGTACACCATGCCAAACTTCAACTACTCTTTTTTCAAACCATGCTTAAAAAGGCTATTTGTTTACTCTTGCATAAATTATGCTAATGAACCAGGAAAACCACAACAATGGAAGAGACAAAATATGCAAACTACTCATTCAGGTGTTTGAGGGAGAGAGAAATAGTGGAGGGGGAGGGGGGAAAGCTCAACATTTCGTTATGAAATAGAATATCATCAACCGCACAAACTTTATCAAAATCAATTACTGCGACATGCTCATGTTTGTCTTAAGAATGAAGTCATTTAAAATCCTAACCATCCCAAATCCTGCGAGATCCAATTCAGGAGGTTGTTTGATTTTGGACAGACTAGGATCAACTAGGATTTGGTACTGTAGGCTCAAATAATAATTGCTTATTATTGGGCCAGGCATACCACTCTCATCCAAGTCTGAGCATTTTGGTTTTGAGTTTAACCACGGAGTGGAGGATTTTGGAGGATTCAGGAGGGTCTCTCACAAAAGACACCAGAGGTTAAACATTTTTTTTTTTTTAAAGTGGGTTTTAGAATGTCAATTTCAAACCACTGTTGCGCTTTCCGGGGGAAAAAGTTAAATAGAGGTTTAGGGTTAGATCCAAATAGTTCTAGTGTTTAACACGTTGACTGCCGACTACCAGTATACTCATACTAACAGGTGTACCGGAGTCTGCCACTACGAATATACTCGTAGAAAATGAAAGGTCTTAGCATTGTAACTTGAATACACTGGCACCACTGATGGCGCAACCAATAAGCTGCTGGCAGTGGTGAGGACATGCTTCTATAAAATGTACATGTTCAAACTATTAAAGTAAGTAGGCCTACCCATTAAGTATGCGCGCATGCGCATAGGCCCTAACGCTTGGCAAATGGGAACGCCATGTGAAATTATGTGCGGCAGTCTACGTGTTAACTCCCAAGAGACTGCTTCATGCATCATCTCGGCCGCACACACAAATGTGGATGAAACCATTATTCGTACTGAGAAAATGTCTCGGCAAACAAATTGAAACGGCAATTTTGTTCCATTTCAGAAAAGGGTAGATAGTGTTGGAGCACGGGAAAGGTGTAAAATTGTCTGAACAGGACATGACTTTTACCAAGACCATGATGGGTGAATGGGACAGAGTCAAATCTTGGGGCATTTTTTCAACATATTGATCTAATTCACCCGACGTCATCACCCGCAATATATCTTGGTTGTCCCATAGTGGGAGTCAGATTCACTGTGTTTATGTAACTGTGCAGTGTACATTTTAGTGGAGGCATACTCTGTTAAAACGTGCACCATAATCTTGACTCCTAAAATGGCAGAGCATGGGCAGACAGTAGCTGCATGTGACGTCAATGCGACGGGGTCTACATGGGGGTAGTCTGGTGCAAGTCGATTGTAGTCTCTCTGGGGTTAATTCACTATATAGCACCCCGTACAAAGATTCTGTACTTATGCTCAAGTTGAGATTGCGCCACATGATACACCTTATATTTACTGTTGTGCAACACAAACAGATAAAAATTGGCCGCTGCAAACTTACTGAGCTTATGGGGAACCAATGGCCAGGCAAATGGCAACCACTGCCATTTATTAGATTTTTCGTGTTTCTGGCTGTGTGTGTTGAATTTAGTGAAATTGAAATTTGCTAAATCTATTTTTGTGATGTGAAATAAAACAGCTGATTTCAATCAGACAAAAAGCAGTAAAATAAAATAAAAAATCTGTGATTGCTAGTTTTACTATACTACTAGTAGTCTCTGTAATTGTATGATGCATTGATTTCATAACATGCTCAATTCCTCAAAGTGCTGATGACAACTATGATAATATTTTCATCTTGCTGTCCAATCTTATCTGAATTTTTTTAATACATGCAGCAATATTCTAATGAGACTTCAAAAGAAATGAAGATTCTAGTGCTATTCAAAGTACGTGTGTGTACACTGCCATTACTTTGATGAGTGTACCACACACACGTATCTTCAGTTTTCTCAAACTCCAAGGTACACAAGGTACGTATAAGCTACTATGACCAATTATGTTTAATACACACAATAAATGCTTGAGCCTGGTACCAGTGCAGTAATATGGTGGCATTTACAGCTGCCACTAAGCATTTTCTTTGGGTGACAGATCAGTGTATGGACCCCTTGCATATCGTGAAGTCAGTGCAAACACATCATATCTCAATTGTGCAAAAACGTCAAATCTCAATTGTGCAAAAACGTTGTATCAAAATTGTGCAACAATGTCATATCTCAATTGTGCAACAATGTCATATCTGGCACAAAAATGCTCCAGGCAAAAACATTGTATCTCGACACCTGTTGGTATGGTGTATAAATCTGGAAAACTTTAAGCAAGACATGACGTTTTGACACTCATGGGTAACATAAATGCTATTTTCGGAGATATGTTTTTGCACTGACTTGACGATATGCTGTCCCAAGCTCTAACAGCATCCTCACTGAAGTTAAAGGAAGACCTCCCATTGGCTGAAAGTTGTGCATGGTGCGTACTAGCCCAAACATCTGACATCACATTTCTAAGTGCGTGAATAATGCCAGATACCGCCCTTTTGAACCTGCTGCTTGCCTGCGAGATGTACCTTTGACCTTGCACTGTGTGTGGAATGCACACACACTTGTGTGTAGTATCAGACAGTCTGGGTATTTATGTGGCATTGCATATACATGTCTATCCAACGGGAGACCTTTTGAGACACTAGGTGGCAGCAGACTTACCAGGTAAATCCATTGTTCTCGGAAATGTGCGCTTGGTCTGAAGTACGCAAAAAACTGGAAGTTTACCTAGTAAGTCTGGTGCCACCTAGTGTTCCAAAGTCTCCCCTAAGACCATTGGATTTGTAAGACCAGCGCCTGTCTTTTTTATCCATGCAGATAAAGACAGGGCACCAGTTTAGGCGGGTATATACATGCACGTTTTCATTGGTTGCCTATTCTGAATCTCTGTACCAATATAATACCCTTCAAGAAACTGCTTAGGAGACAAATTAGTGAACAGTTCCCGCCACCAAATAAACAAGGCATTCCCTCCATTTGGAGATCTTGAATTTGGTCTGCTAAGAGCTGTGTCTTGGGAGATATCTTGTTTTTCTTTTTTACAAAGTGCTGCATGCTTTTAGTAATAGGGCATTATTAATGACATCACCTGACCACACAGTTGACAGACGCCCACATGGTGTTCATAGCTGTAAACAGGTAAATGGGGGTAACTTTACAACCATGCCTGGTAAAAGAGTTAGGCTTGGGGGTAAATGGAAGGGGGACGAGGTTTTGCTTGCTCCGTGTTAGCTTGCGACATGGGGGGGATGGGTTGTCGCTACTCCAAATCAGAGATGAAAACTTGTTACAGCGGCGATTGCCTCCACCACACAGCTTGTCTTTGTTGTGGTGTCCACTGAAATGCTGCCGTAGACTTTTTTACTTTTCAGGCAGCTGCGAAAAGTTATCTTGTTCCCTTACAAGAGGTGCTAGTAAGAGTCAAATATATGGACTTGACAAAAATTCAGCGCAGGATTTTAACTATCATGTGTAAAAACGTCAATGTTTTTTTAACCTGTTGGCGCCGGCTGAATTGTATCCACGCAAATATTTGTCGAGCCAGCAAAACGGGCGACACTGAAACCATTGTGTACATTCAAAATACTGGAACAAAGGCCGCCCGGTCATTCCGCTGCTGAGAGTGCACAGAGCAAGCACCCGTACAAAGAGAAAACATGGTCTTGAATATTTGGCCCAATTTTGGCTATTGTGCTGTATTTTTTTGTGAAATCCCCGATTCAAGAACTTTGTCCTTTTGTTCCAAGAAAAGGATTACGAGACATAGAGAGGCTTCCACCACTATTTACTCATTGTATTTTGGTTCAATGGAGGTAAGTCAGAGTGAACTGAGAATCCAGCCATGGGTTTGGTACCAATTCTATGCGAGAGCTCATAGCCGAGGTTTTGCCGTTCACAGTGCAAGAATTTGACATTTTCTCAGTAGAGAAAAAAAAATATCACTGTGCAATTAAGAGAGTCAAGGTTTCTTTATGTCAGCGGTACTCTCAAAGAAAAATGTTTCTGGCAATTCAAAGAGAATAATCCCATGAGGCTGAATGGCAAAAGATGGAAGAATTCCAGGGGCAACTGGTTAAAAGGTTGCCCATTTCAAGTAGCTGCTAGTCCATGACAAGGATCTGATTAGGTTCTACTTCCTAGGATGATTTCCGAAAGTAAGAAAGACAGAAAGAAAGAAACAAAAGCCCAAACGCCATGCTTCCTCTCAGTCGAGACGGAATGTTAATCCTCCAAGAAGAAAATTGAATTCAGTTCAGATTTGTGACAACGTGAATGAATAGCCCATCTATGAGGAAGGCATTTTGTGATTGCTCTAAATTGCTCTCTGTGAATTTTAAACGAGTGACTATAATGTCTGGTGCCCTGACTTTCAGCGGTGGCATCCAGGTGCCCAGTTGCATGGTTGTGATTTACCCTGATAACGGCTCACGAAAAGTCAAAGTGAAGTTGCAAAATATTCTTCGCAAAGATGGTCTCTCTGGGAAACCAAGTTGTAAGGTGTAATGTTTAGTACAACATGTGACAAAGTTACTACAATCACACCATGAATAACAACATCAAATGGAATAAGAAAAAAAACTTTGTTTTCAGATCAGACCATAGAGCTATGTATATTAACTAGAGAGCTAACTCTTGATTTCACATGCACAAAGCCTCCTTGATGCAGACATCGTGTGAGGCATGTGAGCAACTGCAGCCTCAATTTATTTTTCGTAGAACTTTCGTTTGTGTTGAAACTGAAGCATGTGCCTTTTTGGGTTTGTGTTATTCGTGCAAAAGCACACACATTCACTAAGTATGCATTGAATTTATAGATTCTACAACATACATAAATAACAAAAGCACTGATGCCAAAAGTTGTACAACAGCCAGACCAAATGTCAAGGTTTTACATAGTGTACACAAACAAGAATTTGCCCACAGGCTTCAAAACACAGGTCAAGTTAGCACTCTAGTCGATATTTATAGCTCTATGGTAAAGCCACAGGAAGTGTTACAACAATAATACATGTATAACAAAGTTTTTAGGATTTTAGTTTACACAACACAACAATATCCAAAGTGGGGAATTTGAGCATGCATACAGTACATATCTAGGCCAATGATTTTTCTCTTGCAGAAAAGGGAATATTCTTGTTCTGTTTTTGTTTTAATCCTGAATTCCTGATCAGACTGAAGAAGTTCCACTTTGAGGTTTTCAGTGGAGAAGAAGCCATAAAAAAAAACTTGAATGTCAGAGTATCCAAACGTGTTACCTTCAGTAATAAAGGGGTTCTAGGCAGCAAGGCCTGATGGGCAGCCATGTTGATAAAGGCAGAGCTAATGGTAATTTGTCTAAGAATGAAAACTCAAATGATTAATCTATTTATTTCTATTATTTTTATTTATTTTTTTTTTGCTTGATGAATCTACAATTTCCACTCTGCTAGGGAGTGTACATGATGACATACGTGTGGTTTTCAGTCTGTGTGACAATTTTGTTTTTACATGATGTGAGAATATTTTCCCTGTTGATTCTGCCCATTTTCCATTTTGCCGTGGGAAAATCACTGACCCTACGATGTGAAATACTAGACTAGGGGAGAGCCATTGAGTTTTGAGTCTTTGAGTTTTGAGTGTGAGTCTGTGAGTGTCTAGTTTACAATGTTAGTGAAAATGTTTACAACAAGGGGACAAAAACACAACTCTTGTTCTCCTGACAAAGTTTACTCAAAACTCAACAACTCAGTTCTATAGTTCCACACCATGAGTTAACTCAAAACTCAACCACTCAGTTCTACAGTTAAACACTTGTCATCTGCTGGTACTCACTTCACTCTTTGATAACAACATCAACAGCCGGAGAGATAAGAAGAAAAGGTCAAGGGTCAGATTATTAAATGGAAAGGTCCGAGTTAAGTTATAAAAAAATAAGCGATTTATAAAAATAAGAATGGTTACCTAGAAGAAACAAAATAAGAATAACAAAATTATACCACTACTGGAAAGATGCGATCTTTATATTTCCAACCATTGTAAGCTTGGCTATGGAGGGTGAACATGGACAAAACTACATCTTTTTAACAAATGGCCTTTTACAGGCTTGAGTGCTTTTTGTGTGTAATCTTGGCCGACAAAAGACGCGTATGGTAATAGGAACGGGTTAGATGGCTTTTAAAACAAACAAGCGTGTCCAACAAGCAATTTGCGGGTTAGATTTCAATAACGTCTGATACAATGACTCCTTAGTAACATGTTACCGATTAAATTTGAATTCCTCACGCTGTAGAGACAGTTGCTACGTCACATGGTTCGGGGCAAACTTTGGTACAGTGACCTCCAGATGAACAAACCCTGGTACCATTGTGCCGTACACATTCATTCAAAATTGTGTATGTGTGTTCACTGTCTCTTACTACGCAAAAGCTTGCCCCAAACCATGTGTCATAGCAACTGTCTCTAGTCTGAGGAATTCAAGTTGAAGTGGTAACTCACAAATGACTTATTCAGATGTGTATATGCTTTGGGTAACTTTTGCCAGCTTCATATCTCTTATAACTTCCCTATTTTGAGACATCAGCTTGTGAAAGGTACAAAGTTGGCACACAAAACTACTGAAAGAGTTCTTTGGAAAAGCCAAGCACTTTTCAATATTTTTTTTTTTTCGTATTTATTTCTGAATTTTGAGGAATTTTCCACAACCTGTATGAAACAAAACTCAATGAACATGTAGAAATGTGTAAAATGACTTACAGTTTGAAGCATGTCATCTTGCCTGATCAGCCATCGGCTTCTGTCATGTTTAAACTGAAAGGGAAGCACATACCATCGTCATATTTTCCAAACAGGTTACATGCTAAGTGATGTTTGAAGCTTTCCATGGCGTGAAGGATAATAAGTAACAATAACTAGTAAACTAGTCAACTTGCGGGTACAACCAGGTATAAATCTCTTTTGGGAGGAGTGGTGGCTCTGAAAAGAGCCGGTGTGGTCTCAACACTTCTAACATTATACTCTGCTTGTCTTCAGGAGAATGCTGGACTCACAATCAGCAGCAGTCCAGCATTCTCCTGAAGATGAGCAGAGTAAACTGTTCGAAACCTCAAGACCACACCGGCTCTTTTCAGAGCCACTACTCCTCCCAAAAGAAATTTATACATAGTTGTACCCGCAAGTTGACTAGTTTACTAGTTATAGTTAGTTATTAGGTTCAATGCTAACTGAGGTCCATGATCATGGTTGGCAAGATTAGTCTATTGACCTCTTGCACTGATGTAACAGGCAGCTACCCTCTGCTTACAGTCTGCCATACTGGGAGACAAATTGTGTGTAAAGACCAAGATTAAAGAGTAGTCTGGTTCCCAGACCCAAAAAACTCGGACTATTCACTGTCAATTTTAGGGTCCGGTATCACCTGAGGGTCACGTGACAAAAAAGGAGGAATTCCTCCTTTTCCAAAAGTATCCAAAATGTTCCAAACTCATTGTCGTCAACTTTCGGACAGTTTCGTCGATGGTTTGACATGCCCGGGTGTGTGTATTGTTAACAAACTAGAACCATTCAATCTTGTTGGCAGACGTTGTGACTAAATTCAAAATTTTGCAAACTGTTCAAGAAAACATATCCCATCATTGTTTGTTTGTTTCCAACAAAATCAGCACTACAATTTTACAAGCTGTGATTATCCCAGGCTTTTTGAAAGTAACAAGGCACGTCATGAGCGCTTCGTTTTTATCCAATGACATCGTCCACCAGTGGTGACAAGTAATGAATATTTATATATGTTGCGTCATCATCTATATTTAAACGCGGGTGATGCCTGACCTAAGATTTTTAACAAGAGTCGTGGAGGAATCTATGGTCAGGGAACCAGACTAGTTTATAGAGCAGCTTAAGCAGACAATAGTGCTTGACATAGGCTGAATGTTCCAGCAGAAGAACCAGGTTGATTTATGTATGAAACTATTTTCAATGTATGTCAGATTTACTTTAAAGAATGGTGGCAGTAATGTATCTCAATGACTTTCTTTCTGTATGACTTGGTGTGCTTTTGTCATGACGTCATGAAATCCGCCACGTATTCACTTTTTAATTGATGGATAAACACTTCTTATGTACTCAAACAACAAAAACAAGTGTTGACTCACTTTTTTTATGGAACAAAAGCACACAATGGAAAAAAAATCAAGCGTTTTCATTTTAACTGACATCCGCCGTCTATTAACATCTTGCGGTCAGATATCACGCCCCAAAAATTGCATCGCAATCTCGGTTTTAGTTCAAGGAGACGTCAACTGACCTTGCTGGAGAATTTGACGTTGAGGCATTTCATGAGCTGCTTGACGGCGTATCGTTGCTCGCTCTGACGTTTCCTCTCATTCAAGACGCTGGCTAGCGTCTCTAGTTTGGTCAGCGCCAGCTGGAGAGGCATGCGGTCTGCATGTCCTAGAGGGGTGCGCTTTAAAAGATCCTGGATAAAAAAGGAATCGGGAGACAAAATGCTTATCCAGTAAATTCTCATTTTTAAGGTGCTTGCTGACATACACCGCTGTAATACCGGTGATAAACAATGCAGTGCAACACTTCAAGTTCTTCTCAAACACATTTTCACAGTGTATCTAGAGGCTGCTCAAGACTCTCAAATTAAAGGGAGGCATGTTTGAAGGAGGGTATGAGGCACAAAGAAATGGTTGAAGGATGATGGGCGAAGAAAAAGCTGCAAATGGGCAAAGAAGTAGTTGAGGGGGGAGACATGAGGTGCAAAGAAATGGTTGAAGGGGTGCTGAGGGGCAAAGAAATGGTCGAGCGGGATGAGGGGCAAAGACATAGTCGAAGGGGGAATGAGGGGCAAAGAAATGGATGAAGGGGTGGGGGGAGAATGGGCAAAGAAATAGTTGAAGGGGGAGACATGAGGCGCAAAGAAATTGTTGGGGGGAATGAGGGGCAAAGAAATGGTTGGGGGAATGAGGGGCAAAGAAATGGTTGAAGGGGTGCTGAGGGGCAAAGAAATGGTTGAGTGGGACGAGGGGCAAAGAAATGGTTGAGTGGGACGAGGGGCAAAGAAATGGTTGAGTGGGACGAGGGGCAAAGAAATGGTTGAGTGGGACGAGGGGCAAAGAAATGGTTGAGCGGGATGAGGGGCAAAGAAATGGTTGGGGGAATGAGGGGCAAAGAAATGGTCGAGCGGGATGAGGGGCAAAGAAATGGTTGAAGGGGTGCTGAGGGGCAAAGAAATGGTTGAGTGGGACGAGGGGCAAAGAAATGGTTGAGTGGGACGAGGGGCAAAGAAATGGTTGAGCGGGATGAGGGGCAAAGAAATGGTTGGGGGAATGAGGGGCAAAGAAATGGTCGAGCGGGATGAGGGGCAAAGAAATGGTTGAAGGGGTGCTGAGGGGCAAAGAAATGGTTGAAGGGGTGCTGAGGGGCAAAGAAATGGTTGAGTGGGATGAGGGGCAAAGAAATGGTTGAGTGGGATGAGGGGCAAAGAAATGGTCGAGCGGGATGAGGGGCAAAGAAATGGTCGAGCGGGATGAGGGGCAAAGAAATGGTCGAGCGGGACGAGGGGCAAAGAAATGGTCGAGCCGGATGAGGGGCAAAGAAATGGTCGAGCGGGATGAGGGGCAAAGAAATGGTCGAGCGGGACGAGGGGCAAAGAAATGGTCGAGCCGGATGAGGGGCAAAGAAATGGTCGAGCGGGATGAGGGGCAAAGAAATGGTCGAGCCGGATGAGGGGCAAAGAAATGGTCGAGCGGGATGAGGGGCAAAGAAATGGTCGAGCGGGATGAGGGGCAAAGAAATGGTCGAGCGGGATGAGGGGCAAAGAAATGGTCGAGCGGGACGAGGGGCAAAGAAATGGTCGAGCGGGATGAGGGGCAAAGAAATGGTCGAGCGGGATGAGGGGCAAAGAAATAGTCGAGCGGGATGAGGGGCAAAGAAATGGTCGAGCAGGATGAGGGGTAAAGAAATGGTCGAGCAGGATGAGGGGCAAAGAAATGGTCAAGTGGGACGAGGGGCAAAGAAATGGTCGAGCGGGATGAGGGGCAAAGACATAGTTGAAGGGGGAATGAGGAGCAAATAAATGGTTGGGGGAATGAGGGGCAAAGAAATGGTTGAAATGGTTGGGGGAATGAGGGGCAAAGAAATGGTCGAGCGGGATGAGGGGCAAAGAAATGGTTGAAGGGGTGCTGAGGGGCAAATAAATGGTTGGGGGAATGAGGGGCAAAGAAATGGTTGAAGGGGTGATGAGGGGCAAAGAAATAGTCGAGTGGGACGAGGGGCAAAGAAATGGTTGGGGGGGGGTGAGAGGAGCAAATTAATTGTTGAATCAGATTTATTTTTAAATAGTTCATACCTGGAGAAGACAGATGAATTGAGGGAAGCGTTGAATAGGTTTCAGCATGAGTGCATAGAGGCTCAGACGATCAATGCTGCTCACTTGACGAGTCTGAAAACCCAATGGAATTAACACAAGGATTAGTAATTATTACACATTAGACATCCATGTATCATACAACACCCATGCCCCTGACATATGATAGGAGGATTGTAAATAACGCGGCATTCATTCATTAAACCATTGAATGGCCTACATCATGAACTGTGCATTTTGGTACTCTTGACCATGCATTTTTCATCCCATTCTTTTTCACTAATGCACGCTTGATGTGGTCTAGTGTGCATTAGTGAAAAAAGGATGGGATGAGAAATACACAGTGAAAAGTACCAAAATGCACAGTACATGACGTAGGCCATTCAATGGACGCTAGTCCACATCCAGCGTTACAAAACAGTACAAAACACCCTCGTAGTGGATGCCAGAATACCGTCTTGGGTGTTTATGAATATTATCCAAAACCATTCAACCGCAAAGGTTGTGGCGTATGGTGGACCAACTATGCACAGAACTATGTGTGCAGCGCGTAGTATGCATTAATGATTGCAATCTGGCACAGTGCATCATTCCTTCAAAACCATGAGGATGATACTGAATGGTCTGACAGTAGGAGGGTTAAAAACCATTTTTTAACAGCTTGTACATCTCATTGTGTAGATCACATTGGTAGGCAGGATGACGGAGTTTCATGCACATAAATTTGGTAAGCAATCTATGTGAAGCAGAGTAATGGTTCGAGTCCCGAACTGTTTTCTACCTAGCGAGGACATCGCTGTTCCAAAGTATGTAAAAATTGTGACTACTCCTGGCAATTACCGCAAGCGATATCCGAATCAAGTGACTTCCACTACAGCTATGGCCATTGGCTGTAACGACTAAGTTGTGGTATAGGAGCTTTCGTCATTCCGGACATGGCCACTGCCGAGCCAATTTATTCGGACACAGCCCCAATCTAATCTTCAGAGACTTTACACATTAAAAATTAATATTTTATTCTTTATTTCATTAATATTTTTTGTGTAGATTCAAATAGCCTTTCTTTCTAAATGTTTTAATATTGTTTTATCTTGTTACAGCGCTTTGGGTCGTTTAAGGCGTAAGGCGCTTATAATTTTAGCCATTATCATTATTGTTATTAAAAATTTGAAATGGCTGCTGAAGAGGGACAGGGTACCAGACATCGGGACTCACCTCAATGAAGTTCCGGAATGCTGGCTTCTGATTGGCTGCTCTTTTGGCCACTTCCATTGCATTGGTGAAGTTGTTAACGTAGGCACTGTAGACATCTAATACCATTGCTTTGGAAAACTGCAGGGAGAAGATTGGATTGTTTATAATGGTGTTGTCCTCGCTATTGTGATTCAAACTCTATCTCAGTTTTGTCCAGATAGATAAATGTAACTTATGGGTGTTTGTTTTGTTTTAACTTTTTTGTTGTGAAATTTAAGATTATTCCTCTGAAGCATTTGTTTATTCAGCACAAACACCACGTTCGTTTTTTTCATACACAACCAAACAACTGATCCATTAACCAGTAGGTGCCGGATGACGTGTGAACATGCAAATGTTTCCCCTGCCTGGAAATGAAAGCCATGTAAAGATGCCATTATGTAATTTTGGACCACTGGAGCAAAGGTCACCCCGTCATTCAACGACGGAGTGTGCACAGACCACACACATGCCATCTTATGCTTGATTTCACTCACACAAGGACAAAAAAGGTCTTACAAATACTGGCATTTTGTGGCTATTAAAGGCGATTTTTGTGTTATCCCCAATTACAGACCTTTGTCCTTTTGTTCCAAGATGAGGATTACGAGACATAGAGAGGCTTCCACAATTGCTCATTCATTGTATTTCGGCTCAATGGAGGTACGTCAGAGGTAGGCAATCGAGCCCTGGTTCCATGTTTAGTACCACTCTTATGCTGTAGGTAACGGCCGATGTTTTTCAACATACGCCGCGTGAATTCGTCTTTTTTTTAGTCAAGAAACAAAACGGACGATCCAACAAAGAGAATCTTTCTTCTCTTGGCACTGACAAGTCAGGGTTTCTTTTTGCCAGTAGTACCCTCAAAGAAAACATATTCTGGTAATTCCGCCAAAAGAATCCCGCCAGGGGGATGGGACCCCCCCCCCTCCAAAAAAAAAGAATCCCGGCGGCAACTGGTGTACCAATATCAGCCCAACAACAGGATTGACCAAGTTGTAAACAAGGAAAAAAGTGGGAAAATACCGAGGATTAAGTGAAAGTACCGAGTATACACTGCTTAACACAAAGCGGTACGTTGTGGTGTAGGGTGAAACACAAATAATCTTTATCCGTATAACATTCTTTAAAATTACATAGAACATAATCTAAAATGTAAAATGATCCCATTGGCACTGCCAGTTTACAATTATTAGTTTCAAAAGAGCCCAACACTAAGGAAAAGTGAGAGTTTGAGAGAGGGATAACAACTCAGTTACCGAGGCAACGAAGACATCTCCAATCTGATCTGATGAGTCCCAGTTCTTGACTCGACTCGATAGAGCAATCTGGAACATGAGATGACACTGGTAGATCCCCCGCACTCGGTAGAAGATCATTCGAACCTTCTCCTTCTCCAGCAGAGGTGGGTTGCTGTCCAGTAGAGGTTTCTCATACGCCTGCAGAGGAACGTAACTTAGACTTTAAAGAGGTATATCCTTGATCACTATTGATAATAAAAATAATAATACACGGTTTTTTATAGAGCACACATATCCTGTAAGCTACAACGTATCCAAACAAGACACTTTACAACATTATTATACATAAATTAACATCTCTCATAATGGTCGCGGTACCCGCTGCTAAAAAAAATATAGGATTCGAACTGCCTCTAGCTACCAGGCAATCTCGGTAGTCCAGTTGGTAAGACATCTGCCTCAGAATGGCGGGGGTCGTGGGTTCAAATCCCACCCGAGGAAAATGCCCGTAAATATATTTTTTCACAGGACTCGGGAAAGTACTCAGTATACAGTGCTTAACACACATCGGTGTACGGGTAAAAATTACAAATAATATTCTTCTCCCCGATGCAAAAATTGAAGAAAATTGGCCAAGCTAGAAGTCTCTCTTTAACAAAAGTTTAACATCCCTAAATACACCTATATTACCACGAAAACACAGTGACAGAATGATAGAATGCGTGGTTATTCGTTTACAAAGGCAGTTTCCGAGCCTCTATTCAACCCCCGCCTCGAGCCAAATTCAGAACAACAGCAGTCGGTGCCTGAAAGTTGTCTCCAGAAATTCTAAAGAATAGTGACGTCGCAGGATGTACTCCTCTATCAGACGGCTGTTTGTTGTTCTCATTGAAGCATTGCTCAGTGCAGACCATCCGGAGATTCAGTACTTCCAGTGACGTCATGATTGGTTTGCTGCCCTCATTTCCGGGATTTTGATAAATTTAGGCGGCGGGCTAGTTAAAGGAGTAAAAACTTCCTACAAATATCACTTCTTTTGTCAATTTAATGTCACAAAAGAAAAGTTTGTCCGATGCAATAATTATCAAAAGCAGGAAACTAAACAATAACGCCAACATCAATCACCATGGCCCATCCTCTTTAAGTGTTGCAACACTTTGGCCATTGAATATTGTTCTTCAAAGTTTTTTTTCAGAATCTACAAGATTATCTTGACAGTTTACAAACCATAGTATTTTTGCAAAAGTATAAGAATAATTATCTGCGGCTTCATGTAAATGCAAACGCCGACAATTCTCCACATAGGTACGGCAGACACTCTCGAAGTTTGTTCCAGTATCATAGACGTAAGTCAATGCGTACATTTATCTCCTGCCGTAAACTACATTAACCGTATCGTGGCGTGTCGTGGCCGAGCGGATAAGAACATCGGACTCAAGCTCTGGTGTTTCTGATCAGCTGAGTGTGGGTTCGAGTCCCGGTCGTGACACTTGTGTCTTTAAGCAAGACACTTAACCATTACTGTTTCGTCCTTCGGATGGGACGTAAAGCCGTAGGTCCCATGTGTTGTGTAATGCATGTAAAAGAACCCAGTGACACTTATCGACAGAGAAGGGGTTTGCCCCGGTGTTCCTGGTTTGATCGGCTGCAGATTGCGCCACAGCACCTTGTTAACCATTACATGGTGCTATGTAAAGGAACAGGTCTCATACTTAAAAAACGTAACTCATCATACCTTGCAGGAAAAAAATACTGAGTGCTCTGAGACGCCCATAGGGTGTGATAAAGCGCTATATAAAACTGCGTATTATTAAAATGGCGCTTTTACCAGAAAAAGTGAGTACTGACGGCTAGTAGAAGAGGCTAGCGATGCGCACGTATCCATACTGACAGGAGTATTACTTCCTAGAAACAGGGTTTTAATTTTAAACTTTATTTTTTTTTAATTTAACAACAGATTTTATGATATAAATCATGGGGGGGGGGGGAAGAAAAACGGCTTTGTAGTGTTTACACGTATACCTATTGACTTTCAAAGTGGTGAGTGGGCACAGGACATGCAAGGGGTCAATACTCAGAAAGCACTGACTATACAGTTCTTTATTATACATCAATGTACAAAAAAAGTATAATCAATATTGGAATTGATTTTCTTTTAGTATCCTTTTTATCACAGACAAAGAGAGGCTGCAGAATTTGTCCAGAATCCCCCACTTCCACGACCAGAAAGAAAAAAAGAAGCTTAAAGGACACTTTCTTTTTTTGTTTTTTACAAATTGTTGGGGAAAAGGTTAAACTAACCTGGATGAGTCTCTGAAGGGAGAGCATGTAAGAGCGTTCACTGTCGATGATCGATTGGACAACGTGTCTCCGTACCACTTCCTCGGTCGTCAGTCCCTTGGGTTGTGGAGGCAAGGCAGGTGGCGGGTGCTTGACCTGGGACAATTTCACATCGATGTAGTGAATATCGTCTTTGTCTGCAAGATGATTGAAGTGAAAAGCAGGGTTGAGATTTGACCGATGTGAGCGTTCCTTTAAAAACAAAATGGCTTGCTGATTTGGGTCCCCCTCAGTCTAGACCCAGAACCTCCCAGATGTTACAATTCAGGAGGGTTTACAGACTCTGGGCATCACCAGAAATACAACACTACAGATTTGGACACAATGTGGACTACTTCTTTCTCTCTTTGGTGGCTGTTTAACTTCTTTTGAGAAGGCTCAATGAGGTGTTGAGAAAATCATGAGATCAGGAAAAATCCTGAGATATCACATGCCTGGAAAAAGAGAGGGGCAGTGGATGTAATTGTTCAGAACTGAAATATCCTTAAAAAAATTCATTTAATTTTATTTGATTTCACTATTATGGTGCAAGTGTCAATGGTTGATGTCATGAGATGGTGCTTGTTACCTATGATAACGTTATCAATTTTTCCACTTCTCCAACTTACAGATAATGAAAGAAACACTGTTTTGTTCAGGAGTTTTGGTTGTTTTGACTGTTTAGGAAGATGATGGGAGAGTTTCTGCCCACTCAACATTTCCCCATGGGTTGTTGGGATAAGTAGTTGCCTGCAAATGTGGGCAGTAATGACTGATGACCAAATACAAATGATAAAGGATCCGGCATTCAACTGAGTAAAGTTTGACAGCACTATCTGCCCCCATGGGGTACCGCTGAATGTTTTTTTTCCTTCTTTTCCACCCCCCCTCCCTCTTCTAAAGGCAATCATCAGGGTGTACCTGCTCAATGTAAACACTTGAGAGAAAACAGCCAGTTGAGAATAAAACCAACACTGCTGCTGTAAATTGATTACTCAGCCGCCTTCTACTGGTTTGGGACCCCCACCAATAGGCCACAGATGTTGATTTTCGTGCAGAGTCACAAAATCGAATTTCGGGTGGTCATGAACAATTTTACACTCTGCTTGGTTTATTTTTTTCAAATGACAAGTCTACACAGACACATTTTGTGCAGTCAATGAAAAATGATTCAGCATAAATGTAATCCACACACACTTGCACACACAGTCGTGAATCACCGTTATGTCCGAGGACTTCTATTGTTAATTCTATTGTTCCTGTACTGAAGCAATCTCCATTGGTTTTGTACACAACTGGCGTCCGAGGACCCATGAAAACAAAGAACTGACTAGTGAGGACCTATTGTCTCTATTGTAAAATGTCCTCGGAGCATATGGTCAAACATGCCCATACATGCAGTCCTGGATTTGAGAGGGCAAGGCCATTTTTGTTTTGCAAAGGGCACTTCCATTGGAAAATCTTTCAGTCTGGGAACGTTTTGAAGGGGCACCAAGGCCAAGACCAGGGCAACAGAGGCCATGGCCTCTGTGTAATTCCAGGCCTGCCTGTACATGAATTATAATAACAATAATAAATCTGTCAGCTGAGAAGCTGAATTGTGAAGGATGCAGCTACATGTGTTTGAGCTGCAGGCATGCAAGGGCGTCTTTGGCAGCCAGCCACATCAACACATACATGTTATGGCGTGTCGTGGCCGAGCGGATAAGAACACCGGACTCAAGCTCTGGTGTTTCTGATCAGCAGAGTGTGGGTTCGAGTCCCGGTCGTGACACTTGTGTCCTTAAGCAAGACACTTAACCATTATTGCTGCATCCTTCGGATGGGACGTAAAGCCGTAGGTCCCGTTTGTTGTGTAATGTGCGTAAAAGAACCCAGTACACTTATCGCAAAGAGAAGGGGTTTGCCCAGGTGTTCCTGGTTTGATCGGCTGCAGATTGTGCCACAGCACAATGTACCCCCCCTACCATTTTTTCCCCGTAACTTTTAAACACTTAGTCTGATCACCACGAAATTTTCTGACTTTTCCCAAAATATATCTAGGATCATGTTGGCAAAACAGAAATGATACCAGGGGTTAGTTGTTGCAATGGCAACCATTTGTTTGACTTTTGGTCATACAATTTTACTGATTTTTAGTGATTTTTTAAACTTTTTGAACATAATTTCAACTTATTTTTTATTTCTTTGCCAGAAAAGTGATAGTGATGAGTCACATGATAGTCTGAAATGGTTTTGGGAATTCAAAATGGCGGCCATTTTTGGCGGCCATCATGGAGTTTGTGTTTTCAGCCTGTAATTAGGGGGTAAAATTAGATCAAGATTTTAAAAAATTTTTAGACAATTTTCAACATGCTAATTTCTTTCTTTTAAGACCCCAAAAATACTTAGATTTGTCAACCAAGCCTTATTACTTTCCCTGGGCCATTGGCGGCGACCATTTTGATTATTAAGTGAAAAAAACGCAAACAAACATTTTTTTCCCCAAAATGGGATAAATTAACGCCCCCAAAGGTGACTCCAGTAACTAAATTAGGTTTGAATTATATTGATCTTGTTAAAATGTACACGTTTGCCAAGTTTCAAAACATTCGAACAAAAATACAGACGTTATGGGGAAAACACGATTTTTGACCAAAAATGGGTCAAAAATACCCTCTAGTGAAGTTTTTTGGAAATTTTATGATGTCATCATGTAGAACTCGGTGAAATAAACATTTGTGGCATGTTTCATCAAAATTGGTCGAACAGTTAGGGGGGGGGGCGTTAAAGGTATTGCACAAAAAAAAAATGCCAATGATAAGTGGTAGTTAATTAAAAACTTAAATTGAAATGGTCAGGTTCCTACATGTAATTATCTCACGTCCATCAGCCATGTACATGTACATGTACAAACAATGTCCGTTAAGAGAGAAATTCTTTAAAAGAATTTCTCAAGGCGAAAATCAAGCCGTGCAACTTTGAGATGGAGCAGATAACAAGATATGAACCGTGCTGGAATTTCCCCACGGCATCCCCTGACGTCATACCTTCATCCATATCCTCTTTCTCCTCTTCCTTAGGTCCCGCGTTTCGTCCGAACAAGAAGTTCCTCACTTTGTCCAGGTTGCTTCTCCCTTTGTACTCTTTCAGCTGGAAACAGAATGACAATATAATCGTGTCAGGATATTTATTTTCATGCTATTTCAATTTCAGGCAGGTGCTTATGATGTGGAACAGGTGTGAACCGTGAGAATGAATCATTCATGTATCATCTTGCCGGGCCGCCGTAAGGCTTTGTAACAAAAATTTGTTGACACCCATGATAAGGCCCCAGATGAACAGGGGCAGTAATAGTGTCTGATGCTTTAATGAGATCCAGTTGGCTTGAGAAAAGCGCAAATTTTTTTTACAGTAATGTTTGAAGCTTTGCATGGTGTGGATAGTAGGCAGTAACTATTAATACTATACCTCATACATATTCATGATCAATAGCCAAATTCTCACTGGTCCATTTACCATCACGTGCCAGATGCTATATTTGCTGTATACCGGGTGCGCGTGCCAGTATTCACGCACAGGGTAAATACGCATGCGTTGTAGACTGTCGCACGGGTCACCTGTGCGTCTCTCACGCACAGGGTAAAAACACATGCAGGGTAGACTATCGCATGTATAACAGTCTACTACGCCCGCGCTTTAAGAAGCACTCATGGAAACGTCGCACCAGTGTAGTGCTAACGCGTACAGATCGCGTCTAGCTGAGTACTACATGCACATGAAAAGATGGTGGCTTAATTTCACGTCAAGGTCAATCTCAATTTTTTCTCAAGCTCAATGATGTTGAACGAGAGAATTATATGAGGTATAGTAAGCATGGTAAAGCAAATATAACATGGTTTATTTTGGGTGGAGAGTCGATATTAGCTCCCCGAGGTATTGGAAGTTGAGAAACTGGTTCCCGAGGCTTCGCCAAGGGAACCAGTTTCTCAACTTCAAACACCTCGGGGAGCTAATATCGATTGTCTACCCTAAAATCATGTTATTGGTAACTTGCGGGCACAACCATGTGTACATCTCTTTTGAGAGGAGTGTTGGCTCTGAAAAGAGCTGGTGTGTGTGGTTTCCAAGTTTTGAACAGTATACTCTTCTCGTCTTCCTGAAGTGGCCTGATCGACCAGGTCAGGAATCATGCAACAACTACAAAAAAACTTGAGTCTGGTGAACTACACTGTACATGTACTATGTACGTCTACATGTACTTGTACTAGGCAAATTAAATGATTCAGAAATGTTATTGTGGGTCTTTAACTTCAGGGTGGCATCACCAGCAAAATTGGTTTTCGCTCTCATCCATGTTAACCTCTCTCCGTAGAAATATTAACTTTTCTAATCAAAATTCAATTTATTCAACACTACAGATGCTTACTTATTGACGGGTATTGCTACAAATTATCTCGAGAAAAATTATTTTCAGAAAGGCTTCCATCTTTGAGAAGATTGTGCTGGAGAATATGATCTTATTTCTCTTTCCGAGCAGGCAAGAGAAATAAGTATACGACAGGAAACACAATAAAGGCACCGCTTTTTTATCGTCATGTTAGCAGTTTTTCTCAATGGCTGTAACTTTTTTTTTCAGTACCTGAAACCACCCATAAGTGTTTCAAAATGTGAATGGACATGCAGGCTTATACTGAAAATAATTTGAGGTGATTAGAAATTATTAATTTTTTAATTACTCTCAAATTTCTTTCAAAAAATTGAACAGAAAAGGAAGGCAGTTTTTCCCAATTTTGATGGAAATTTTAGGGTGATTTTTAAAAACATATATTTTAAAACATCAAATGAATCAACTGAAATTGTTTTCACTAATAAGCCTTCATGTCCATTCACATGTTGAAACACTTTTTTGTGTAGTTTCAGTTAAGAATTACAACCACTAGAAAAACGGATGATTTTTTTTCCAGAGGGAGGGACTCACGCATGCAAATTGGTATTCTTTATTGTGGTTCCTGTCACAAACTGCACATTTAAACCCATGATGCCACAGACTGCTTCAGCACAATGATAACACCCTTTTTCCCCACACGAACTTAGTACAGTTTGAATGAAAATTTCCTCTTGAAAACTTTGTGGTTAAAACGTAACCTTTTCAAAACCCGCAACGCTGCAGTAACCCTTTCCAACCCAACCTTTCCCAGGTTAAAAATACCCACATTACTATTACCCTGACCCATCAGACTAGAATAAACAATAGGCCAGACAACCTGATCAGCTTGCCTCGGGGATGAGAACAAAACTACCAACCCCCCCTCCCCACTTCCTTACGCAAATGTCTTACGCTCCGACAGCGGTGATCAGTGATCAAACTTAAACCCCCTTCATCCTGCCCTTACATGTAACCATGCCCTTTCGTTACTGACGGGCAGAGATAGTGTAATAAGTATCTCACATCACAGAGTGAAGAGCGAATGAGATACGTTACATGCACACTTAGTGGAAGGCTTTCATTGACACAGAGGTGATAAGCATTGAGTAGCTATTCCGATACGCTTGGCTTGTAATGAAAACAGCTCGGTAAAGCCAACAATCCTGTCACTACATGTACGTCTGCTGGTTAAAATATTCATATCGCTCCCATACTAATGACATCTGTTTCGCTCGGGGTGCTCCCGCCCCCATCTCCATCAGTGAACTGACGGTTACTCTAATTTATTTTGAACCAGTTGGTGTTGGCTGACGTGTATCAACCAAAAAATATTTTTTGAGCCAGAAAAGGGGGCGAAGTTAAAATAGCCCACTGTGTAAAATCGGAATACTGGAACAAAGGTTGCCCAGACATCCCACTGCTGAGAGTGCACAAATAGGACAGATGGCACTCAATATTTCACAGATTTTTGGCTATTGTGCAGGCATTATTGCGTAGTTCCAGACCTTTGTCCTGATCCTTGTTCGAAGAAGAGGATTATGAGCCACAGAGAGGCTTCCACCATTGTTCATTCATTGTATTTAGGCTCAATGGAGCCAAGTCAGAGTGAACCGGGCATCCAGCCTTGGTTACAGATCTAGTACCAGTCCTTGGCAATATAGCTCATATCCAAGGTTTTTTCAATTCATGGTGCATGAATTTGACATTTTCTCGATAGAGAAAACAAAAATCACGGTGCAATAAATAGAATCTTTGTTCTCTTGGCTTTGTCAAGTCAAGGTTTCTTGGTGCAAGCGTTACTCTCAAAGAAACATAATTCCAGCAACTCAGAGGGAAAATGATCCTGTCTAGCTGGACAGGAAAAAAATGACAGAATCCTGGCGACAACTGGTTAAAGAGGTCATTTAAACAGAAATACTACGAACTGTTTGACACTAAAATCATGAAAACGGAAACAAAACTAACAACTAAAATCAGACCTTCGATTCTCAAGAAAACAAATCAATAAATTAATAAAAATTAACACAAAAGAAATAGAACACACACGCATCATCCACATACGTATGTCTGATTTGTTTCTTTGAACAAAAACAACTTCTTGGAAATATGAGAAACAATAGAAAATTAAAGGGGAAGTTTTGCAAGCTCAACTGTAGGGAAAGCAAAATTGTTTCTTTCCCTTTTATTATTGTTTTTTTGTTGTTTGCATACCTGTTAGTAAAAAGAAGTTCCCGCTGAAAAATAATGTACCAAAAAACCAACCCCCAAACAAACCAAAAGCTCAAACTTACCCACTTTTTATAACTACCACTACCTGACTACTTGCTCACTTGAGAGAAGGCTAAGACATACTTTGTGCATGCTTGTTAGTAAAAAGAAGTGCCCAAAGAAAAACACATTTGCCAAAAAACAGAAAACAGCTCAATTTATCCAGCTTGAATTAGAACCACTACTCACCCACTCGAGATAAGACTACAGACAGAGGTGCAGGTTGACAGAAGGGGTGACAGACAGTGTGGCAGATGGAGTGATAGATGGGTTGTGAGAATGCAGGGAAGGAAAACAGGGAGAAAATGAAGTTACTTTAGAAGTGAAACACATGTAAGTAGATTGTGGGACAGATAAGTTAACACTGCCTGGATTACGAATTCAAACTTGGGAATTCACTCAGTGCCTGGCCAGTTGCCTCCCCCCCCCCCCCCAACCCCCCTCCCCGACCCCACCCCACCCCAATCAGTCCATTGCCCTTGTTCTTAGCAACATGTACATAAGAGAACACACAAAAGTTAGCTGAAAGATTAATATGGGCGCATATATCCGCAACCCCAGGAACTCCAAAATTGATTATGCACAGGTGTATATTGCATGTATACATGAATCCTTTCCACTGTTAACAGCAGTTAGCATGATCGACCGTAACGATGTACGCAAAACTGGGAATCCATGTTGGAAGCCTGTCTGACAGTAATGTATGCATTAATAAAGATTTGCATGTACAAAGCACTCTGGCTTAAGTACGGTATACATGGTATAGTGTATGGTGTGTTTAATGTACACGTATGTGTGTGAACTTTGTTAACAGTGCAAAGCATGGGTACCGAAGTGAAAGCAAATAGGCCATTTGCTGAAAGCGCAATATACAAATATCGGTTTCAATGCACTCTGCAATTTTTCTGTCTGTTCTGAACTTTGTGTCCGCACTGCGGAAAAACCTTTCAGAAACAGACTTTAATAGTTCATGTGAAACGTTCGTGCGAATTCAGATAGAAAAGTTTCATTCAAAAAATGCATTTTTCGTTGATAATGACTTACATGTATGCCAAACAATTAATTTTTAATCCCTACTTTAAAATACAAGGGTAAGTGACAGTCACTGCTGACAAAAATTTTAGAAGGTATGTATATTAAAATGTTGGCTTTTCCACCTTTTGGTAAACCTCTGGAGTTAAATATTTGAAGGAGCTTCTGGGAACAGTATTCTCAGTACTACAGAAGAAGATCAAACGGCAGGCTTTTTTTTAAATAGCTGAAGAAAATTTGCCACTTTTTTTCACGGAGCAGATATGAATACAAAAAAAGTCTGAAATGAGATTGTCTGAAATTTCTCATCTCTGAAAATAGTTGTTCTCAGGGTGGATACATGTACTTGTATGTCTACAGTCCAATAAAAACAAACAAAAATGGGAGACCTTTCAACGGTCCTTTTTCGCAGTTCTCACCAGTAGTACACATGCTCAGAACTATGCGCGCAATACTAAGGATGTGCGCACAGGCTTGGAGCTGTCAACAAAGACCGTTCTGTCTGCTGCCGCCAGCGTCTCAGAAGTGCCCCATTGATAGAGATATAACTTATTCAGAATCATATCAATAACTTGTGATCCAACCCACATTTACAGGTTTTAGTCATCCATCTCATGCCCTATTGTTTGTTTCTTGTTCACAAAGCAGCAAGGTTGTATTTTTCTGTGTTTATGGTGTAAAGCTGGCTTTTTTTTGTGAGGCTGGTGAATGTTGATTTAAAACATATGTAGGACATTTAACCAGTTACCGCCGGGATTTTTTTTTTTTGCTTTGTCCCACTGGCGGGATTCTCTCGGCCGAATGACCGGGCAACCTGTGGTCCGAAATTACAAAATGGCGTCGCAAGATGACCTCCATTTCCAGGCAGGCATGGCAGGGGAAACATCTGCATGTATTGAAGTCATCCGGTTTCAACTGGTTAAAGGTCCCGAACTGCCCATGCAGTGTTGAGTTGCGAGTGTTATTTATTTATTTTGTTGGGGGGGATTGCAAGGGGGAGTTCAAGCCCCTCCCCCCCCCGCCCGCCCCATCACCACATTATGCTTCAAAATTTTGTACAATGTAGGTCAATTCCTATGTATCTGTAATTCTGAATCTGAATTTATACATTGCAAAGACTAAAATCGGCAGATACACGTTCAACTGTTTGTTTTGTTATTCTCATTTGTAAGTTTTCTTTCCTTTCTGCGTCTTCCTTTTTGGTTTCCATTCAGCTTATTTTTAAAGCACGAAAGAATGAAAAATGTCATTTCAATTTTAACTACCGGCCGGAAATGAAAGCAACTAATTTCATGATGGATAGAGTTCCCCAACCACCAGATGAACAAAAGTGAGATGAAAACCCCAAGGTCTCAGAGCAATTACAAAAATGCTAGAATCCCCACATGTTTTTGGGCCGACTCTCCGAGGCTTTGTCAAATCAAACTGAACCTGACGTTTGTGACAAATGGCAGCATCAATGAAACTGAAATTGGCTTAATAATTTATGACTTATCTGGGAACATATTGGATGGGAAATATTTCAGTGTAGAGAGATAAGAGGACAAACTTGGTTAAGTATGTCCTGATTGAGCATTATGGGCCTAAACTTGATAGTTCTTGCCTTGTGCAAATAATCTTGCAATTCTATTGCATTTCGAGGTTGAAATATATGTAGTTTGATAAAATCATCTTTCAAATGAAAGTTTTCAAATTCTCTGAATCTCTATTATGAGCTTTGTCGTTTGTTTGTACATTTCAGTCTCAAAAATACTAAGTCAAGATAGGGTTAGGTTGTATCCAAATTGTTGCTATTAACATGATTAAGGGTGTTGCTATGGATATCTTTTACTTCACGGCATGACACGGCGATCCAGCCATAGCCATATCAGTAGCTGCCAATTCGGAAATGGCCTCATATTCCGTGTCAAATCGAAACACCATCAAGGGTCAATTTAAGATGTTCGTTAAACTTGCTGAAATTGTATGGTCATATTAGAAAAACTCTAAAAACCCAAATTTGAGTGTGTTTGGGTCATGTGGTTTGTGAGTAGCAGGTCATTGAACTTATGACCTTCAGTTTTTTTCACTGTAACTTTTAACTTCTGTACACTCTGGTTTGAGTTGTCGGACAAAAATGATTTGTGCTTCAAAATAAAGCTCCATAAAGAAATAATCAACTTTTCATACATGTATACAAATAAAATAAAATAAAACATTTGAAATTAAGTACATGTAACTCATGTAAACTTTGACCTTCGAACCCCACGCTGGCTGCAAAACTCATTTGTTGATTTGACACTAAATGACCAGTTTACAAAACACTGACGTTATAATGTAACGTTTGTTTTTTTTCTCTTTCTGTTTTTTTCTCCCCAATGCCAACACTGACAGACTCTGAAGAGCTAATGTACCACGGACGTGACCAGTGAATTGACTGCCTGTAATAATACAAAATTACCAAAAGGACTTCTTCTCAATATCTTTCTGAGACAAGTGCAATTTTTCCGCTTGATTGACAAAGTCCGGGGGGGGGGGGGGGGGAGAAGAATCTGTAAGTGCTCTTGAGACTGGAATGAATCTTTGCGGATCTTTAGATGCCTTCATAATAATAGTTTGCTCGATACCTTGGTTTTTTTTTGTTCTTTCTGCGAGAATTCCAAGTCAGTTGGTTCAGTGTCCTATTGATAGTCAAGAAAATAAATACACACTACCATACGTTTACCAAAGTACAATATATCTTAAAAATTATTTTTAAAAATTACTTCAGGAGTAACACTTGAACACCCACCAGAATTTGTATCTGACCCTTTTTTTTGCCAGTTAAATCTGGGCTATTGTTGACGTGTATACAGCCCTGTGAATATTGCAAAGCAATGCCTGAATTCCTGAGGCCGAGGGCAGCCACTTTCTGTGGCTCCCCGCATCGTCTGTAATTATTATTTTTTATTAATATGTTCTAGTAAAACCAACAAACCCTCAAAACTGATTGGCATTGTAACCCTAAATATAACCAAGCCTGATGCTTTGTTCTTGAAAGGGCAAGGGCAACAAGGCATTTTTGCCTTTGTAAAGGGCACCAAGGCATTTTTGCCTTTGTAAAGGGCACCAAGGCATTTTTGCCTTTGTAAAGGCCACCAAGGCGTGGCCACCAAGGCGTTTTTGCCTTTGTAAAGGGCACCAAGGCATTTTTGCCTTTGTAAAGGCCACCAAGGCGTGGCCACCAAGGCGTTTTTGCCTTTGTAAAGGCCACCAAGGCATTTTTGCCTTTGTAAAGGCCACCAAGGCGTTTTTGCCTTTGTAAAGGGCACCAAGGCATCTTTGCCTTTGTAAAGGGCACCAAGGCATTTTTGCCTTTGTAAAGGGCACCAAGGCATTTTTGCCTTTGTAAAGGGCACCAAGGCATTTTTGCCTTTGTAAAGGCCACCAAGGCGTTTTTGCCTTTGTAAAGGGCACCAATGCATTTTTGCCTTTGTAAAGGGCACCACAGCATTTTTGCCTTTGTAAAGGGCACCAAGGCATTTTTGCCTTTGTAAAGGGCACCAAAGCATTTTTGCCTTTGTAAAGGGCACCAAGGCATTTTTGCCTTTGTAATGGGCACCAAGGCGTTTTTGCCTTTCTTTGTAAAGGGCACCAAGGCATTTTTGCCTTTGTAAAGGGCACCAAGGCGTTTTTGCCTTTGTAAAGGGCACCACAGGCATTTTTGCCTTTGTAAAGGGCACCAAGGCGTTTTTGCCTTTGTAAAGGGCACCAAAGCGTTTTTGCCTTTGTAAAGGGCACCACAGGCATTTTTGCCTTTGTAAAGGGCACCAAGGCATTTTTGTCTTTGTAAAGGGCACCAAGGCATTTTTGCCTTTGTAAAGGGCACCAAGGCATTTTTGCCTTTGTAAAGGGCACCAAGGCGTTTTTGCCTTTGTAAAGGGCACCACAGGCATTTTTGCCTTTGTAAAGGGCACCAAGGCATTTTTGCCTTTGTAAAGGGCACCAAGGCGTTTTTGCCTTTGTAAAGGGCACCACAGGCATTTTTTGCCTTTGTAAAGGGCACCTCTATGAGAAAATTGTAAATTTCTATTAGAAGTTTTAAGGGGCATCAAGGCAATAACTAGGGGCAATGAAGGCAATTGCCTCTGTTGCCTCTGTGAAGCATCAGGCCTGTATAACTGTGAAGAGAAGAAAGAAATACTAGTTTCAGATGTTGGAGGAAAACCATAACTGGGGGAAATCCCACGCAATCAGGTTCATGTAGGAACTGCAAACCCACTCCACATGCAAGGCTCCAGTCTGAAGTGGGATTCAAATCGAAGTCCACAGTAGGTGAAAGGCAGGGACAATACCACTAAAGCTAACCCGAACGCCCCAAAACTATACTGTCTACAGAGCTCATGAGAAGGGCTTCCTAACAGTGTCACACTTGTCCCAATCAGCAAAATATTGAGGGAGATATGACCATTCTTATATTGTGTTTCTCTTCCTGCACAACATTAACTTTTTGACCCGTACCAGGAAATTACTCTGCAGCAAGAAAAAAAAGGTCAGAGTTCATGATTCTTCAGATTACCAGAAAGATGATTTCCTTTCACTTTCTAAAACAAAACAAAAATACACATACATGTTGACGCAAGTTTTGTGTATAGAAAATCCCATTGAAAGAGCAAGTACAATTTTGTTAATGGGGGGGGGGGGATATATTAAATTAATTCTCATTCTCTGGTTTCCAACCCCATTTGTAAAAATTTCATCAAATTCATGTTTGGTGAAAAAACATATATTTTTTCGTCAAGGACTTTGTGCACATTTCTTATCAAGACTACTGTGATTGCGGCAATCAAAATAAGCATTGGACATTTGTGGCGTCATCAAATGTTATTTCTTTGAATTTGACAGTATTTCAGATGCAACTACATGTAATATACTCTGGAGCATCAGCACTAGTATGAACTTATTAATGAGTGAGCTTGTAGACTGAAACTTATTTTTTAATTTTTTACAATTACCAATCCTGTTTCACTCTTCCTGTACATTGGAAGTTGAGTTTGTCCGTTTGTCATTAAAACAGATTCAACAAAAGTGTTAAACATTAGTGAAAATGAGTTCTGGTTAACATCAACAAATCAAATAATCTGATTTTCAGGTCAAAAGTCAAATCAAAGGTCAAAAGGTCAAAGCAACCCCTGTAAATTTACTTAGATTGTCCCACACAGGTTTATAGAAATAGACCTTTACCACGACACAGCAATAACCCCAGATTGTGCAGTGAACAGATCAATGGTCAAAGGTCAGAGGTCAACAATCCCTACCTGGGGTTTTTCCTCTTCTCGTCTGTCCATCCCGTATGTCGTCACCAGCGACCGGTTCCTCGCAAAGGACCTGTTATCGACGACGGAGGAGCCCTTGGGTAGAGGTGAGTTGGGTTCAATGCCAAAGCTATGGACCATCTCGCAGTCGCTCTCGTCGGAGTAGCCCTCCCACTCGTCCGACCCCCAGCTGGAGTCTGAATCCTCCATGAGCAGTTCTTCATCCTCTTCATTGCAGTCCAAAAGGTCCTCGTACAGGAGGTCATCATCAATGAAGAAGCCTGGGTGTTAATAAGAAAGCAGAACTTCTGGTTTCAAACAATCTGATCTGATTTCCCTTGATTTCTTATTTACATGCCTCAACATCGTCGACATCCCAAGTGACTTGGACATTTTATGGATCAAATTTCGCCCAAGAAGACTTCCGCAATCAGTTTCATGGAAGTCAACATGATTAATCACACTCCAGACGCATTGTGAGAATTAATCACCAAGATGCTGGCTGTGAGCATTTGGTGCTCCAAATGTGAGATGTTGTACCCCCCCCCCCTTCCCATTGTGTCTTCAGTATGTTCGTGGTATCTCAGGAATTCTTCAGAGGATTTTGTATTTTCTGGGTGTGGGGGTACTTCTGTACAAGAGGGGAAGAGTGTGTAGAGTAGACCACCGTTTGTTTGTTTTTTGTGGGGGGGGGGGGGGGGGAGGGGACACCCTCTACCACATATCGGGCATTAACTGGAGACCTTAATCTCCTTTACAATACATACGCTAGCCCCCCTCCCCCTGTAAGAATAACAATTTCATCCCGAAACTCTGACCAATTTTCAAAACTAATTTCTTTTAACAACAACCAACGAGAGGAAAGGTAGGATAGTTTGATTGCTAGAATTTGATCTTTCATTTTATACCACATTTTGTAAAAATCGGTTACAAAATGACAAAAATGTTGTACTTGTATTTTATTAAATTTGTTTTCTGATAATTACGGAAAAGATGCTGTATCCGACAGCCACTGATTTCACTTGACAACCAAGAACATATTCGCATCTGGGTAAATAAGATACTATTTTGGGTCATAATGAATGAAAAAGTGGCGTTCAATTCAGAATACCATTCAGCAATTTGGGAATTTTACAGCTGTACAAAATTGGGCAAAGATGACAAATTTGACCACAACTTTTTCATCTGGTCCTTGTTCTACATGTATGTTATGACTGAGAATCAAACATATTCACATCCTGGGTAAAAAATATACTATTTTTGGTCATAATGAATGAAACAGTGGTGGTCGATTCAGTATATTATTCAGCAGTACAAAGTTGGGAAAAGATGACGAATCTGACTGCTGCCTTTTCACTCGTTATAACCAAGAACCAGGTGAAAGCGATGTTGATACACAATAGTACATGTGAACTTTGTATGAGAATATATAAATATACAGGTACAGTGTATGTGCATTCATTCTTTATTTATACTTTTTAGGCTAAAAATAGTACACATAATGTTTTATTCATCCATTTACTACTGCTCTCAAAAGGTCTACAGTGAATGTGTCTGTGCTTGACACAAAGCTCTTTTTTTTTTGTATAAGCAGTCCGTTTAATCACATCAGTCTTTTTCCTCGCACACCAACAGTTCCTCCTTGAAGGTGCCGCCATTAAGGCTTAGCCGCCATTGTTTCATTATCACCATGGTAACACCCTAGGATGTTTGCATTCACTGTACTTAGAATTGTCGGTCTCTTTTGGGCTGATTCTCCCCCCAAAAAAGAGCATGTAAAACACCATGTACATGCACATGCACACAAAAATATCTCTCTGTGAGTTGTGGTGGTTCTGAAAAGAACGGATGGTGTAACAACTTGACGTTTCAATCAGTATGCTCTGATCCTCTTCTTTCTCCTGAAGACGACCTGAGCATACTGATCGAAACTTTGAGTTGTTACACCATCGGTTCTTTCAGAACCACCACAACTCATAGTGAGAGATTTTTCATCTACAAAAATAATAACGATAATAGGCATTTATTAGACACATTTTAACATTCTAAAGCGTCTTACACTACACTATTACTACCCCTGTTCGCTGGGCCTTTAGCATTCCTGAAACCATCCAAACTCGTTTGGAGTATGCAGCACCGGCAGCCAAATTGGCGCACAGGTCGCCAATCATTCACATCAACAATCTCTACCCCTCCAGTTTGATGGGTTAGATTACTCAGCCATGACATGGTGTTACCGCAAAACTTTCAGGATAAAAGGACGCAGCTCGTCCATGGTGGTTTGCACAACCACACAGGCATGCAACTTAGAAATTAAAAAAACAAAAAGAGGAAATGTCCATACACAGGTAATTTTGTACAGTGTTTTTCATTTTTCAATGGCACTAAAAATGAAGAAAAAAGAAGGAAATCAGCTGATCCGCTGACAAGTTGCCTAACCACCGCATGCGCCCGTCAACGCGTGCATGCGCTTTGTGAATCCTCCATGTGGATTGGTACATATACGCGGCTGACGTGCTTTTGTCACATCACGCGGCCATGGCTGCAGTGGTAACCACTATGAATGAGTTCCTCGGAATAAGAATAGATGTATAAGAATAGATGGGAAATGTACCAGCACATCATGTACATATACACATAATGTAAAAGGAGGCCAAATTTCCAGTCATTACGCATTACTTTATTACTTAGCCGATGTTATTATTGCATCCGGAACAAAAGAAAAACATGGTTTGTATATTACTGTTCATGAAATGTTCTTTCTTATAAATGCAAAATCTGCATTCAGGGTCATTCCCTATTGCAGTGATTCCTTTTTATTTAATCTTCAGACAGTCAAGTGTGTATCGAAATCACACTCACAGTAGCAATCATCCCAGATGACATTTGGAGAATCAATGTGACAACATAAAATATTTCCTGAAATCCTATTTACTTATCCTTGAGAACGTGACAAAAAGAAAAACTCTTTTGATACTTTTCTTTTTTGAATGACAAACAACGTCCTACAAAATGCAAACCTTCAAGACCACAGCGGATGTTAAGATGTACCGTTATCACAGTTTTCCGGCTTGCTATTTTTCTCTTGTAGTTTTTCTTGTTGCAGGGTACCTCTATGAGGGAATTTTAAATTTCTACTGGAACATTACATGTACAAGGGATACCATGGCTGACAATGGGCCAAGGGCTTGGAGGCAATAGACCTTTATCATAGTGCTGCCATCTTGATTTTCTCCCATTCAAATCAATGTAACCAAACTGAGGCTGGAAGGAGAACTAGTCTGGTTCCTGTTACTACAATGAATATTAACTTTCTTTGCTGTTATTGGATACAAGGAACGTGACCAAGGTGGTGGCAGCATGATAATGGTCTATTGCCTCTGTAAAGTATCAAGCCGACAAAGGACAAAGCACTTATGACCAAGTGCTTACTATTTTCACAGAGCTATTGTATATACCCGTGTAATACACATGTACATATTATCTTCCAGTACACGCTAATACTCCAATCAGATTGCTCAACAGGAGTGTGATAATAAACCATACTCCCAGAAGTCTATATTGCACTCCGTGTATTTTGAGTGTCATGCGTCATGCTCCGTATAAGGAAATTGTAAAAATGACGTTCTAAAATTTGCACGTTTCACATTTTGCTCTTCATCAAATAGTGCTCAAAGTTGTATTATCTTCCAGTTGACTGGAAGATAAATTTGTTATCACACTTGCACTCGTGGTCGGCCGAGCGGGATATGGGACGCAGACGCGCTATATATTCCAGAATTCCACTCGGGCTTGTGTGATAACTTATAATGTACATGTACTTTTGAACTGAAACACTGGGGTAAACCATAGAGCCTTCTCACTGCTGTCACATTTCTACAGCAATGCAGGAGGTCTGCCATGCTGGAGTACTTCGCACATGTTCCATACATACATGTAGGGCCATTCACAGTGTTGCGTTTCGTCATGACACATGTTCGTGCAGTTCTAGTATTGTGTGTGCATGATGTGTATGCGATCTAAAACCAACTTTGTGAGGTGGCGAGCACACACACCGTTGTGGGGACATTTGTACAATGGAACAAAGGTCTCAACAACGTTTTGTCTAACCCTGTCCCCACATTTTTAAGGGCATTTTGGTGTTTTGGGTTTTTTTTTTTTTTTATGCTGATGCGAATTTCTATACTCATGAGCAAAGGTGTAATGTCATGTCAGGCAGAAGCCTGGATGTTGCAACTACTTTATGCACCAACTTGACAGAATTTAGGATATTTCGCTGTCGTGAACTTTCCTTTCTTTAGTGATTCGTTGTTGTGTCAGTTCATGGCAGTAAGCCAATGAGCAAACTTTTCTCACAAATGCTTAAAATAAGCAAATTTGGGGGTTCACAATTTCATAAATTTAAACAGAAAACCACAGTGTCTCCCTGAAGTTACATCACGGCAACATCGCCCTCAGTTGTCCGGAGAAGCATAGACATCTTAAATATTTAAAGAAGTGCAATTTTCAATAAAATTAACCAAAAGGGATGTCAATTAATTTTCATACACTTAAGGGGAAATAAAAGTAGAACAAAATCTGTTCCTGGCAAATATTCACTTCAGGGGCCCTTGAATATCACTCATAAAGAACAAAGTAATTATGATCAGGAGCCATGATCAGGGCACAAGACCAGCCCAGACAAGCTTCAAACCATATACCTCTGGGTTCTGAGTCCCAGTCTTGACGGTTGTGTCCTTGAGGAAGACGCTAAAACTATAATTGCTTCATCCTTTAGATGGGACATTAAGCCCCGTAGGTCCTGTTTGTTGTGTGATGCACATATAAAGAACCAACTACAGTACGCTAGCCTCAGTGTTTCTGGCAATGGCAGCAAATTGCGCCTCAGCGTCTCTGAATGGTATGCGTTTCCAATCAATCTGATGATCTACTCGCCACCCAATATGGGACCAAAAAAAAAGCCCACACAATGAGGCTTGCTCAATCATACAAGAATGAAAGAGGGACTTCCAGAAAGACTAGCATCAATTTCTACACTCAGCCATCATGTACAAAAGTACAACAGTCTGAAACTCAATATCCCACGAATATCGGTTCAACGTCAGCGCAGTATGTTGGGCTTTAATTGTGTGGTCTAGCAACGAGGATTAATGTCCCTGCATTTACAGGGCTTCTTCATTTCCTACTCATAATCAACTATTCCATTCTTATCTCGGCAAGCAAGGGGGGAGGGGGTTCAGCTGGCTTTAATTTCCTGCAAAGTTACCTCACACAATGCCCTACGGACTCATGTTCTAACCATTTTTTTTTTTTTTTTTTTTTAATATAACAGCCTGAAAAATTGTCAAGAAATTTTGTTTTGTTTTCATTGTTGAGGCTCACAACATAGCCTGGCAAGTTGTGAACATTGGCCATGTCAGAACAAGTGGCTTAGACTTGATCGTCACGTTAACATGCACTGAAGCATACATGTAGGAGGCCCACAGCAACACCCTTAGCACTAGCCGGAACCATAGCTGTAGCCACCATTTCAGACAAGGCTTACCTTTCTTTGGCAATCTCATGAAAAAGCGGATGCAATTATAGTGATTAGGAAAAGTTTTACAGGCTTTGCCCATCTGGAGGTTGCTATACAAAAGCTTGCCCCAAACCATGTGACATAGCAACAACACTGTCTTCAGTCTCGGGAATCCAATTTGAGTGTTCACATTTGACCAATTAAGTAATTGTACCAGATATATTTAGAAATCTAACTCCCAGTGGCTCATTAACCTATTTAAATGCATAAAAGCCTATTGTGATTAGAAGTACATGTATAAAACACTTTAGTGTAAAAGGTGAAGTAGTAATTAGACTGAGACCCTCGTTTTTACAGACCCTTTTGTCTTCAGCTTAATTTGCAATTACACAAAGAGGCCTAAGTCCTTATTGATTTATCCATGAAGGAAAGAACTGTCTTTCATTCCTCCAATTAGCCTTTGTGCGATATGGTGGTTATTATATAACTGGCACACAGATCCTTGTCATTTGATTGGTGGAACCTACATCACATGACATTCAATATTATTCCCATCAGCGTCGGTGATCCAAAAGTCCTATTTGCCCTAGGGGAATAGTATTTACAATTGAACGGTTAGGATCATCCCCGTTCCCATTGATTTTGAGCGATAGAGCGCCGCTGCTAAAACAAAGAAGCACCTGTGCAAAAGGTTGTAATAATATCACACCCCGCGTATTGCACTGTTCTAAGCTGCGCGCGTCACGTTTGTTTGAAGAATTCGGTGTCACGCGTGCGTGGAGAACGGAAAATAGCACGTCTGTGTCTACATGGAGTCGTCCACGTTGTTTAGAAGTTGTTTTAGAATTTTCAGAGTGGTGGGTGGATGAGGAACCGTATTTATTTGATATTTGATTTTGTGTTTATTGTGAAAAAAATCAAATGACAAGGATCTTATAGTAAGTTATATAAAACAAATATTGAGTGACTTTATTTCGTGAAATGGGAGGAATATTATCGCTCCGTAAAATTTGGACAGTCCAAATTTTACCTCGCGATAATATTCCTCCCATTGCACTCTGAGTCACTCAATATTTGTATACTATAGGAGCGCACTGCTTGGTTTGGGTGTACACAGACAAATTTACCCAAACCTAATCAGGGTTTGCCCTCAGCAGTGGTCCGCTGGCCAATAGCCAGTTGAAACTGTGGCGGACCAGCTGAAATACTCCCAAAATAGTCTTGCTGGCCAGTCAAAATAATCTGCAACGATATGGACTATAGAATTTAAAGTCGACTTGAGATAATGTAATGATAAATAAAACTGTAAGACTGAATAGTCTGGAAGTGCTCTTCTCATAAAAAAAAAGTATAATTAAAATAGTTTAACTGAGCCTTTTGTTAGTAAGTTGTGGGCACATCATCAGAGTTATGATACTCTAATAATTAACTATAAGTAACTCAGATTTCAGACATGTCCACATTTTGGTTTTAAAGAGGATGGGCCATGGTGATTGATGTTGAAATTATTGTTTAGTTTTCTGCTTTCTATAATTATTGCATCGGACAAACTTCTCTTTTGTGACATTAAATTGACAAAAGAAGTGATATTTGCAGGGAGTTTTTACTCCTTTAACTAGCCCGCCGCCTAAATTTATCAAAATCCCGGAAATGAGGGCAGCAAACAAATCATGACGTCACTGGAAGTACTGAATCCCCGGATGGTCTGCACTGAGCAATGCTTCGTTTGACAGAGGAGTACTTCCTGTGATGTCACTATTCTTTAGAATTTCTGGAGACAACTTTCAGGCACCGACTGCTGTTGTTCTGAATTTGGCTCGAGGCGGGGGGCGAAAAGAGGCTCGGAAACTGCCTTTGTAAAACGAATAACCATGCATTCTATAATTCTGTCACCGTTATTTTCGTGGTAGATTTATAGGTGTATTTAGGGATGTAAAACTTTTTATAAAGAGAGACTTCTAGCGTGGCCCATCCTCTTTAAAATGAAACTGATTGACTATG
Organism: Marthasterias glacialis; assembly: GCA_911728455.2. Taxonomy (NCBI): domain Eukaryota; kingdom Metazoa; phylum Echinodermata; class Asteroidea; order Forcipulatida; family Asteriidae; genus Marthasterias; species Marthasterias glacialis. Next base: position 8,422,353 of record OU452235.1, read on the forward strand.
GTACACACACACCATTTATGAATGACAGACCAACCAGAATTCAAGACTACTGGTCCTGCTGGATTGTGAACAAAAAAAGTTAAGGGCAAACCCTATTAATAGTGTAATGGTATTGTGTCCACCACATCTCCAAACGGCTTATGGATACGAATGGGAGACAATCGAAGCATGCTGCGTGGAAGCAGATTTACCAGAGCCAGTTTCATCTCACTGCTTACCGCGGAACTTAAGGGCTTTGTGGGGGCGTTGTGATGACTGCGGAATCCTGTGGTAAGCAGAACCATGACATTTGGCTCAGGTAAATCCTTTGTTCTTGGAAATGTGCGCGACACAGACCAAAAAAAAACAAACAAATTAAGCAAATGACCCTGTCTGTCTGGCATCACAGCATCTTAAAGTCTCCCATTGTGTTCCCTCCTTGATCTGACACAATGATTCTCCTTGGTGAACAAATGAGACAAATGCATTTCTGTAAAAGCATTGCAGCCCCAAATCCACACGTTTTTTTTTCTTCAACAAACAGTACCTTTTGTCAGTATAAATGGCTGGAGAAATATCATAAACACATGTTTTGTTTTTGTATTAGAAATGTACATGCAGTAGTTCAACATGGGAACATGATATTTGAGGACATGATTTTTTAGTTCAATTGAGCCTTTTATTATTATTATTGTTATTATTATTATTATTATTATATCTTTCTGGTATTATGACACCAAGGGATCCTCAAAAGTGACTTGCACTGTGACCCGTAGGCCTGGAGATACCTGTGTAGAGAAGATGTTGAAGAAGTGTCAGTTTTAGATGTGGGAGGAAAACCCCAAATAGGGGAAAACCCACACAATCAGGTACATGTAGGGACTGAAAACCCAATCCACATGCAAGGCTCCGGTCCGGGATTCGAACCAGGGTCCACAGAGGTGAAAGGCAGGGTAAGGAAACCACTGAGCCAACCTGAATGCCATTATGTGAGTACTAGAAATAAACCAGAGAATCAGTTACCATTGCTGTGAATGTGTATAATATAAAAAATGCATGGAATATGAATACATTCACACCCAGATTACACAACGCACTTTCATGATTGTGATGGAAATGGGCGCAAGGGTTCACGCATAGAAAACACGCCATATTTTTCAGGCTCGCTATTTTGATGCGCAGTCTACCGTTCGATTTAGGACAATGTCGGGTTTTCCAAGGGTACACTGTTTGAGATGCCATAAGGAACGACACAGTTACATGAGGCAGTATAGGAAGTTTTTTTTATTTCTATGGTACATTGCACATGTACAAGTTCATGTATCTTGTGGCCACTGTGTACACGGCCAGTCACAGAAACTATCACTAAAATGGCACGCTGAGATAGCCGAGGCCAACAGGCAGAAAAAAAGCCCACATTTTTTTACATTTACTTTTAATATAAAATTGGACGTCTTGAATTAAAAAATGATGAAACTTGACGTGGAAATTTGATTTGTTCATGTTTAGTGGTAGCTGTATTGGAAGTCATTGTTAGTCTCATACGTAAGCCATTGTTAAGATATTGGGCATGAACTTTACCTAGGAAGTGATGTCAAGCTGCAACAGCAAATGGGTGCTTTGATACAAGACACTATGGTCAGTTAATGGTTAAATGGTGAAAGTTGTACCTGTCATGTCTAAATACGATTCCCAGCGTGCACGATGACTCAGTGATGAGTAGAGTGTGAAAGGCTGTACAATATCCCACTCCGACAGAAGGCTGTCAAACTCCAGCAGCACACGTGGATTCATGCGTCCAACCGACTGGACCTGCTCTCCTAGAGATGATGATTCACCCAACGCCAGAGACTGCGGAGGGGCACTGCGTCTTGTTAGGAACAGGCGCTCTCCTAAACACCATGGATTTCGCCCATTGTCACGCACGTTGCAGGTGGACCGTGCCCCACGGACATCTGCATCCACCATCATGGCAAATCCCGCAGGGACAATCCACAGGGAAGTGTGATATAAAACAAATCTCACACTCAATAATTCATAGATTCCACTTCTTGAAACTAAAATCAAACCAGGACATAATTTGAATTGTAAAACGTTAACGACACACCATGATGTTAAAAATAGAAGTATTCAAATTAACTTTCAATCTCTTGATATTTTTTGGCATTTCTCCTTGGCTGCTCAAACAACTTGTCAAGTCTTCCCAGTTTAATACGAGAAAAAGTTCTCAAAGCTGCCAACATTCACTAGTGGAAGCCAAAAGCCTCAAAAATCCTCACCCAAATTGCATTACAGTGAAGTGTTCTTGAGATCGGTACAAAGGATGACATACAAAAAGTTCAATCACAGTGCCCTACTTCCTTGTCACCTCCCTGTGATAGACATGGGGGTGGATTTCCCTCTTTATGCACAGTGACAGAATCCCCTTGCGGGAGCAGATCCCCAAGAACAGAGGAAGAAAATTGGCAACATTCAATGAGAACCTTTAGAGTGAGAATATGAGCTGATGCCAGACGGCTGAATCCGAGGCTTGCTGGTGGGATGAAAGGATCAACGGAATGCTTGTCACAGTCGCTCAAACCGGCATCAAGTTGGCTGATCCTCCATGCGTGGATGTCGTCTACATTTACATGCACCGACCAACTTCTGGTGTCTATTCTTGAACTCAAGTACTTACATGCACGTGTACAATACGACAGCATGAATTTTGTGGAGATTTTGTTACTGTGCTCACCAAGACGGTGAAGATGGGAATCAAAAGGTAGCACTGCAGACAGGCGCAATGTAAGATGCAACGTTGCTTCTCCACCTAGTTCCTCTGTGGTGGTGTGTTAGTCGTGTTTTTCTGGCAGCTTTAATAATGATGCTGTACACACACCCGGGAGTACAGTGTAGTTTAGAATCCTTTGTCTTCCTGTATGGGCTTAATCACCTCATCAGTCGTTAATAATAAAAGCCCTGACAAGCTTAAAGTCAGCGAAATCGTCACAGTTATTGCACTCGTAGTTTAATCACAGAGCAGAGGATCCACGATTGTAATTACAGACTCTATTCCTCCCGATGCCCAAGAGTATTATGTAACCAGTTCAAGGCACATGCAGTGATCATACATACATGTACGTACAGTATATATACATGTACGTACAGTATACATACATGTACGTACGTGTATAACCCTTCAACTGTACAGTTCTCAGTCTCCTGACGAAGGACAAAGCACACAAGTCAAACAAGGAGAAGAAAAAACAAAGTGTTTTATCTTTCAAAGCCACCACTTTCTCCACAGAGAGATCCAAACATCTACAAACACATGCAAGATTCAAACTACGTAATTCCTTCCTCCAACTCTAGCGGGATGTGGCTTTAGTCGTTTTGCTGGAGGATAATGATGTAGATGAAGATGTAGATGGTAAAATCTCCAATATCCAACTCTCAAATCCTCAAGCAATCAAGTTGTAGGCCTACTGGTTGCCTGTACTGGTTGAACAAGTGTGTTTACTACTTTGTCATGCATCCTTTGAGAGACATTGCCCAGGCATTGAGGTACACAAAGCCTAATGACAATCATAGATTATGTAATCCAGCTACTACAGGCCTTTGTCTTTCTGCTTCAGTGGTCATTCTTCGCATATAAAATAGTAAACTTGTTGTTATTAATGCTGGTCTAAGGACAATGTGGTAATGACCAGGAAACAGCTGTTGACACATCAAGCGCAAATGTATACTGTATCTTTCAGCTGTCGAATTAAGCCCCTTTTACACCACACAAATTTTTCCAAAATCCCTGGAAAATGTGTTTGACCTTTTCACACTTAAATTGTTAACCCCAGCAAACTCCTGGGGAAAAGCCATTTCCTGGGAAATAGCTACCCCTGCTTGGGAGTAAGGCTAAGTCAGATAACCCCATGGTAAGGATCTGGAGTGTGAATTTTTCCCAGGAAAATTGCATCAAGTGTGAAACAAACATGGGGTGGCGGTAGGGTTAAAACTTCCCGATAATTTCCTGGAGTTTTATTTCCTGGGAAATGGCTCTGTAATGAGAACAGGGTTTTAGTGTCTTCCAGGACAAATTCCACCATAGAGCCGGGACCAGACATCAACCAGGGTCCAACTTACATCAACCAGGGTCCAACTTCATTAGGCTGTTTTACAGCAGAAAATTGTGCTCAGAAATTTCGTTTTTTGTTTGCTCATCACAAATAAGCAGGGAACCATTTGTAAATAATATACATTTATACCTTTATTTTAGCTAGTAACCTGTCTCTGCAGAGCAAGATTTTTCTTTGATAAGCAAATTTTAATTTCTTTTTATTTTATATATTTTTTTGTATATTTTTTAAAACCTTCTTATTAATTTATTTATTTATTTATTATTTAGTTTTGTCATTATTTTAAAATTTATTTGTTATTATTTATTTATTTTTTTTTTCCATTATTATTATTGTTCTTATTATTATGTATTATTATTATTATTATTATTATTTTTTTTTTTTGGGGGGGGGCAGGCCTGAAGTTTTACCTTTGGGAGGGCTGTGCCTTTTAAATTATGCAAAGGGCTCTTAGAACAAGGGAAGCTTTTGAAGGAGCACTAAGGCCAAGACCGGCGCAACAGCAGCCATGGTCTCTGTGAAATTCACGTATTTCCAGGCCTGGGGGGTGGGGCGGGGGGAACGTTAGTCAGAAGTGATTGTTTTTATTCAATTATAAAATGAGATCCTTCTGAATGTGAAAACATTTTTCCCAAACGAAGACAAAGACCAGCTCCCATGCTGAAAAAGTTTCATTGTACTGAACTTCTTGACCTAGATGACATCCTAAACGGCCTGTTTATTTCATTTCCCTGCAAGAAAATAGTAGGAAAACAATCTAATTGTACACAAGGGACATTACACAAGTGTTATTCACTCGCTTTGTTTACTCGCAGCTGATCCCAACGGCCGACGGAAAAGAGAACGAAGAAAAGAATTCCCAAAGATTACGGTTGTAATCCCTGAAAGCCTTCCAGCTTCAGTTCAAGTTGTTCTCTCAGCAGACGTGGAGGAGCAGCTCCCTCTCTCTATCCGAGGGGGTCCTTGTGTAAGATAACCAGATTAGGAGTGTCAAGAGAGATGTAGATTTCAGATTGGCCCATGGCATGCAGCAGCCAACTCAGGGGAGTCCATTCTGACCTTCAGTTCCTATTAAGATAGGCGGCTATGAAGTGTTAGGTGTTAAGTAGGTTTGGGAAAAGTCTGTTTATCTTTGGCAGTTTCATGTTCCAAAAACAGCCCACATTACATCTTTTTAGGTGGCCGGTAGGTACTGGACACCTCGTTTTTGGTTTTTTTTTTTAGTTTTTAGGTGTTCGGCCATCAGCCGAAAACCTATTGTTACTGTTAAGTTGTTTTTTTTCTGCGTATTCTTTCCCCTGAACCTTGTCCATCAATTTTCTCGAAAAGTAAAGCTTGTACTTACATGTGTACCATGTACAAAGATCTTAGTGAGTAGATACAACTTTTTTGAAATGATGACGTCATTAGGTTAAATAAACCTTAAATAGTTCAAAAAATTCATATCTCAAGAACGGCAAATGCTACATTCAATATCTTTGGTGCATATGAAAGGTCTTGTAATGTTGGACACATTGTATGCACACCGTGACCCCATTTGACCTTTACTTCCGGTCAAAACCGAAAGTTAAAGTTAAAATCATGTTATTTGGGGCTCTAGAGCCTAAGTGAACGAAAATATATAATATATGTATATATGCATAATATTTTCTTTAGCTCATGAGCATTCTAGAAATGTGATATATGACGTCATAACTACGTCACAACGAATATGGTACACGAGGTCGAAAAAAATTTTATTTATCTCAAAAAATAAAGCGTGTACGGACTTGAACTATATATGAAACTTACTATATACCTAGACCACAGTGTGTACATGACAAAGCAAAATTGTTTTGAATGATGACGTCCATTACATTAAATTGAAGTTTTATACTAAAATAATCAAGAATAACACATGCTACATACATTATCTTTACACCATATGGAAGGTCTTGAGGTATTAAATAAATCTTACACAGGGTGTGACCCCATTTGACCTTTACTTCCGGTCGAAACCGGAAGTAGTATTTTTTTATATAAAAATTCATATCTGAATAACGTAAATTTGTATATTAATATAACAACCTGATTTTAAGGCCCTTCGAAGATTCTACAAAGTTTTACAATGGTCGAAACCGGAAGTGTAATCTTGTACATACAAAAATGTGTATCTTGTTAATGAAACGTGGTACATTTATAATCAATACATCGATTTACAGCTTTCGAGCAATTCTAGAAATCTTGTAAACAGTGTTACCCCATTTGACCTTTAGTTCCTGTCAAAACCGGAAGTTGAAGTCTCATATGACAAACCTTCATGCATAAAGCTCAACAAAAGGTACAAATAAATATTTTGCACGTCAGCATAGCAAAAGGAGACAACAAACTTGCACACAATATTGACCTTAACATTTTCGATTGCACAAACATTTTATTACGTTCAAGCCGAACACCATGAGTTTGGTCACAAACTCTAAATTTTTAGTTTTTTAGCTGTTTTAGCGCGAAGCTTGCTGGAACAGCTATTGTTTTCGTTAGAGGTTTTTTTTCTTCTATTTATTATTATCATTATTTTTTTTTTCTTCTCGCCAAATCATTCTAGGGGCTTAAATGCAAACTTGCCAGCATTGAATAACTTCATATATTTGCATCATGTTTAGAACTTGATTAGACCTAGTGCATGTTACAATGACGTTATCGTGTGTCACGTGACGCCACCTTAAAGGTGCCACTTTCAAAGTTCAGTATCCACAGTACAAAATGCCAGATCAAGCTCAAACCTTGCACGTATTCAAGTTGGGAAGTGTTACATCCAAAAATTCAGGTCACGTTATGATGACGTCATCATATGTCACGTGACGTCACCTTAAAGATGCAATTTTCAAATTGCTACATTTCCAGAACAAAATGCCAGATCAAGCTCAAACCTTGCATGTATTCAAGTTGGAACGTGTTACATCCACAAATTCAGGTCATGTCATGATGATGTCATCATATGTCACGTGACATCACCTTAAAGATGCAATTTTCAAATTGCTACATTTCCAGAACAAAATGCCAGATCAAGCTCAAACCTAGCGTGCATTCAAGTTGGGACGCATTGCATCCCAACAAAATGGAGTCATGTCATGATGACGTCATCGTGTGTCACGTGACGTTACCTTAAAGGTGCAATTTTGAAAGTAAAATAACTACAGAACAAAATGCCAGATCAGGATCAAACCTTGCAAGTTGGGAAGTGTTACATCCAAAAAATTGAGGTCACGTCATGAAGTGGCTGAAACAACTGGAACAGCTCTGTGTTTCGTTCGCATATGAACACACAACACAGCTCTAGTTTACTCTTTATTTTTCTTCTTAGGATATTTTTCTCTGCGGGACTTCTTGGTCACAAACTTGTCAGAATGACTTGAAACTTTCAACAAACATTAGTACCTGCCGTTACGGTACAACAAGTTGAAACAATAAAGCCTTCAACATGGAATAATTTCCGAACAAAAAAAAGGTACAACTTTCTCATCTGCAGAAATGTATTATTTATGTTATATGGAAAATTTGGTTGAACATATTCTTTCAGGAAATCTTTACTGTTATGGGTCAAATAGCTAAAACAAAAGAAAATCTTAAATGGCGAAAAACTCCACATACCAACAGGCTTAGAAACGTGATACTCTGCACAAATATTCTTTAGGGTATGGGGATTATTTCAGAATTTTGAAATCTTAAACTATAACCATCGCTTTGGTCCAATGAACAAAAGCAATGAAGCCTTCATCATGGACTAACTCCCGAACGAAAAAAGGAACAGCTTTTAAATTTGCCGAAAACTCACTTTTTATTTTATATGGGAGAGTTTGTTAAATATCATCTTTAAAGAAAATCTCTACTGTTATGGGTCAACCTCAGTCCTTCCCTCCCCTTCTCTTTCTTATCCCAACCTATCCCTTCCAGCTTCAACTGTTATGTACCTATATTTGTCCCTTGATTCTTGGCCGAATAAATAATAATAAAATAACAACTAAAGTTGGTTTTAATTTTCAAGAAAATCTGCAAATGGCCACCAGGTTCAACCTTAGCATTAGTGGACTCATCAAAAATACTTTTGTTACGACCTTCTGGGGACATGACAATTTATACACACTTTACAGTCTTAAGTGCATGTATTTAACAGGCCACATGGGCCATAGCCACACAAAAAAAAAAAAAAAAAAAAGATAACGAAATTATGTCTTTCAGTTTCAAGATTTCCATGATTTTATGACTTCGAGACTTGCTTCTGATAAAACAAAACTCATTTTATCAAATAATGAAGTATTTCGAAAAAACAAGTTACTTATTACAGAGGTCAATGTAATGTGAGTAGTTGTGAAATTTACAAAACTATTAAAATAAATTAAAAATCTAGAGAGGAGGGAGATTTTTGCTAGTCTAGACTTTAAAATTATAATCAGAAAAAGCATGTACATTGTAGGGGAAACCATGACTTGTAAGGCTGTAAGGTCTAGATTACCAGCACAATGCTTCAGCAGTCCAGAGGCTATTTCATGCCCTTATTTCAAGAACCTTGAGGGAGTCCCCATCTAGCCACCGATCAAATTGATTTGCTCCAGAATTTGAATGTAATAATGACGAGTTACTCCCACGTTATCGACTGACGTCACATCTTGGGGGAACTGTTGCCCGGAAGATTGATGGGAAGCAAACAAACAAAGCTGGATGCAAACAACAACAACAAAATTGTAGGGGGACGGCGAGTGGCCATGTGTTTTTCTGACTGACCTTGTTTTACTCGACATTTTGAACAGTTTGCTCCGTTTGTCATCAAGAGAGAGCAAAGCATACTGTTTGAAAAGTCATCGAGTAAACCTCTGATTCTTCTCACAGCCACACACTAACTAAAGAGATTTAAGACATGGCGTAACTGCAAACCTCTATCTTACTGTAGCACCTTACAAACCCTCACATCATTCTTGATCTTGTTTTCTACTGAAAACCTCATTAAGAAAGTAGGATTCCATCAAAATCAGGCAAATCTGGGGTGTGGATTTTTTTTCAAAGGTTTAGGCTAGTCAGAGTTTACTTGGCTAACAACCAAAAACATGTTGAGCTTAATGGACTGATCAATCAACCTTAACATTTTACAAACCTTGCTCCCCTTCGTCAAAGTGGAGATCCTCGTACGTTCCGGTGTCGTCCCCTCCACACTCCAGGGCATCAAAGTGGGTCACATGATGAGTCGGTGACTGGCCAACTCCTCCGCCGTTATAGCCTAGGGCATATGTTACGAAATGGAAACAGTTAATCAAATGACCTGTGTGAGGCAAACACCCTGTGGGTAAGAAGAACTGGGTCTCCATCACCACCACCCTGCACTCCCTTTTCCCCCACCATCCTTTAACCAACATTAAACCTACAGGTCTCATACTTTACAGGGGCAATGGAGGCAATGTAACCAAACCGAGGCTGGAAGGGCAAATAGATGGTTCCTTTTTGTACAATAAATATTAGCATCTATTACTGTTATTGGATACAGAGAACGTGACCAAGATGGCCAGTAGCATGATAAAGGTCTATTGGCTTCGTGCTACTTGTTCATTGCCTTGATGCCCTTTGAAATGTTCCAGTAGAAGTTTAGGTTGTCCTCATAGAAGCGGCCTTCAAAAGGAAAAACTGCTTTGCCCATACAAGACTGAAGTATCCAGCTTGAACCTAGCACATGGTTTAAGACCAGTGAATTAAACATGTCGAACTGTTTTTTTTTAAAATGGCTTTACATTATGGTGTACACTATTCATGTCAGACATGCACTTTTGTTTTTGCAAAAAAAGAGGAATCTGCCCTTCACACAAAATCTTGTACAGTGTTTTTCAGTTATGGCACTGACACACACAACAAATTAAAAAAAGAAATGAAATAAGCTGATAAGCTGAGCTGAAATGTTGCATGCCTGACATTTGTAGCAATCAATAACAACAATGATAAAAATCCATTTGTCAGATGCTCCCCGAGGCATTTTACACAAAAATAAAGTACCAAAAAAGTACAACAAAGCAAAATATAAATTAAAGAAAATTCAGCCTGAACGGACACATTAATCAACATACAAGAGAACCCCCACATCCAGTGAAAAAAACAAAACATATACACGTTCATGAAAAGGAAACCACAGAGACCAATGCTGTGTAACACATTTTTTCGGACTTATGAAGACACCTTCCCATCCCGCCCCTCCCCGAGTCCGAACCACAAAAGATGACAACAGTATGTAGACAAAAAGATACACGCAACACAATATACATGTACAGTACATGAACAATATAAGCACATTAACCCCAGCAGTGTCCGGGACCAAACAAATCGACCCAATTTTTGGATTGTGTTCTATTAGAGAGTTTTTTCAAAGCTGGTTTTTGGACACCCGATCCCTTTAATATAATACTCGGTTTTGAGCTATTCAATGCTGTACAGTAATTGCTTCCTTTTTGAGTGAAACAAGAATATATAATTCTTGAAAACACTGTGTGGACGTGTGTAAGTCCACACAGTGTTTCAAGTTCCTACACAGTGTGGACATCTTTTGTTCTCAGGTCTACACTTCGTATATGTAGTGCTAAATTAACACTCACACACAACAGTGAAAACTGAAGCTTCACAATCATGTCTTGGCCACATTTAATGTCACAAGGTCTTGACTTTTCCATGACTCTTTTTGACAAACTGTGACATTTCAAGCAAGGCACTCTTGAAGACAAAATATAAAATAGGGGGCAGCTTTTGGGTAGTGACCCTCAAGCCTACGAGTATATTCTTAGTAATCCAGGACTGCAACACACCGCTAAGAAGGTCATGAGTGCTACAGCGTTAACACCCCGGCCAGACACACCCTGAGAGGCACTGAGGTAACATCATCAGAGCCGGCAACACCTCTCATGCAAGGGGGAAGGTCATATTGGCGAAGGAGTAATGTCAACAGTGTGGGAATTAATCTAACCAATCCCTACAAGGTCCCATCAATTTTGAACGACTGAAAAATGTTTGCTTTGCAAAATTGAAGTGACAGGAAAACTGTCCCTTTATCGACAGATAGATTTTTTAAATACACAGCCCCGTGGCAAATTTCATCTCCCTAAAAATTCAACATTATTGATGATTTCTGTCAATTCCTCAAATACTTTCTTGAAAAGTACGCTAGTTTCGAAATTCATCAAAAAATCCTTTCAATAAACACATTCCCCTGAGATAACAGTACATCAGGCGAGAAAAAATAATAGGGACAAGTAAGGACATGTTTTACACCATAATCAAGAACAACTGTGAGAAGAGATCTAAATTTGAAGGACATCAATAATGGACACTATGGAAGCTTAAAGTGACCATCCGTATTTTCATGTGTCCGAGCTAAATTACTGTTGGAATATATGCCAGAAAATAGACTTTGAAAATTAAGTTGTCTTTCCCGAGTTCCCATAACACAAAAAAAGACACCTTTTCGATTCACTGTATCTGGTTCCTATAGACCTTATGCATTGACGTCATCACGCCGCCATCTTAGAGGTAAATCGATGATGTAACAATGGAAACGCAGAGATTTGTACGCGCGGCGCACAAGATTGGCCAATGAACAACCTCATTTTGACCTCTAGACGAGGGCGCCCTACTCAAATGACGTCATGTGCATAAGGTCTATTGTATACATTGTACATGGTCATGGATCATAACCAGCAGCCAATTTCACAGAGCTGCTTCACAGTAAGCAAATTTTCATGCTAACTATAGTACAAAACTTTGCTAAAAGCATAAGTGTATTTCACAGGTTAGCAAGAAAATTAGGTGCCCAGCTTGCGCGTTCCCAAGGATTTGCATTTTTACATCATTCATTTACCTACAGTAAGCGCCGGAAGATTAGCATGTCTTTTCCTGTGCTAACAGTTATCTCAGCGCTATGAAATGGAAATTGCACAGTAAGCATAAAACGACCGTTGACCAGTTGACAACGCATGACTTGAATACACGCAAATGTTTCCCCTGCCTGGAAACAAAAGCCGTCTTAAAACACCATTATGTAATTTCGGACCACCAGATTGAAGAGGCGATTTTTGTGTAACCCTGATTATAGACCTTTGTCCTTTTGTTCCAAGGAGATTACGAGGCATCGAGAGGCTTCCACCATTGTTCATTCATTGTATTTCGGCTGAATGGAGGTAAGTCAGAGTGAGTCATGGTTCCGTGTTTAGTTCCACTCCTATGCCGTAGGTAACGACCGATGTTTTGCAATTCACGCTGTGTGAATTTGACATTTTCTGGATCGAGAAACAAAACGGACTATCCAACAAAGAGAATCTTTCTTCTCTTGGCATTGTCATGTCAGGGTTTCTTTGTGCCAACGGTACCCTCAAAGAAAAAAGATTCTGGCAATTCCGCCACAAGAATCCCTCCAGGAGGACGGGACAACAACAACAAAAATCCCGCTGGTAACTGGTTAAACAGCTCTATGAAATTGGGCCCAGATACACGTACAGCAAATCAGAAAGACGTATTCTTCTGGTAAGAAACCTTGGAAAGACATCTTAACATTCTTAAGTTTAACGTCTTTCTATGATACTTTAGCTCAGAAATATGGAAAACGCGGATGGTCATTTTTAGCTTCCGTAGAACACTGTTTAGTTTAACCATATAAGCCAGAAGCGTATTATTAGCATGCAAGATATTAGCCAGTAATGAGTACAGGGATAATGTATGCTGTACCTACATGTACATGTATGTAGATGCTTTTTTTCAGGCATGTACAAATGATGTACTGTAAATAGGGCAAATGCCGGGACATCAAATTTTTGAACTAGCTGCAAATTTAGACTCCCAAGTAAATTCTTGCTAACACTGCGCATACATGTACATGTGTAAATGTAGGGTCTAAGGATTCACTTTTCCTTCCGCTAACATTTGACTTTGGAACCTTCCTGTATGCATCTGTAGAAAGTGTAGCTACAAAAATCCACATCATATGAAAATCCACACCCTTTCAGTCAAGCATTTGTTAGTTTGGTACGTGTGTACGTGTACTGAATCCATCACGACCATAGGGATGGCCTTTGAGGAATTAAGGGGCAGTTAAGAATCCTCTACATGTACCACAATGATCATCTACACACTTGTACATGTACCACAATGAACACAAAGCATTGTTTACATTTGTATTATTTAGCCTCTGAGAAATACTCTGCTTGGGTTGAAACGTGAGGCCATTAACAATTTTGTGCTTTTTTTTGTACTAGCCTTTTTACAAACATTGGCTCTAGCTCACACTCGTTTAGCTATTTAGAGAGTGTGTATTATGCTGCACTGGGCACTGAGCTGGAGCAAGAACCAAGATATGGTGTGGTACCAAAGAGCTAAGATAAAATGTCTTACAGTTTATACATACAGAGACTGGAGACATGACAGAGAGAAGATGGATGTACATGTAAGATGAAGATGATGCACTTCCCTTGACGGCTCAGAGCGGTTTTGACATGTACTTGTACCACAAACACCCTACCTTGATAGATCTCATTGTCATGCCAACCAGCATCTTCGAGACCCTCACCTCCATTTTGGTCTCGGTATTTCTCCTCCCAGTGTGGAGAATCAACCTCGTAGATTGTTGGTTCTGCACTGGAACTCCCATCATGCCTTGGTATCGGCGACGATGTGCATTTCGGTCTTTCGGGTTTTACTTTATTGTCACTGGCGTGCGATAACAGAGATTGCGGTTGTGGGTTTGAGAGTTTTTCTATAATCGTTGCCACTTTGACGGATGTGCCTTTGGTTTCTATGTACTGTGCCGGCATGTCCAAGTTTGTTGGACGGTTCTTCTTCACCTTTGTTTGACCATTTGTGTCTGCACTTGCATTGGGTTTGGCTGGAAGCTTTTCATCGCCATTGGTGAGTGGCCGGAGCACGCCAACAGACGCCATGTTGGCTGGAATGACATCGTCGTAAATATCCTCTTCCTTGACCTCTGACCTATTGTTTGAATAGTTTAATTGAGGGCTTTCTACTGGTGGGTTGCTAGGTATGACATCATCATAAATGTCCTCTTCTTCGATCGTTAGTAACTCTGACATGGCATGTAGCCTGACCTCTTCAATATTGCTTTCTGTTTGGTCGTTTGACACCTGGGAGGGGTCAAGGTTTTGTGTTAGTGGGCCTCCACTTGGATCGGATATCTGTCAAAACAAAACAAGAACACAATCTTTATTGGTTGACATTTCAGAGGTTGGGGTTTGTGAATATATTGATAGCGCTCCAGACCATCTTCAAGTTATGTTCAAAGTCCTAAAATGATGTAACTTAAAATGTGACTCAAGTCCAGCTTGCTGACCTAAATGTAAGTCACCAACACTGGGAAGTCCTGTGAGTCTGTCAATTACTGGGAAGTCCCCTCGGTCTGTCAAACCATAGAGCAAGGAAACACTATGAAATTCTGCTAATCTGTCAATCACTGGGAAAACCTGCCAGTCTGTCAAACACTACAAAATCCTCCCAATCTGTGAAACAATGGGAAGTCCTGTCAGTCCGTTAAACACTGGAAAAGCCTGCCAGTCTGTCAAACACTGGGAAGTCCTGCCAGTCTGTCAAACACTGGGAAGTCCTGCCAGTCTGTCAAACACTGGGAAGTCCTGTCAGTCAGTCAAACACTGGGAAGTCCTGACAGTCTGTCAAACACTAGGAAGGCCTGTCAGTCAGTCAAACACTGGGAAGTCCTGACAATCTGTCAAACACTGGGAAGTCCTGTCAGTCAGTCAAACACTGGGAAGTCTTGACAGTCTGTCAAACACCAGGAAGTTCTGTCAGGACTTCTCAGTGTTTGACTGACTGACAGGACTTCCCAGTGTTTGACGGACTGTCAGGACTTCCCAGTCAAACACTGGGAAGTCCTGACAGTCCGTCAAACACTGGGAAGTCCTGACAGTCTGTCAAACACCAGGAAGTTCTGTCAGTCCGTCAAACACTTGGAAGTCCTGCCAGTCTGTCAAACACTGGGAAGTCCTATCAAAACAATTCAATGCATCGATTTACAAAGGCTATGTGAACAACCAAATTGTTAATATATATGGTCAAAGACTCATTAGTGACAGAGAAATTGCCTGATAATATTATAGACAATCTTTAAAGTGTCGGGATATAATGATGGGCCACTAAGACCAACAGTTCAATGAGGCCTTAAATCTGCAACCTCCATGAAACGTCTGGTGAACAATAGTATACATGTGCTATTGTCGGGAAAGAGATACTGTTGCTGTATCGTCCTACACATGTGTCAGTGTTGGGTGATACGGCTTGTTTGTTTCACCTGGCTAAAGAACTGACCCAGGTGGTCAAAATTCAAATTGATGATTCAAGCAAAATTTATGCAGTCTGCAAACTGCCAAGGATGCTGAGCTCACACAAATGTACGATGATTCAATCGACACATCCAAATTGCAGGTTCTTGAAAAAAAATTATACATGTAGAGATATAGGAAAAATCTAACAAATGACACGAAATGAACATTTTTCCATAAAAAATTCCTTTACAGCAAATCTTCACAGGTAGGTGGTAATATTGCCCCCCCCCCCCACACAAAAGCGAGGTGGTTACTCAGAGTGGTGAGGTAGGCCATCGCACATTTGACTGGGCAGGGATGTACATGAACATTGACCTACAATGTAGTAAGAGGGTAATGCAATCAACAATTCTCAAAAACCAATTCTAACAGTACAAAATCACACTAATTCTTGTGAAGACGTCATCAACATCTTGTCAGGACCTGTGAAGGCGTTATCAATGCTCCGTCTGACTGTAGATCTGGCAGAAGAAAGAAAATCAGACCTTAACCCTAAAGTCTTGCAAGTTCTCTAGGTGCCCTCATGCATGTAGAATGTACGATGCAGAGATGCATGTTGGATCTTTCAATCCGATGTGTGTCTTCTAACGAAGTGAATTCACAAACAGCTCCTGACATTTGTACAGGGTTGAATTATCAAATGCGCTATCCATAACCGTGGTAAAACATAAACAGGATCATCTTCACATCCCTAGATGAGCTCGCTCAAGGACCCCGGTTCACAAATAAACGCTTCAACACTAGTTCTCCCACTGAAAATATGCATACTGACCTCCGTGGTCTCAATATCTTATGCCTGGCACACCTATCGGAGAGTAACCCCCCCTTTGAGTCTCAAGATTTCACAAGAACAAAATCAATGATTAACAGAGTACAAATATAGCACAGAATGATAAAGTCCTTGTTTGAGCATACACACTGTGTAAGTAGAGCTTGGTGAACCATGAGTTTGGATCTGCACAGCAAGTAAATCACACATATTTATATGTGTGCACATTTCTTGCATGTAGGCATTATTACCCTTGGCATGTTAACGATTCAATGGATCTCAAACATTGATGATATAAGAAAGTGTCCCATAGATTTTTGAGATTCTTGAATGCGATGACCTTGTATGGGGAAAAGCTAACTTCTTCACTGGACAGTGTTTTTCATTTTTCTGCAACGCAGGGACAAATTAGTGTTTTAATAATGACCAAGCATGGGATCTTGGGAAAAGATTCTGAACCCAAACTCTTATTCTAAATCTAACCCTAACCTTAAACCCAACCTCAAACCCAACCCCAACCTTACATCCAACCTCAAACCCAACCCCAACCTCAACGCCAATCTTACATCTAACCTCAAACCCAACCCCAACCTCAATCCTAATCCCCAACCTCAAACCCAACCCCCAACCTCAAACTCAACTCCAATCTTAAATCCAACCCAAAACTCAAACGCAACCCATACCTTTAACCCAACCCCAACTTCAAACTCAAACCCAACCCCAACCAACCCAAACACACCTCAACCCTAACCCTAACCCTAAACCTAACCCAAAACCCAAACCCTAACCAAAAGCACTTATCCTAACCCAAACCAAATACACTTTAATTACCCTAACCCAAACCAAAAACACTTACCCTTACCCAAACCAAAAAACACTTATCCTAACCAAAACCAAAAACACTTACCCTTACCCAAACCACAAAACACTTATCCTAACAAAACCAAAAACACTTACCCTTACCCAAACCACAAAACACTTGCCCTAACCCAAACCAAAAACACTTACCCTTACCCAAACCACAAAACACTTGCCCTAACCCAAACCAAAAAATTACCCTAACCCTACATGTAACTCGAACTCGAACTCAAACTTCTTTTCTTTCCTTTCCTCATAGTATTGCGCATGTTAAAGAGTTGAAATACACTGTATGTAAATACAAGTACATGAAAGTCATCTTCACAAATACAATTCTGTCTTCAAGTAGGAAATCTAAGGAATAAAGGAGACAGTTATCTGTTTTCCAAAAACAATGAAGTCATCACAAATGGTCCCTCTTGGGTGTTGGTTGTTGAAGTATACAGTAGGTGTACAACTTTGACATCCAATTGCTACAGTAAATTACTACTTGAAGAGTAATTGCACTCATAAAAAAACCCTCAAAGTATCTGTTTTAACCATAGCAGTGTCCCCCATGTGCCAGGCTGATTAAATCAGCCCTATTTTCAGACTGTGTATTGGCAAGGCCAAGTTAATTGGCCTTGTTTATAACGCACTTGTATTGGTAACAACACACCAAGTGACTTTAAAAATGACCTTTGTAAAAGTTCAAGTTGTGACCAAAATAAAGTATGAGAAGTCAGCTTTGAAACCGTGCATGTCTTGATGACTACAGTCATTGTGTCTAGAATTGTTCTTTGCATTTACCTTTTTTTTTAAAGCGCAAAATATCGTTAATGGCCCCTCGTTTCGACCCTAGCAGAGTTTTTCTCAAAGGCTAAATGACAATACAAAACACACAAACAAGTGTACTGGAATAAAAGCGGTAATTTACAACTGAAACTGAATGGATTCAATATATTTAATACAGGGCACTGCTTTGGTTAAGCATAGAGCTACAAACCCAAGCATCTATAGAAATTTGAACGTGATTGGATGTGACCAATAAATTATCACTTGAGGGCAACTTTTTTAATGTTGTTTGTCTGTTCCTGTTATGGGGAAGGCCAGGGTTTTTTCCAGGTAGTGCATGTGAGGTGCAGTGGAAAATAATAAATAATAAGAAATGGGTTTAAATACTCGGTTATTGCTAATTGATTGTTTGTTCGCTTTTTTCTAATTCTAATTTAAAAAAAAAAATTGTATACTGTAGTTCGAGTTCTTTTAACAAAACCCCTTCTGCCCTTGCTCTTTTTCACCTTCCTGTTTTGTTTCAATTTGGGGGTTTGTTGATTGTTGCTTATCTTGTTTTTGTTGTCCTTTTGCCGTTTTTCTTTTTGTTGTTGAGGTTTTAGGGCATTTTATATTTTTCTTCTTTGCTTCCCCCTTTTTTTCAAGGAGTGGGGGGAGAAGGGAGAGGAATACAATCATCTGTACATATCGCTGTGTGCCGGGAAGAAGGACGTTACGAAAGTGTGACCGGCAAAAGGTCGTAAGCAACTAGTGTCCAAAATTGTGTTTCAAGAAAACTGAGTGTGAAAGTTTTGTCACTTTCTGCTGTTTGTAAGTCATCCAGGAAACTTAAATTATGTGTAGGAATGGAAAAACATGTTTTGGGGGTGAAATTCTAGCAACAAATATACAACAGTTATGCCCTACTGTTTTTCAAAAGAGCCATGCTATTGCTTGCGACCTTCTGCTAGGGTAAAACATTGTAATTTGTGTGTCAGGAAAAAAAGGTCGTACAGCCTTACGAACTTCTTCTGGGCACACAACGATATACGCACTGAAATTCAACAGACCAGTCCCTAGATGTACATACATTATGGTCAAATAAAATAGACTGTGGGTCCTTCACCTACATCCAGGGGGAAAAACCCAGCTTGTCCTAGGGCTAGCAAATAGAGCTCATCATGGGAGATTGATAGTTTACTCATGTAAAAATAATAATGCATTTGGTATTCCAGACCAATATTGGATACAGCTTCAATCTCTTCATCCTCCCCTTGGATAAGGTCAATGTACATGCTCTAATTAACTTCCCGATCGCTGCCGTGTCGTTTCCTGACTACCGACACCTGTGATCGTGTGACTACATGTATGTGCAGCCCCCGTTTCTTGCCTCGTCTGATCCAACCGACTTCTTCTCTCCTGAAACCGAGTCTCCTTGAACTTGAGTAATGTGATGAAGGCTGTTGAGCCAGGGCAATAAGGTTGGGAAGGGGGGGGGAAGGGAGGGAAAGGTAATGAGGTGTGAATAACGGGAGGTTTCATTACTGATGATCAGTATCAGGTTCAGGCCATAAATGCCATCTGTCTTGGCCGTTTTGTTTTTGTTTTTGTTTTTTGTTTTTGTTTTTGCAAAAGTTTTCAATGGCCTTATGTTTCAACACTAGCAGAGTCTTTCTCAAAAGCTCCTTTTTTAGTGGAATTTCTGGGAGAATTCCTAAAATGATTATTATGCATTCCTTTCCTTTCTGTTTTTGCCTCTGGGAATTTTTTAGCGTGGTATTATGATTATTTGACGATTATGAAAGAACGACTGATACTTCACAGGGGCATTGGAGGCAATTGCCTCCATGCCCCATGGTCATGGCCTTCGTGCCCTCTGAAATGTGCCAGTAGAAGGTCAAATTTTCCTCACAGAGGTGCCCTTCGCCTGATACTTCATGGAGGCAACAGAGGCAATTGCCTCCATGCCCCATGGTCATGGCCTTGGTGCCCTCTGAAATGCTCCAGTTCCAAGTTTTCCTCCCTTTTTGAGATGCCCCTTTACTAAAGAAAAAACTGCCTTGCCCTTGCAAGAAAGAATCAGGCCTATGCAATAATGCAAAGACTTACATTGTACATTTATTCCAACCATCTAAATGTACATTTCAAAAATTCATCCCCAATAACCTGTCATAAAAAAAAAAAACTTGTACTACATTGTCTGTACTGTTGGTGCTCATTTCTTTCTGGACAAGTTTAGCATGCCTACAAACGATAGGCCTACCTGCAGTACCAGACGCAAACATAAAATTACCTAGATTATTTTTGATAATTCATGTCCATTGATTCCCTGGAAAACTCACAAATTTCCACACATGTACCTAGGCAATCCTTTAAGGCAACTCCCTCAAGCCTGTTCGTTCGCTTGGAGTCAGTTCCAATAGAAGCCTTGCAGACTTTCCCGCGCCGAAGCGGCAAGTTAATTGCAGACCTTGTTTGCACGGCACGTCTTTGGCACTGTATATTTCATCACCTGTTCCCAGGGAGTGAAGTTTGGACTTGGATAAATTGACCACAAAAAAAAAGAAAAAAAAAAGTTGATTGTGTTTGGGATTTTGGGGCCAGTCAATTTGTAAACTTGATTACATTTATTTGATAAGGTACATTGGAGACTCAGTACCCAGTAGGCCTGTACACATTACCAGTTACAGTACAGTAAATGATCCATCAAGAAAAACAAACACATAAATTGATGTTTTATCATGGGGTACTAACCAAAACATACATACAAAACTAATATTTTGTTATTGGACATTTGAAAAAGTTAAATTTTTTCACAACTCAAGAAATAAAAACGGAAAGATTGTTATAATATTTTGAAGTTAAAACCAGAGCCCACATTGTTGCTCTATGCATTGTTCCATTTTCTCGGAAAATTCATCTCCAGAGTACACGGTGAACAAAGAATACCTTGGGGGGGGGGGACTGTTCCATTTGAAGGTATAACACATGATTGGTAGCTGATAGTGCTGTGTTCTTACTTTGTGTGATTCAATATATAGATAGAAAAAAACAAACCTTTGAAAATTTTGACTCAATCCGTCGTCCCAGTCAGGAGAAATTAGTGAAAAACCTTGCACACTTTTTAGCATGTAAACGCATTGTCCTTAATTTGGATTGTTACAACCGAAATTAAAATGGGGGGTCTTCGAATTCTGTTTTCTCGACTTTGACAGTATTTTTAGACAGAAATATTTCTATGGGAGATTGGTACTGGCATGAACTTCATAATCAGTAAGCTTTCAGACTGATACTAATAAAAAAAAAATTGGGATGAATATCGGTCTTGTATTCTACTTTAAAGGACCCCAAAAGGGCCTGTGCACCAGCCAGGTATGTAGATGTATGTACAAAATGTACGTGTTGTGTACAATATGCGTATTAAGCATGTTCCAATGGTACATTTTGCCTTTAGGTAAACGCCTACTACCCTATTTGCTTCCCTTGCTAACCTCCATCCCATAAACAAATCAGCACCTATCAGGAATCCAACATTCTAATCTGTCTTCCTCCCAGGGCTAATGACTGGCACATTAGCTACCATTCTCCAAACACCCCCATGTCCATTCTCATTACATACACAGACCTATCAATCCCCAGGCTTTTTTTAATGTCTTTTCCCGTAGATCGCCATTCCAGAAAGCCTGATGCTTCTTCTCCTGCCATGTGCAGTATACAGGTCATGTGTCTCGTAAACAACTATCTCCCCCCTCCCCATCCCGCCCACCCGATGCCAGGAATCTCGTGTCCTTTATCGGTCTTAAACATCTCGCTCGAAAGGATTTTTCATCTGTCCAACCGATGAGAGTGATTTTGCTCTGGGACAGTTTTGGAAATAACTGTGACAGAATTAAATGATTAGGGGTAGAGGGGGGGGGGAAGCTGGAATGTATTGTTTAATTTCAAGTCCCTCAGGATATGGGGCAGAACATTTACTGAGAATTCTTAAAGGAGGGAAACTTACAATTGGTTGACACATTGAATAGCAGCATCCTTCAAAATCTTATTGTGCATCTTCATGTATGTTCAATTATAATCACTTGTTGATTTGTTGTTCAAATTTTGATTTGTTTCGCCTGCTGAAAACAATTGAATCCTTTCAAAGTCTTTGATAAATTGAATTTTCACCAATAATGCAAGTATGTTAAACCTTTATAGAGTCCATAGTGGCCACAAGCAGCTTGAACCAAACTGCCCACAGCGGCCATAAACGGCCGCAAGATTTGACCTGCCTCTGATAAAACAGGAGGGTCAAAGAAAAGGTAATGTCCAAAATTTACATTTTCCAATGTTTCCCATATTAACATAGCATCTACAAAAACAAAACCATTTATTTCTTAATTTTTCTGACATTTCCCTTGAAAATAACGGAGTCAAAGATCAACAGCATTTAGCACTATCTAGGCGTATGGTGATGTTTTATGTACAGAAATGAATGGACTCTAAAGGTTTAACCATTAAACTACTGTACCAGGCCAGCAATTTCATCTTTGAGAGGGCAAGGCCATTTTCATTTTGCAAAGGGCACATCCATTGGGAAATCTTAGTCTATGGGAAACTTTTGAAGGGGCACCAAGGCCCAGACCAGGGCAACAAAGGCCATGGCCTCCATGTAAATCCAAGCCTGCTGTACATGTTGAAGGGACTTCATAAATTGCTTCTCATTGCTCAACCCTGGCAAACAAAGTTTTCAAACATCCATTTCCTTTTTCTTCTTTTATTGCTCTAACAGCCAAACCAACCGACCTCTCTAATCATACATGTACAAGTAAAGTGTACACATTTTATCCAATCTAAGGCAACAGACACCCTACAACACTCGCTGATCAATCACAGAGTTTTCTATAAGATGCAAAATAATCAACACAGCATGTTCAAACAGATTTACATTGAACTTGGACAGGGGAAAAAAAAGTGTTTACTGTCATGTTGAATAGGTGCACAAACGGCAAATAAATTATCCGACTATCTGCACAGTAGACAACGGAATATTCCCGATCGTTCCCCAAGGTGGGATTTCATCGTGAGCTTGACTCCGATGAAGCAGCAAGGCATTATGGGATGTGCGTCTACAACTGACATGGCTTGCAGGGGAAGTCACTTAGGCATGACAGGTGATATTAACGGTGGTTTTTTTTTCATCGCGCGGTGAGTCCCCAGTGTTCCTCGGGTGTTGCTTTGCAACGAGTGTGTATCCCTCAAAAATGCAGAAGAAATATCCTCTACTGGCGGGATTGATATCCCTCCAGCATGTCTGGCAGAGT
This sequence comes from Marthasterias glacialis, assembly GCA_911728455.2. Classification (NCBI taxonomy): domain Eukaryota; kingdom Metazoa; phylum Echinodermata; class Asteroidea; order Forcipulatida; family Asteriidae; genus Marthasterias; species Marthasterias glacialis. The sequence goes on from OU452235.1 coordinate 8,445,472, forward strand.
GTGCAAGATGATGTGAGAGGAAACTTACTGGATGGAAATTAAAGGAACAAATCCCTTGCATAGATCATAGAGCTACCATGTCAACTGAGCGCTATGTATACCTCCTGCATGGCTTCTGCATGACTGAGGAAGAAAAGTATTCTTCACAGAACTTACGTCAACTATCTCCTTTAAATCCCCAGCTCAACATTGTTAAAGTGTCTGTAAATGCTTCCATTCTTTGCACAAATCAAGATGTATGTTAATAAAACCAACCTGTGAAAGTTTCAGCTCAATTCATTGTTTTATTTGCGAGAAAACGTTAGATGCATTCAGCATTTTTGTACACATTCTAAAGCAGAGTTTTGGTCTCACATGAGTTGAAAATTAATTTTGGATCTTATTTCATTTATTATAAAAAAACACTTTGGGCAGAAATATCTTAAGGACAGTTTTCTACCATCATTATCTTTACACCATGTACAGTAAGTTATATGCAAATTTGTGAGCATTTCAGTTTTTCTTTCTCACCAATGTTAAGCTGGGGCTTTAACAGTGGTCCACTGCCCGAATGCTTGTTAAAACACCTAAGGACCAGTCCAAATTCTCTCCAAGTGGTCCGACTGGCTAGTTCAGTGTTGAAAAGCATACCTATTTAATAACGAAATAAAAGAGTGGCGACCGAGGTCTTAAACGACTGTTTAAAACCGGTAGGGGCGTGGCCGTGTGATAAAGGACCGAGCCGAAGGCGAGGTCCTTTATCACACGACCACGACCCTGCAAGGTTTTAAACGGCCGTTTAAGACCGAGTCACTACTCTTTTATTCCCATTCATAAATGCCCTTTTTGTTAAAAACCGTAATAATGTGGACAAATATGTGAAACTTTTCTGTTTTTTTGTTTTGTTTTTTTCAATTCTATCCACGTCCTCAGGCTCCATTTCGCGAAGGGTCGATGCTCAACGGTTGCGCGTACCTGCGTGTATTAATAGACTTTACATTGAGTACCGCTATGTATTGATTGCACTATGCGTCAATTAGTACCCGCGTAAGCTAGTGCGCAGACACACGTATGGCTATAATGAGCGCAGAAAGCACCTTCCCAGCTCCAGCTATGTCTTTATCAGCCATTTTAAAACCGGTCTGGTCTTAAACAGTCATGTGACCACCTTTCAACCAATAGGAATGCCCAAATTGTCCCAAACTGACTGGAGTATTTATAAATATGAAATAAGGACCAGTGAAAAAGCTGAGGGACTTGGTGAAATGACAAGGTAACTGGTCCTGCTGGCTAGTCAGTGAAACAAGTAAAGGGCAAACACGTGTTGACACTTGCACATAAGGGCTTGCATTACAAAGGGTGCGATAAATTTATAGATTCTATAACGCAAAGAAAAAGAATACAAGCACTGATAAATTAGTGCATTTTAGCTATACCAACAGTCGTACAAAGTTTCAAGCTTTTACATTTTGTACAGAGACATGGATGCCTCCACGCAGCTTTAAGCACAGGGCAAGTTAGGCAGGTCAATTTAACACTGTATACATGTAACTCTATGGTTCAGACCGATCGAAAAAGTTTCACTGATAACAAGCCTTCTCCTTCACAATGAATTATGGTCCCAGCCAGCATTTCAAAATAGATCGTTCATATTAAAACCCTCACAGACTAGGCAGTTTGGCCAGCATGTGTGGCCCAATTCTTCCAATATCCTCTTCTCCTATGTCACACGACACTAAGTTGTTTGGACTTAGGGACTTAGGGTACGTTCAGACACAGTACTTAAATTAGACCAGAACCGGTCTAACTTTTAGGAGCAGCAGGGAAGCTGTCGTAAAAAACAAACTTGCATTCAGACAGTCTAAAGTTGAACCAGATACGATTTATCTTTGGTTTTAAGAGGTCAGCACAGCATCATGACCCAATATACAACATCTGGTATATTTACATAAACCGCGCGAATCTAGCTGCATCAACTGGCAATGTAGCATTGCTTAGATCATTGGTTGTGTACCAATGATCTACCCAATTTATGGCATGTTACGTAATACGTAAGACTTCCTTCAGGTCAACAGTCACTGGGGAAGACTTAAAACTAGATGTCATTCTGTCCACACGCCGTGTTAAAAGATAAACCCAAAGTGGTTTAGACTTAGACCATCCTGCTGGACGGTCTAAGTTTTGGGGTTTAGACCTATTCCGTTCAGATGCAAAGTTGAGTTAGACCAACTTTCGAATGGTGTATAAAAACGACCTCTTACACATTCTTGGAATGCCTGATCCTGTGATCTGGTTGTTTTGGCCTGAGGGCACAATTCCTTTGAATTCCTTCACTTTGCCAACAGGATTTGGAAGGATTTGGAACTGTAGTTTAATGTAAATCAGAAAATCTTCATGTATGAAGCCTGAAGCACTTACATGGTACAATATATTGTAAACATTTACCATCCACGTCTGTAGTTTTACATAGATGTACTTGATTTTATTACTTTCTGACAATAAAACCAAGGATGCCTCCAAAGCGAACTTGTAACTTTGAAGACTGAGGAAACCTGTAGACGAGGGTGCTAACAATGAACCACAAACACCGGGGTAAACAGTAACACCTACACTCTTCCACAATAAGTGTGCTGGGTTCATTTACATGCACTAACTATAGATCCTAGTACACAGACCTTACAGCTTTACATATATGCCCCATCTGAAGGATGAAGCAGTTACGGCAAAGTATCTTGCTCAAAGACACACCAAAAATCATCATGACCAGCCAGGCCGGGATTCGAACCCACACTCTTGTGAGCGGCAGAGCTTGAATACAGTGCACTAGACCATCAAGGTACAATGTTCCACAACATGGTAAGTTAAGGGTATCAAAATTCAAAAACAAGTAATTCAAAAGTCACCCAGACAATCCACTGGTTAACTTAAATGCCAATGCTATGAAACAACCAATACTGAACACATTATTTTGGTTTTTACCCTTACACCAAGACAATACTCAATGCTTTCAAAATCTTGAAGGGAAAACAAAAAATAAAAATCCACAAGCAACTTGGGTGGCATTCGAACCCCAACTTGCATTCAAAGCAGATGCCTTTAACTGCTAGATCACAAGAGACCAGTTCGAAGCACACATGGAACTGTCGCATGGTATGTCATGTATGTAGTGCTCACGCGTTAATATCGCGTCTAGCTAGTTAATACACACGAAAAGATGGCAGCTTTATTACACGTAGATGTTAATCCGCCTTGTGGTTGGTTATGGTTATGGTTATGGTTTATTAAAAACATTCAAAAAATTGCAGTCTGACGACCGAATTGCTTCTTGAATTTACAATGTTAAAATACATAAAAGAACACTGAACAGATATTAAAACACTAAAAGAACACTGAATGAATTAAAACAACAAAATATTACAAGCGATAAAACAGAGAAAATTATTCGTTCAACATATCAATAAGAAAGGGGATGGGGCTATTTTTAAAACGTGTAGTCCTAGCCGGGATTTGAGTAATTTTGATGCTGTTTCTGAGGCACTTACCGTGGCTTTCAAGCCTGGTAGGGGGCAACAGGGAGCTAGTGCGAGTGTTTTTACTGAGGCTAATAGCGAATTTCATACAATCTGTCTCCCTTCTATCTGTTAGAGTGTCAAGTTCAAAGAATTCAAGTTCATCATTGTATGATTAAAAGTTGTTGTAACCAAGCATTATTTTGCATGCTCTCTTTTGGATGGATTCAATGTCATTAGATTGTTTACAGGTAAGACTGGAGTGCCATATAACATCAGCATATTCGAGGATGGGTCTAACAAAGCCACGATGGGTCTAACAAATTTGTGTATACAATGCTTATCACACATTGGTATGGCTTAGACAAAACTAATAGTCTTTGTCATGGTGCGGCCATCTTGATTTTCTCCCATTCCAACCAATTTAACCAAACCGAGGCTGGAAGGGCAAATAGTCTGGTTTCTTTTAGCACAATGAATATGAGCATCTATTACTGTTATTGGATACAGAGAACATGACCAAGATGATAAAGGTCTATTATGACATCAATACTGATCATGGTGAACAATTTGTGGAGGAATTATGGTGTTTATGGCAACTGCAACAGAGTTCTTGAGATCAGACTTGATGCTCAAGCCCGGACTCCAGACCGCTTTTCACGTATGGAGACTTAAACGGCCCAAACTTGAGAGTACATGTACATGGCTCGCAACTTCAACAAAGAGATGGGTAACCACTTTATCAACCATGGCATGAGAGGACAAAATCATAAATCTTGATGAACACAAATATATATTTGACAATGAATAAATGATAGGAATTAAGCAACACATTTTTCAGGGTTGATTCTTCACGTATGTGACAAAATTGTATTAGTTACATTTCAACTTTTAAAGACATTAGGCTCAAATTTGCACTTAAAACATAACTTGATCATGACTTTTCACATGAAGCCAACCTCATCAGCAAACAACTAAATGCCATGTACTGTACATGTAGTTATAAATACAAGTACTTACATGTACATTTCGTGTCCTTGTGTACAAATACATTTTTTTTATTGAGCAACTTAGAGTTGCATCATTGGTCATTGTTCGATAAAGCGACATTTACATACATGTACATCTACCATGAAGGTACATTTATGAGGTACAAAAAAAACATCATGTGCATAATACATGTTTGTTGTGTACATATGTAGCCACAGCACAACCCAAGGTATTTTTCATAGAGTTGCTAAACAGTAAGCAAACTTTTCTGCTTACTATCGCAGACAAATATTCTTAATGCACAAGCATGTTTCCCAGGTTAGCAAGAAAATGAGACAGCAAGCTGGCACGTTCACCCAAAAATCTGCATGAATGCTTACAGTAAGCACCGGAAGGTTAGCATGCATTTTCCCGTTGTTACATTTAGCAGGACACAGTAAGAAGAAAATCGCCCACAGCAGCTCTTTGAAATTGGGCTCTGGATCCTGAACCAAAACATCAACCAATATCTCTAATAAATTTTACCACACTCAGTCAAATTGTTTATGCAAAGTTTTAACTTTCCCCTTCCAGACAGTCAATATTTGGACTCAAAATCATTCCTCCACCAAGACTCTCACAAGAACAAATGTGTCAGCCTGAGTCGTGCTTTCACCCTGAACACTAAACAGAAAGAGTGGGCTGGTTAGGTGTAGGACACACTCGTCGAGTTGTGACGCAAGAACTGTGGTCGTTCCCCCACGGTGTCCAATAGTGCTAATGGGCTTGTGCAATCAATACCGGTATCCTGCACGATACCCGATACGCGTTTGCCAGATTGATTGCACTGATAATTTCTAAACGGTCAGTGTAGACAGTGTACAACGTGCGGAAAGTTGTACAAATAAAGTGCACGACGGCAATCCAAAACGTCCAAATATGTACTACATGAGCAGGTAACATTTACACTCTCAAACTCTTGTGAACTAACAGAGTGACTCATACATGTCATACATGTAAATTTAAGATCAAGTGTTCAAGTTACATACCCATACCAATAATGACACATTACATGAGTGTTGTTAGTGGAGATTTGGGGTTGTAATTTCTGCACAATTTCATCTACATGTTCACTGAATGCCATTCTTCACAAATCATTCTTTGGAAAAACCTACCCCCTCCCCCTCCCTAATGCTACATTTTCAAGCAACAACTGAAATTGGATTAAAGCACATTGTAGGTTCTTGCAGGTATTCAACCAACTTTGAGTACATACATGTATACCTTGGATTTCCATTTGTGGTCCCATTACGTAAAAAAACGAACCATGTCTTTTTGGGGGGGATAACATACATGTAATCATCCCAAAGACTAGTATCTTTTATAAGCCATACGCATAGATCCTTGTAATTTGATTGGCGGAAGACACGTCACCTGTCATCCATTATTTTGCCATATGCTGCCGTGACACTCCAAAGTTTAATATTGGACAGACGCCCATCAAATATTGGACACTTCGCAGTGTCATTTCCAAAATACATGTACAGGCATGATTTTTGGCCCTTGGAATTTTTTTTTTATTTAGCCTTCTTTCCACTTGACTGCTCCTGTTACTCCAGTATACTTGTATGTGTGTTTTGTGTTGTCATTTAACCTTTGAGAAAGACTCTGCTAGGGTCGAAACGTGAGCCTATTAACGTTTGTTTGTATTATAATTTGTACTTTTTTTTCCAATTCATTTCAGGGTATCAATTTTGTGCATTTATACTACAGATGTGCATTGTCGCAGAATATAATCACTTGATGAAATCTGGGTTTTCCACTTTACAAGGCAAAAGCCAAGTGAAATGAAATAGTCCAGATATCGGCTTGTGATTATATTCTGCGACAATGCACTCATACATGTATGCCCCCACTGTCTGTATCATAAAGTCCTGTGGGTATTCTCACAGATAACCAACATTAGAAAAAAAAAACGGCTTAACACGTTGACTGCCGTGCATAATTTCACATGGCGTTCCCATTTGCCAAACGTTAGGGCCTATGCGCATGCGTGCATACTTAATAGGTACCGGTACTTACTTAAATAGTTTGAACATGTACATTTTATAGAAGCATGTCCTCACCACTGCCAGCAGCTCTTTGGTTGCGCCAACAGTGGTGCCAGTGTATTTAAGTTACAATGCAAAGACCTTTCATTTTCTACGAGTATATTCGTAGTGGCAGACTCCGGTACACCTGTTAGTACGAGGATTTTCGTAGTCGGCAGTCAACGTGTTAAACCAATCAATATCTTAGTTGCTCCAAACTTTCTAAATGTCCCATACGGATGGCAAGTTCCTGCGCAAATTCAGAAGTTGCCTAGTTCCTTTGCAATGATGCTGGAAACCATGCCCAATATGTGGCAGAGGGAACCCCCACCCCCCTATTTTCCTACATGTATACTCTTAACACGTGCAAAGAGAATTCCCCCCCACCCCCCGCACACACACAGTCCTCCCCCTTTATTCTCATTTTTGCATCCTTGTGGAGACCTTTATCGTTCTTTCCTTTGTCCCTGTACTTAATATTTTCTCATAGACTTTGTACACAATCTTCCTTGTGGAGCATCCTTCTCTTTAGAATTCCCCTGTGGAGACCAATGGTTCTTGCACTTCCCTTTTGTTATAGGACTCCAAATTCGAGTACCAATGTTCCTATACTCTTAACTCACCAAAAGAGAACCTCCACCCCCCATGGTCCTATACAAGTAATCTTAACAACCTCTTGCAAAGAAGTACCCCCCCCCCCCCCCCGCATAAAAGTCTTCGTACAACATGCAACATATTGAGCACCAAATGAAATTTGCAAACATGTCCATGCGTTTTGCAACACAATGCAGTCCCTGAGCTAAACGCATGCAGCTCAAATTCAATATCATCGTTTCCAATATCCACCAAGCATGGTCTTGCAATAGATACAACTAATTAGTTCCAGTAACTGAGTTTGCCGAGGGGCATAAAACTCCGGCCAAGAATGTGTTTTTTCCTCCGCAATCAAGCTTGCTGATCCGGGCTTTACCACTAAACACATTTCATGAGCCGGGAACCGTTTGATGCGTAAATGGTGCACAGACGTTGTATGTGATTATAAATGATACCTTGTGCATTAACAACCACCATGACCACAGCGCATGTAGCTGATGGTGTTACTTATGACTTAAGTGCACATTTGCAAATAATCTAAAATCATTTTCAGGAAATCATCTGACTTTGTAGGATGGTACTATAGGCCTGAATACAAACTGCTCTTCAAGCAGAACATATTGTTTGTAACAAGTTCCTGCTACGCAAAACAAAGCAGGAAACCAGTCACAAACGGTACATGTGACATTGCATTTTGGGTGGTAACCTTATCCTGGTAAACGACATTGTTTTGTGTTTACATAGTAACTTTTTGTGCTTAAAAGTTTGGTAAATTACTAAGTATTGGTGTTGTTAATGTACACCTAATAATTATCATACAATAGTTCAGTTGGAATTTGTTTTTTGTTTTTTTGTTCCTTCAAGTATATTTTCTTTAAAAATAATGGTCTTCAGGAACGCCCACAAAAATAGGTCACTTGCTGACATGGCTGGATTCCTTCTGCGATATCATCATTACATAATTTATTCATGGGCTATTCCATAGGACAATCGTTCCTCCAACGGGGTCCGCCAAAGGAATGACAAGTATGTGTTTTTCTTTTCAAAAATTCACTCATGAATATATATTATGTAATGCATGTGACGTCACAGAAGGAATCCAGCCATGTCAGCAAGTGACCTATTTTTGAGGGTGTTCCTGAAGACTATTATTTCAAAAGAAAATAAATCATGTAAAAATACACAGGTAGGCACAAAATGATTTTTCTCAGCTGAATTATTGTACATTAACTATAACGTGTAAAACAAAAACATCAATACTAAGTGATTCACCAAACTTTTAAAGCATGTGGACAACAAAAGTTTGTCAAAGACAAACCTGTGAAAGTTTAAGCTCAATCGGTCATCGGAGTTAAAAGAAAATGGTGACAAACCCAATTATGTTTTCCCTTTTCTTTTAAACATCGGGTTTCACTCACTTCTCAAAAACAATTGCATTTCAAGTAAAAATATTTCAAGGAAGTTTTCCACCTTGACCATCTTTATACCGTGAAAATCTGTGAACATTTACATGTTCAATCTTACAATTGTGTGTGTGTGTGTGCACATCCCTAAAGCCTCAGCTCAACATTGGTAAAGTGACTGTAAATGCTTCCATTCTTTGCACAAATCAAGATATTGTAATAAAACCAACCTGCGAAAATGTCAGCTCATTTCATTGTTTCATGTTGCAAAAAAACAGTTAAAAAAACATTCAGCGCTTTTTGTATGCATTCCTATAGGCAGACTTTTCGTCTCACAAAGACGAAAACTAATTCTGGATCTTACACAATGTATTTCATTTATTATTTAAAAACGATAACACTTCAGGCAGAAATAATTCAAGGAAAGTTTTCTAATGAAATTATCTTTACACCATGTAAGATATTTAAATCTGTGAACATTATTGTTTTTCTTCTTACCAATGTTGAGCTTGGGTTTAAGCGGCTCTGTGAAATTGGACCCTGCTCGCATTGGTTATTAGTTAAAGTGTGTTTTGTTTTGATTTGAAGAAGGGAAAACAGCGGCTGAATCCTTCATGATAAAGAAGTGACGTGTATACATTGACACACACATGTACAGAGGAAGTTGTTAATATACGCCATCTCACCTTTGCATTTCTGTCGGCACACACCGAGCCGTAAACCGGCTCGCCCATATCATCCATAGCTTCTCGTCAACGGTAGGAGTGGATGTCCCTTGTGGATATGTTCCTTCAGTGCCGGGTGTGGTCTTGCTGAGCCCTGGGCTTTCTAACTGCAACCACCACGGAAGGCTTCTTGTAAACACCAGAGGCATGAGGACTTCGGTAATAACAGCAACAATTGGCTACTGCCAGCGGCAAGGATGTTGGGGGGGGGGGGGGGAGACCTGCAAGGCCTTCTCACCCGGAAACACCTGAGGACTGTGGCATGTCAGATCAGTTGATCACTCTGGCTTTTAAAATTCTAACCTTGTCCAATCTGAAAATAAGATGATGGAGTCGCACGTGAGCGGGAGACGGGCGAAAGAGAAGAGAAAATGAAAAAAAAAAAAGATAAGAAAATTACGCCGACGCGAGGAGCAGAAAACACACGTTCAAGGCGCTCCCCACCTGCCGCTTAAGTGGATGACCCTAATGATGAAGGCCTAAGCGACAATGGGCAGCCAAAATAAGAAAGTGATGGACTGATGACGTGGCCGTGAGAGCAAAACCAATAAGAAATACTCCAAACATCGTGAAGGGGCATTGTCATCCTCTAGTGCAAAGGAGACAGATGCTGCTGGGTTTGCGACTGCTGTGTCAATGTCGTCTTATAAGGCAGTGGAACAATTTTTTTATAAGCAAACAAATCTAATAAAGTGGATGTCTTGTAAACAACAGTGGGGTAAATTGGCGCTTTCTTGTCTGCGGACACAACAAGCAGTGTGAGATTGAAAACTTACTGTATGGCTTTAATTTGGATTTGTGGCAACAAAAACTAGAGTGTTAAGGGTTTCCCATTGAGCTGGGGGAGGAGAATTGTCATTACAGTCATCTCCCTGATGTGACTCAGTCTAAAGAGTGACCTTGACGAAGACAAAGTCATGTGCAATACTGTGTTACTGTTAAAGGTAAATGTTGTACACATGTAATCAATGTACAAGTACTTTATGTAGGTAATGATAACAAAATGTATATTCAATCAGTAATCTTTCTTTTTAATAAACTTGCAACATGCATCATCAAATCCTTTTCAAAGCCCCAGCTCAAAGTAAGAAGAAAAACATAAATGTTCACAGATTTACACCTTACATGATATAAAGATAATGATGGTAGAAAACTTTCCTTGAAATATTTCTGCCTGAAGTGTTATCGTTTTTAAATAATGAATGAAAAAAAGATCCAGAATTAGTAAGATGAAAACTCTGCTTATAGGAATGCGTACAAAAATCGCTGAATGTATTTTTAACTTTTCTCGCAAATGAAACAACGAAAAGAGCTGACATTTTCACAGGTTGGTTTTATTACAAATATCTTGATATTAAGTTACAGTCAGTCTACCAATGTTGAGCTGGTGCTTTAAATTGTACATTTTCATCTAAATTACTGCCATACATACATGTGCAAAAAAGTGACCTTAAATTTAAAACTCAGTACCTTATTTAAAAAAGCTGCATAAATACCCAAACAAGCACAAAATACAGTTAACAGAACATTATTGTAACTGAGACACTAAAAAAGTCTTGCAAGCAGTGTGTTCTTCTACAAATAATACTACTTAAATCTACTCTGTAATTCACTTCAGAGTGATTTACAAAATGGACTAGGTAATTTCTTACTAACAAAATCCAACAACATATTTATGTACATATAACTCAGCACCCATAAAAGTTTAACTCTGATTATGGCAGTATGCCTGATCCCATGTAAAGCACAACAGTTTTCTAGTGCAGTCATCAGTCCAACATAATTAAACATGTAGTTGGGGTTAGGGCTGGTCAAAGTTTAAAGAACATTTCCGCTTTTCAAGCCCAATCTCCTCCAAACAGTAGAGCAAATTACAGAAAAAGAGTGCATGTGTTTGAAGTCTTGTAAGAATATTTTCTGGTCCAAGAAACTTTCTCATTTACAAGACCTGGGCACAATTTCATAGAGCTGCTTCAACCAATTGGTACTGGATGTCCTTTTTACATGTAAATGTTTCCCCTGCCTGGAAACGGAAGCCGTCTTGCGACGGAATTATGTAATTTTGGACCACCAGAGCAAAGGTCGCCCGGTCATTCAACTGCGGAGCGTGCGCAAACGACGCACGCTTCGATTCACACACACATGGACAAAAAAAGGTTGGCACTTACTCGTATTTTGTGGCCACTGAGAGGCAGTTTTTGTGTCATCCCCGATTATAGACCTTTGTCCTTTTGTTCCAAGAAGGGGATTACGAGGCATCAAGAGACTTCCACCAATGTTCATTCATTGTATTTCGGCTGAATGAAGGTAAGTTAGAGTGAGCAGGCAATTGAGCCGTGTGCCATACATGTAGGTAATGGCCGATGTTTTGCAATTCACGCTGTGTGAATTAGACATTTTCTCGGTCGAGAAACAAAACTGGCAATCCAACAAAGAGCATCTTTCTTCTCTTGGCATTGTCAAGTCAGAGTTTCCTTGTGCCAGCGGTACCCTCAAAGAAAAAAGATTCTAGCATTTCTGCCTGAAGAATCCCGCCAGGGGGACGGGACCAAAAAAAAGAAAGAATCCTGGTGGAAAATGGTTAAGCACAAAAAGCAGCTAAGTACAACCAAATCATGCTTACCAGAACAAGAATACTAGCCAATGTCACATGTGCTGTGATTAGTATCCTAATGTACTTCTTTTTGCTAAGCAGGAAAGTGTTACCCAAAATTTTCTGCTTTGAGTTTTGCATCTTTATCATTTCATCCAGGCCAATCTCAACCTAGCAGCAAGAACAACTTGAGGTGATAAAATTTTTACATGTAATTGCAAAAATAACCTTGAACAACCGTAGATTTTGTCTGCTTAACGTTGCGTACAACTGCTAATTTTACGAACAGGTCACACTTACAAAATAAAATTGTTTAACAATCTCCACAAAATCTACGAAGCGTGTGAGTTGTCTTTGAGGAGGCTTAAACTGCAATGACAGTGATTGTTCTCAAGGGAGGGCAGGGCGGAGATGAGGCAAGGAAGAAAACTCTCATAAGTCGAGCCCTAACGTCAGCTGGCTATTTGTTAGGAGTCACTGAAGTGTTAAGGATGACCTTGGCCCTTCAATTGCCGCCTTTGATCACCCATAGCCGGGACCCCATGCATCACTGGACTAACGCTGCAGAAAACATCCCCCGCCACCCCCTCCCCTCCCCCCCTCAATCATTCCGGCTGACATCCCACTCACCCGTTGTTTACTTCTTCAGACTTTGGCGAATGGTGTGTTAATATAATGCAAAAGGGATTGTATCAAATGCGGTGGTCGCCGACCGTGGAAAACGACAAAACAAGTGTGAACAAAATAATTTGTGTACTGTATGTATACATGTATGTAGCGAATAAAAGCAAAGGCTGTACAAATTGACCCGAAGGAATGCCACGAATCAGGTGATCAGGGGACTCTGCATTAGAGTGTTGTTTCATTTCTTCATTTCACTTGAGACATTGATCTAAACATAGCTACGATCAATGGTCAATGCCGTCATGCTGGATTACTCAAAATATTGACTTTATACTAGGCAAAGGTTGCTAATTCCAACTCTTTTTAATAACACCCAAGAAGAAAAACAATGTCCCTGTAAGTTCTGAATTATTCTAGTATTGTACAGTACATTGTAACATTTCACAGTAGATACTACAAATCAACAGGACATTTTCACACTCAAAGTAAATGGCATATAATAATTCATCATTGGTTTTTGAAATAGTAAATTCAGATAAATGTTGCAATAAACACATCATATGACCAACTTGTAACCATAGCGCTACATGAATACACTGTATGTTGATTATCTAGAGCACAAAGAAGCACAACAAAAACTGTGTAAAAGCTTGAAATTTTGTACGGCTGGTGTACGGCTATTTGCATAATATGCGTGTTTGTTCTTTTCTGTGCGTCATCAAATCAAATATGCCGCGAATGTGATCGCACAATAGGTTAATGTGCGTAGAAAACTGTGAGTGTGAGCGTAACCCACTCTTGTATGTCAGGTGTCGATTTTAACGCTAGTTCGGACATCCATTCGTCTGTGCCATGACAGGATGACTTTTTAAAGTAACTTCATTCTTTTGTCATCTTTTGAAGCAGATTTTGCTCCCCCTTGGAATCTAGACAAGCATCGAATCAAAAATAAACTTGTCGAGTAAAAGCACTACAATAGAACATTCATCATCATTTTTTTTAGCTTTAATAAAACCACTACATTTACACAGAATAGTAACAAACAAGGAATCTGAGTCCCAAAGAAAACAATGCAAATTATAACACTTATCATGAGTGGTGACGCGGTTTTTCGTATAAGGTGAATATGCCTGATGCCAAATTTCTCGCTTTCAGAAAATGTTCTCTTCAAATTAAAACCTTCCACTGTCGCGCTCATATGAGAAACATGTCTGCGCCCAGGAGGCTTCAAAAAAACTTGCGCATGTATAACAGGGAGTTAGCACTCTAGTAAATACATGTAGAGACCTCTATGTTTGTAACTTCAATACAATGTACACAACAAATGTACTCAGAACCATCATTTAATCATAGAGGAGAATATAATTGATAAATAAAAGTTTTTATAACACACCTCTCCCTGGTTCTTTATCCTGATTGGCTAAAACACGGTCACGTGGGGTGAACTAATATAACCTATTGCATGAAATCTGCACCATGTGAACTTGCACGCGTCAACGCATCGCACGCACTTCATTTGGGGGAAATAGTTCGCAAAGCGGGAAATAGTTTCAAAAACCCCAAAACAATTGACTGGTAAACAGCGCCCTCAAGAGAACGAAAATGGCGGCGTCTGCGGATCGAGAAGAATCTCCGGCCAAAACACCGCGATTTACTCTTCTAACCGACATTTTGGACTGAAGTGTGTTATAAAACACTGTATATTGACTGGCATTATTCGGGCAGTAGTGCACGTCTATGTTCCCCTCGGGCCTGTGAGTGACCAGGAGAGGGTCCTATTTTGTAAAATAGGACCCTCTCCTGGTCATTCACAGGCCCTCGGGTTGCACAGACGTGCACTATTTCCCTCATTGCCAGTCCATATGTGTATAATATTGCACCATTTACATAAATTGATCAAAAGCACCCGACTAGACCAGCCACTGTAGCTTATAACCAAGGCGGCCACGTATCATGATAACGCAAATCCACCAAGCTTATAGAGTAGATGATGATAGGATTACGGGAGGTTTATAAGTGAGGCGGTCATTCTTGCCGGATTCTTGTGGATCTATTGGCGAATCAGTTGGGGACATCAATTGGGGGAGCATGTCCACATCCCTCCCCCACCCTCCCAAATTAACATTTCATGAACTGTTTCAATGCTGTGGGCGTCTATGGAAATTTATAATACATGTAGTACCCTGTGTGGGATTCGAACCCTGCTCTAACCAGATGAATAAAAGTGTTTATCAATGACAAGCTCACCTGATTAGGCCATTGAAACACAAATGCAGTACATACTCCTAGACTTAAAATCAAGTCTGTAATATTGAGCGGTCTTACATTTGTACAAGCCGCAACGTGCTGAGCACACAGCCCTAATCGTGGGTACGGTACGTACAGCCTCAATCCCAATATGCGGGTGTTTTGCTCAAATTACAGACTTGAATAACTTGTACTAAACTTTGTACACAAGCAATGTACTTGCTACCAAAATTGGACGGAGCATTCTCATTGGTTAACAATCATAATATATGAATATTCATGATACATCTTTCATCCTATGCATTATACCAACACCATGCCGGTGAAATCTCATCTGTCTCTATAGAGACTGCTGCATGCAGTATAGGCCTACAGCTGCATTATGAATAGTATTCAACAAAACATGTTAGTCAAGTCATTACCCACGGACCATTCGCTACGTACGACTGTTGCATGAACGAATACCGTCCTAAAGCCTGCGAATGTTGCATGAACGGACGCATGCATGGGGCTATTACATCTTATTACTACTGATGGCATTCACGGAAAACGTACGACTTATAACGACATGTCATCAAGTCTATACATACATGTACATTGTACAGTATACCAGTTATATGTATGAGTACAGTATACATGTATGCATCACGTCTGCCACTCATTACTTCCCTCCTCGTCTTTAAGATTTCACATGGTCAGTATCTCAGTATCTCCGTGAGCTTATCTTCTTCAAGTAAACAGGTCGAGTTCTCAGATCCTCGGGGTTCATGACCTGTTGAACCAAGAACTAGAACTGTTTGCTCTCATCAGCTCCTCTGCCAAGGCTGGACCTGCTATTTAAAACAAACTCCCTGCCTCACTCCGTCAAACCGCATCGCTGGACGTCTTCAAGAAAGAATTCAAATCTTATTTCCAACACTAGTTTTTACAATTTTTGACGCGAGCATGAATTGTTATATTTACACTCCTTGTTTTGTGTAGGCACCTTGATCAGGTTTCCTGATAAGTGCGCCATGTAAGTCTATGTTACTATTATTATATTTTTTTTATTAATAATGGCACAAGTCCATCTTCAGAGGGAATTCGAACCCAGTTCCACTAACTTGAATGTTGATCAATTCACATGATGATAATTCATATATACACAAACAGAATGAAACTTCCTGCTAAATATATTGCCAGGCGTCTGTGTTATGTGGAAATGCCTAATGACATCCCGTGTCAATGTTGGGATAGCCTGAAGGTGTCCACATCGTCCAGGTGGCGTCTTTGTCTATGCGGACACAGCGGCAGGTGGCAGTGCGATGCGATCCAGCCGATTCGGAGTGTTTGATCACTCCAACATATTCAGACTGCCTTGGAAGTGCAAGCTAAATTAGTACTTAAAGACGTAGCTTTGCGCAAATTTAGCCAGGTGTTGTTGAGGGGCCTATTTTATTGGATTTTTAAGCACAAGGTTGCCGAGAACTCAGCTAACAAATACTGCTTAGCACTACATGTATGTACAGGTACATGTACAGCTGGTTAAAGCCCCAGCTCAACATTGGTAAACTGACTGTAAACTGACTGTAACTGACTGTAAATGCTTCCATTCTTTGCACAAATCAAGATACTTGAATTAAAACTAAAACGTGAAAATGTCAGCTAATTTTGTTGTTTTATTTGTGAGAATGCGGTAAAAATGCATTCGGCATTTTTGTACGCATTCCTATAGGCAGAGTTTTCTTCTCACTGAGACGAATACTAATTTGGATTTTATTTAATTTATTATTTAAAAAACGTTAACATTTCAGGCAGAAATATTTCAAGTAAAGTTTTCTACCATCTAAAAAAAAAAAAAACAACCTACTGGAAAGAGTGAAAACTTTGTGCATGCGGCAGATGTGAGCCCACATGGCAAAGACGTACAATGTACAATGTTGTTTGATGTTGACCACTCTTCCTGTAAATTTTTCAAAAACACTGACATTTGATAGCGAGTTGACGGTTGCAAACAGGCAAAAACAGTCTGGTTACCATGATGAGCAATGCATGCTTACAAGACCTTTGTAGTATCTGGAATAAGACTCAAGATGGCAAACTTGTGAAAATGACGAATATCACAAACCTTCCCTGGGGACCAATTTATTTTTTGGGAACTCTGGAAACAGTCGCTTCGGTTTAAAAAGTAACTTTTACACTGTATGCCATGTTCCTGCTCATGAGTGACAAAGGGGGGGGGGGTGGAAGAGAGAAAAAGTATGCCCCAGGAAAAGCTTGACAAGGATCTGAGTGCTTCATTAATAACCATCATTCAAACTAAATGTCAGGCCGCTCCAACCAAAGGTTGCTGCTTCATGTGAAGTCTAGTTACACTGGGCAATATACGTCGGCTTCAGGTGTACACACATGGAAACGCTGAAGGGGTAATAGCACCTGAGGCTTGGTTCCTCCAGTCAATCTGAAAATCAATACGGCTAATGTGGACGTGCCTAGTTGACAACACGGGCAAACATAATGTACTGAAATGTCCATACATGTACATGCAACGAATTGTACATTCCATGAATGCACTGCAAGTGCAATACATGTGCGCACACTTCCATCTCATGGGAAGATCCTTTTTTTTTTAAAAGGGGGGGGGGGGAGGAGGAAGGCGAAAGTGCATTCACTCCGATCCTACAGCTTTCACAAAATACATTTACAACATGTGAAACCTTATCGGTATGGGTGAGCACGGTTTTCAAACACGGCATGTAGGCGCACTACACATGGACGTGACAAAGTTCCGTGTCCGTTAGGACTGGGAGGCATGCGCCCCCTCCCACACGGGGGCCTTTTTTTTAAGTTGTGACGGTGGTTTGCTACTGGGTCGGGACGTCACATGTGTCACATATCAGTTGCCGGCCAAAGAAAAAGTCACCTCGCGTTCGACACTACTCTTCCAAGGCGACGGCTTTCACAGTATGTTTTTTGCAGTACAGTCAGTATTTTCTGACTTGGAAAACACAAAGTATACAGTGCTTAACACACATCGGTGTAGATAAAACCAAAAAAATATAGTTTATCCCGGTGCAGTTATTATATATATTGAAGGTAGAATAAAGGATTCGTATTTATCTTTAAACAAATTATAGGCCTAAGCATGACTCTGAAAGCTTACTGTTTATTAAGTTCACACCGCTGTACCAATCTGCCATACAAATATTTCTGTCTGAAATACTGTCAAAGTTTAGAAAATA
Organism: Marthasterias glacialis; assembly: GCA_911728455.2. Lineage (NCBI taxonomy): Eukaryota > Metazoa > Echinodermata > Asteroidea > Forcipulatida > Asteriidae > Marthasterias > Marthasterias glacialis. The sequence continues at coordinate 8,463,426 of OU452235.1, forward strand.
GAATTTGAAGACCCTCCTTTTAATTTCGGTTGTAACAATAAAAATTAAGGACAATGTGTTTACATGCTGAAAAGTGTACACGGTTTTCACTATTTTCTCTAGTCTCAGATGACACATTGAGCCCAAATTTTCACAGGTTTTGTTTTTTCATGTATAAAATGTATTGAATCACACAAAGTAAGAATGCTGCACTATCAGCTTTACCATTCCTGTATTTTACCTTTGAGCTTGCACAGTGCTTATCAGAAGTCTTCATTTTCAAATGTCCCATCATCAAAGCAACAATGACAGCTCTTACAACTTAATAATACTCCTCTAACAAAATTGAGACGTTTGCCCACAAGCATTACAACTGCATTAAACAGCTTGTTAAACATGTACAGAAGTATACGTTACTCATCTGCACATCAATCACTTTTTGAACATGTACACATTACACTGGTCATGACATCACTCACTTACTTACAACCTTCAGCTCTTCCTCATTTACATCAGTACGAATCACCCCCTGTGAACTATGAGCTACACTTTCCAGTAATATCCACGACTTGAAGACACAAGACTATGGGGCAGCTTCTGAGTCTGAGCTCAATCGGTCTTGATGAATCAACCCTACTACCCAGCACAATCCATGAGCTATTAGAAATGGCAGTCCTCCTTTAACCGTACATGTTGGAGACAAGTGCCACTGTATTGTCAAGCTGGGGATTTGGTTGATGGCTACCCCCAGCGGTCTCTGTACTTTTCACTTTTCATTTTGAAGTCAATCTTTACCATGCTAGGCAATCTGTGCATTTGAGATTTCGTACACTTCACTGTATACATAAATGAACAATTGTCATGTAAAAAAAACCTCACTGCTCTATGGTCCAAGTCTGAGTCATTAATAGACTTGGGTTGGACTTGAGAGGTCTGTTAACCCTCCTACTGACTGACCATTTAATGTTATCCACACTGTGGCTCTGAAAAACTACATGGATGCCATCCTGCAATATGGTAGATTATGTATCCTGTGGTGAATGCATACACAGTACACAGTCAACCCTCTTACAGTCTGACCATTCAATATCATCCACTCTGGTTTTGAATTTATAAACTATGCCAGCCTGCAATTATATCATATGGTGAATGCGTCTACACAGTACACAGTCAACCCTCCAACTGTCTATCCATCCAATATCATCCACTGTGGTTTTGAATCTACGTAGATAAACTATGCCAGCCTGCAATATGGTAGCATGTGGTGAATGCAACAGTACACAGTCAACCCTCCTACTGTCTGACCAAGTTCAATATCATCCACTGTGGTTTTGAATGATATAAATACATATGTGTATTTGTTCACCACATAAAGCCAGTGGCTTTATGTGGTGATGCACACATAGTTTACCCAGTTAACCCCACTACAGTCAGACCATTGAATATTAACCACAATGGTTTGAATGATAAACTATGCCAGCCTGTGATACATACATTGTTATCCTATCATTCGTGTGGTGAAAGCACACAGTAAACACATCAGTACGAAGTGAGTGCTGTGCACAGATGTGCCACCATACACAACCCATGTTGACTGGCTTTGTTTGCCAAAAAGTGCATCTTATGCACATTATACAGTACGCAAGTTTTAAGAAAACTGAGCGGGAAAGTTTGATCAATTGTTTGCCATTCAAATGTTATTATAGGAAGGTTAAATTCTGCTTGGGAATGGGAAAACATGTCTTTGGGTTAATTCTAGCAACAAAAATGTATTACAACGATGCCATACATGTACATGTATGTCAGGGGCCATTAAATTGCTTAAGCCCTTTCAATACTGGGACGAAATACTTTATGTGCCCGGTGTATTTTGTTTTTAATAAGGAGCTGTTCAACTACTTGTAATTGCCTTTTAAGGATAAATAAAGTTTTTTGAATTGAATTGAATTGAATTGAAAGGGACATTTTATAAGGCCTTACGCCCTTTTACCAGGCACACACGACGATATGCTTGTGTTATGTAATATCACCATAATACTAGTACTAATGCAGTGATTCCAGAGCTGTTAGACCCAAGCCTGTTTAGATCCCTTTATGACAACAGTTACTAAAAAAAAACCTTAAAAATTGTACATTAATGTGAGTATAGTGACCTTGTCAGGCCTGATTGCTACGTTCTTGAAAGGGCAAGGGGCACCGAGGCATTTTCTTCTTGATAAAGCGCACATCTATGAGGACACTGTTACTACATGTATGTACTGGAACATTTCAAGGGCACCAAGGCAATACGACCAGGGGCATGGAGGCAATTGCTTCCATTGCCTCCATGAAGTACTTTGAACATCGTCCACATACAAACGCAGCACGCTTACATGTCCTTAAAAATTGAACATACATGTTGTATGTGATGTACAGTTGTATTGTACATGTACTTTGGACGTACTGTACACATACAAGTACTTAACGTCACCCTTACATAGTGCAACTCACCATAAGAGAGAGCTATAAGATCCAGAAAATCCCGTTCGGATCCATACTGCCAAGACATGTATAGGAAAATGGGTGGATAAGATTTCTGGTTTGACCTGATTATACGACGGAGTGCTTAAAATATCCTCCAGACTGACGACCAAAATCCCCTGGAATCGAGTGTCACGGGTCTACCATACTCGCCGGCCGAACACGATACGAATGCGGGCACTATTTCACCCAGCTGCAGAATGGGAAAACTTGCAGGAACAAGATACTTGTGAGGCAGAGAGAGTGTTGAGCACCATCCATGAGCTGAATTTACTGGCATTTTGCACACGTTGCATGACGAACCTTCCCACTAGTAAAAAAGTGCTTATGAGGCAATGTTTTGGGCTTTTTAATAAAAGGCCTTCGTAGTGTCCATACCCCAAAGTACTACAGGGCTTGAAATACCCATAAGACCACTGACCGGTGTCCAATAATTTGAGAAACACATCGAATGAACAATGGTGAAGCCTATCTATTTCTCATAATCCTCAAGATTCTCAGAACAAAAGAACAAATGTCTGGAATCGGGGATTATTACACAATTACGCCTGCACAATAGCCAAAAATTGGCAAAATATGGAATACCCTCTATGCTGTTTGTGTGGATGACACGAAACGTTGAATGGGGTGTGCAGGCTTTGTGCACGCTCGGCTGTGGAATGTCCTGGCAACCTTTGTTCCTACATGTATATTCATAGCGTGTTTTTACGTAGCCCCTTTTGTTGGCCCAAAAATTATTTTCGTGGATACACGTCAGCTGGCGCCAGCTGGTTAAGACAAGGGGCATTTGCTTCCAGGGTTCAATATCAGGTCTGCCATACTAATGAGCACCTCAACGAGGGAACTTTATATTTCCTCTGTAACATTTCAAGGGGCACCAAGGCAATGACCAGGAGCATGGAGGCAGATGCCTCTGTTGCCTGGCCTGCTGAGTGGTTGGTTTTCTATTGTACCCAATATGCATACTTACTTTGTATAACTGCCACTACATGACGTGCATTAGTTCACTCCATATTATAACAGCCACCCATTAGCTGCTACCATAGAGCAAGCTAATACAAAGGTCCAAACCAAATGCATTGCACTTATAATCATACACATTTCAAGTGTACCAACAAACACTGTACTTTAAACTGTGCAGCTGCACAGAGCACTTGAGAATGCGCCACGAAAAGGGACTTCACCCTCCTCCCTCCTTTAGTCCCGCCCCCCAAAGACGAGACGACTAGTTACTAGGTCATGAATATTCAGAGAATGAGTTGATAAAGTGTCCTTAACCTACATATGACAGTACGTACACATACTGGACGATAAGTTTGAGCTGCAAGTACAGTGATTACATGTAAATGTGTCCCCCCCCCCCCCCCCCCCCAACACCACCACATTGGCTCCATCCCCGCTGGACTCCTCTTTCCATAGGCTACACTATCAATAAAATAGCGAATGACAACATACTCCATGGCAAACCGTGTAGATGTACATGTCCCATTTCCCCACATCTCAAGTGAGTTATTTACACATGTACCCAAAAGCAACCCCCCCCCCAATCTTTAGTGCTCCATCCCCTACTCAACATCACTTCCTGGGCAGACAACCTCATGAATATTCAGTGAATGACATCAGAGTGCTGCGTTGCTGTAATCACAGGTCACATGTATGTTATTCCCTCGGCCAGGCAGCTCCCCGCGTGTCGATTGGTTGGCATGATATGATCCGCTGCATTTTCAAGCACCATGGCGTTGGCGCGCACTAGACAGTGCTGCTGGGCCGGCTGGACCATCTGGCTCTATACTTACATTGCCACACATGTTAATGTATGGACTACACACAGCTGTATAATGGACACTATGGGCAGGGTATCAAGTCAGACGATGAATTTGAATTTGAAGTATTGGTTTCGTCTAGTGGTGTTTTTGACATTTTTTTTTCTTCTTTTCAATTGCTGTTATTGCCTTGGAGGGCCCATATCTTACTGACTCGTTTGACTGTTCAGTCGCAACAGTTACATTTACCAGAACGTCTATAAGGGGAATTCAAACAAGTTTTCTGGTGACTTTAAACTGAGGGATATTGATCATCCATGATAATGAAAACCATTAATGTCTACACGTGAAGCATAGGTTTTGAATCCGGTTAAAGCTTACCAACGTACAAAACACCCGAACGAGAAACGTGAAGATCATTCATAGGGCAAGGGAAATATAATGAACAGTCTTTGATAGCCATATGGTCTTTGCAGCACTAGAGCTCGTAGGGATGACAAATCACTGCCTTCTGCTGTACACGTGTAATTAACAGCGTTACCTGCCCCATAAAAAAAACTCTGACTCTGACTGGCATGACACATTTTGATTCATGACTCTTGTCATGCAAACATACATCAGCTTCCACAGGTACGAATGTCATTGTCAACACATTCTGTCCATTGAAAACTATGAAATGGAGAAGTACTGTGCATGAAATAGAATACGCTTATAATAAAGTCCGAGACAAGCTTGTTTTTCCTAAAACCAATGATGTCATTTTTCTGAGACGGGAAAAACCTTGGTTCTTCTCCGTTAGTAGAGGTGCATTTTCTTCATTGTCGGTGGCCTTTTTTCCCTGTAAAAATTCCCCCACTGCTGATCTAAAGAAACACTAACATTTACACAACATACGGTGTTTGGTTTGTGGGAGTGTAAATTAACTTCCATCCTTTAGTTTGCACTATTCAACCAACTGTGAACATTTTTTCAAACTAGGTTACAATCTCGTTTTATAGACCTTAAGCTCACGACGTCATTTGAGCAGGGTGTCCTCTGATAGAGGTCAAAAGTAGGTTACTCATTGGCCAATCCTGTGCAGCCCTCATAATGTGCGTTTTCATTGTTTCATCATAGTTATACCACCAAGATGGCGGTTTGATGACATCAATGGAAGTCAGTGAAAACAACAAAAACATTCATAATTTGTGTACTCACTTTTATTGTGGGCATTCCAAATATGCAATAATTGGGGGGGGGGGGTCTTCAAAATAATTTTCTTGACTTTGACAGGGTTTAAGCTGCAAATGTTTCTCTGGAGAATTGGTACTGGTTTATACTTTTTAATCGGTGAGCTTTCTCTTTTCAGATTAAAACTTGTCAATTTTTGTTTGTTTGATAATGTAGAACGCCAATCATGTAGTACTGTTTTTAATTATACAACCATCAGTTTTTTAGGGTAACCCGTCCAGTACAACTGTAAAGCCTCTTAAGCTGTACCTTCTTGCCTGGAATTACTGTACATGGATTCCATGGCCTCTGTTGCCCTAGTCTCGGCCTCTGTGCTTCTTCAAAAGTTCCTCACAGACTTCAAGATTTTCGAATGGAAGAGCTCTTTACAAAAATGAAAACGCCCTCACCCTCTCAAAGATGAAATTCTATGCCTGAATTTCAAACTTCATTCTGTACTGCACTGTTTGCACAGTTTCTATTTTCTTTATTTTGTACCTGAAAACTGCAACGCAGCATATTTCTCACGCAGGCACTGAATATTTCTGGACTGACGTCAAGTCACAGCTCTAGGGAGAAACCCTAATTAATTTGTTACAATAAAGTCAGATCAATACAAAAATACTTTTGTATTATGAGTGGTTTAGCTTGAGGCTCTAAGGAAACAAGTCATCAAAAACGCCTGTGTTATTTGTGCATTACAAGCTTTTTATATAAAAAAATGTCTTGTTTTTGAGTTTAAAAATCTGAGAGCAATATCAGAAATATGTTTTCTGTGATCATTTCACTGATAAACACTAACAGTATAGATCTTATGCATTGACGTCATCATGTCGCCATCTTAGAGGTGAAACGATAACGCAACAATGGAAAACATACATGTACATGTAAGTACACGCGGCGCAGAGGATGGGCCAATGGGCAACCTTCTTTTGACCTCTAGCAGAGGGCGCCCTACTCAAATGCTGTAATGAGCATAAGGTCTATTCACAATGTATATACATTGTAGTCAGGCCTGAAGTTTTATCTTTGAGAGGGCAAGGCTGATTTCTTTTTGCACAGGGCACTTCCATTGGAAAATCTTAAAGACTATGGGAAACTTTTGAAGGGGCACCAAGGCCAAGACCAGGGCAACAGAGGCCATGGCCTCTGTGGACTACGTGGCCTCCGGTGCAATTTCAGGCCTTTTGTAGTGTACAAAAACACATGGAAACCTAATCAGCATATTGCAAACTTTCACTCTCAGTTTCTTGACATGACAGAAATTGCCTTAACAGCAGTCATTTTAGACGACAAACCTTCCATCAGCACATTTTTCTCAATTTGGAAACAGGAACAACGACCACTTATGGAATATTATTTTTTATTATTTTGTTATTATTTATTAGGCAATTTCACTTAAAAATACAAGAATACAAAAGAAAGACAATTTTAAAAACATTAGTCTTAAAACAGGGAGGGGGGGGGGGGGGAAAAAACCACTAGAATGAAAAGGTAAAAGGCAGTAAAAGCAAGGAATGACTGAGAACAACAGAAGAGACATCAACAATCCATGTTTGCCAGAACTGACAAAAGTGCCTGCACTGTCACAAAGAGGTGTGTCAGTCCAATATAAAGGAAAACAAAATCTTGAGCTTGACATGCATGTAGATAAATTTCGAATTCACATACATCATTAAAAAAGCATGTGTCACTTGTGTCCATGAGCAAGACACTTTATCATAATTGCTTCTCTCCACCCAGAAGTAAAAAATGGATACTGGCAAGAGCTACAGGGGGAATAGAAATATTTAAAGCCAAGGAAACCGGATATAAACACCAGCCTGATGAGCCATTATTGGCTCGGTACAGACTTCACCTTAATTAAAAGATCATGCAATACAGGGCTCCAAATTTAAACCACAGGGATTTCAGCGTATGGCTGTTAAACTCAAGACCGGACAATTCTAGCACAATTCCACAAATTCTTGAATAATAATATTTTGGATTAAAAAAATCATGTTCACATGTTGACTTTGAGTTTGATAAATATCTCTTAATTCTGTTGAGTATCAATACCCAGAAGCTAAATTTTCTCTTTTTATAGTGCTTTCCAAAAGAAAAAGAGTTTGTCAAACGGTGTAAATGGTGTTTTTTTTTTCCTTCTCATTTTGATTCTGATCTTGTAAACAAAAAAATCTGGACCAGCAAATTGTTTGAGCTACAACCTCTGCAGTATTGTAGCAAAGGATGAACCCTGCAGTAGAACATTTTCGAAAAAAAAATATCAATTATTTTAATTTCAACTTAAATGATTTTAAATTTGGACAAAAATATTTTTGTTTCATGTACATGCACATGTGCATGTGTAAATTACAAAAGAAATTTGAAAAGTGAACCTTGGAAATATGAAATTGGAAATTTTGCTCCAGGACTCTTGTACTTAATGTACATTATGTAGAATTTGTTGTCTAGGCCCCATTCTTTAACTCTGCTGGGATCGTGCTGTGTGAGCACAGATCTTGAACAGATGCACATTTTCAAATGCAAATGAGCGAATTAATGAGGCGCCTAGCCTCATGAATTATTCATAAATGCATCAATGACTCAGCGCCTCCACTTCTTATCCATTCA